>CM053588.1:100900266-100938456 GCA_028646515.1 Pseudochirops corinnae
TGGGGGGGAGGGGGAAGGGAGGGGAGAAAATCTGAAACTCAAGTGATTGTGGAACTGAATCTTGTAAATTAAAAGTAAATGAGTAAATAAAAAAAAAAAGAAAGAAAAGCTCCAAGGCAGTACAAGCAGAAGAGTTTTCTGAGCTAAGCTCCATCTCCTTAAATGGCTCACCCTGCAGTCAGACAGGAAGAGCACGGCGATGAGGTAGGGTTTCGGGACCAGTGAGATATTACTGCATGATGAGGTGGTGCTGATGATTATCTTCCTGGGGCACGATGGAGAAGTCCCAGGGCAGTGCAGCCAGGTGAGAAATGAGGAGATAAATGCAGGTAGATAGAAGGAACAGGAAGAGGGGGAGGAGGAGGAAGAGGAGGAGAAGGCAGACCCTAAAAGATAGAAGGAGAAAGTAGAAGGAGATGATAACTATGTCCCTTTTAACATCTAATGGTTTTTAGTTGTCAGATTTAGAGTTAGGGGCAGCTAGGTGGCGCAGTGAATAGAGCACCGGCTCTGGAGTCAGGAGGACCTGAGTTCAAATCCGACCTCAGACACTTAACATGCACACATACACACACACACACACACACACACACACACACACACACACACACACAAAAAACAGGCCATGTGACCTTGGGCAAGTCACTTAACCCCAACTGCCCTCCAAAAAGAACAAAAAGATTTAGAGTTGAAGGAAGGAAGGAAACAGGCATTTATCTAGCACCTACTGTGTGCCAGGCACTGTAGTAAACACTTCACACATACTGTCCTTTGGTAATTCACAGTCACCCTGGGAGATAGGTGCTGCTATCACCCCCTTTTTACAACTAAGGAAACTGAGGCAAACAGAGACTAAGTGACTTGCCCAGGGTCACACACACAAATGTCTGAAACTGGATTTAAATTTAGGTCTTCCTGACTCCAGACCCAATGCTCTATAAGGGATAGGGAACAAGTGGCCTCAAGGCTGCGCATTACCCTCAAATAGGACCCATTGACTGAATCCAAACTTCACAGAACAAATCCCTTTAATAAAAGCATTTGTTTGTAAAACCTGGACTCAGTCAAAAAGCCGGGCCCAAGGACCCAGAAGGCTCCATGTGGCCTCAAGGCCGCAGGTTCCCCACCCCTATCCTCCATCCACCTAGCCACTTCTGCAGCTAAGACAGG
Organism: Pseudochirops corinnae; assembly: GCA_028646515.1. Lineage (NCBI taxonomy): Eukaryota > Metazoa > Chordata > Mammalia > Diprotodontia > Pseudocheiridae > Pseudochirops > Pseudochirops corinnae. The sequence continues at coordinate 100,901,437 of CM053588.1, forward strand.
AGATAGTAGTTCCCGTTTCATTTTACTGAGGAGTAAAAGAAAACCCAGAGAGAAGAAATGACGGGCAAAAGACTTCCCCAAGGTCACACAGCTAGTAAGCAGCAGATGCAGGATTAGCACTGATATTGAATAATTTTGGTGTGGCCTCTCTCAGAAGGCAATTGTGTTTTCAAGGATCCAGGATTTAAGCAAAAGGATAAGCTCCAACTATGGAAGGTCAGGAGGGAGAGTGTGAAGGTGGAGCATGTACAGTGAGTACTTGCTTCATCCACAGATGAGTCTCACCAGTCTGCTCTATTCTAGAGCTGGCTGAATGATACAGGGGGTAAAACCCTGGACCCAAAGTCAGGAGGACTTGAATTCAAATTCTGCCTCAGATACTAGCTCTGTGACCCTAGGCAAGTCACTTAACAGCTGTCTGCCTCGGTTTTCTCCCCAGTAAAATGATGAACATAACAGCAACACCCGTGTTATTTTGTGGTTAAAATGAAATGCTATTTGTAAAGTTCTTAGCATAGTGCTTAACCCATAGCAGCTTAATAAATATTTGTTTCTTTCCTTCCTTTGTCCTCTGGTAATTATTTCTTCTTACTAATGAAGCCCAGAGCATTTTGGGTCTTTGCTTCTTTCAGTTTCCTGTCTTAGACAGTTACTTTGGAAAGTCCATTTTTCTCCCTACCTTCAATTCTGCCTTTAAGGTACAATTTCACACTGGCCTTCGATGCGTGAGGCAACCAGATCCTAGCTAACTCTTGGCTTCTTATATAGAAATAATCACATTGTTACTATTGAATTGTTATATTATCAATTAGCATAGCGCAAGTAAGAAGACATAAGTTCAAATTCTGCTTGGAATACTTCCTTTGCAGGACCTTAACTCACCAGGGAGATGTAATTAATAATTCACTATCCATCTTACAGGGTTGTTTTGAGGAAAATACTCTGAAAACTTTAAAGCTTGAAACCTGAGGAATTATATTTCTATGACACAGCTTTGCTTTATTCTGTTATATTGTGTGTGGGGGGGGGGGGGGGAAACATGGATACCATTGACTATGATGCAAATTCTCAAAAAAAAAAAAAAAACTGCTTAAGTAGCAATCATAATTGTCCCCATTTCACAGATTTCAGAAATAGGAACTGAAAGTGATTAGATGAATTGACTAAGAGTATGTAGATATTGAGTAGATGCAAATAAAGAGGTCTATGTAGCTGATATAATTTGTACTAATAAATCAGATTGCACTCCAAAAAAAGATTCCTTTAAATTTAGTTCTACCAGCAGCCTGCAGCAGTAGGGGGGAAAAAAAAAAAACGTGAGTCAAGAGGCTTGGGGTTTGGAGTCAGCTCTGCCTGCCACTCATTATCCATTTACTTTGCTATTATGTGTGACCTTGGGGAGGTCACATTCCCCTAGGTGGGAACTCTCTGACCTTTCCTGGCTCTTGGATTTTCCATTCCACAAGTATGGCCATGGTGACCCACTCTGTAAAATGAGGGGATTTGGCCAAATGATCCCTAAGGTCTTTTCCAATATTGACATTGCATGAATCTATGAACCTAGGTTTTGAAAACACACAGGCTTCTTGTCCAGAGTCATCTAACATTTGCCAGATGGCCACCTTCCTTGGGGAGTGTGAAGAACTCTGGGAACTTATAAACCATAGCATCCCATTTCTCAACATTAGGTTTGCAGATGATGGAAAAAAAATATACAAACTTTGTTTCCGATTAGGCTCAGACTTCTGTTTATGCCTTCATTTCCAACACTGTAATGTAAATCATTCAAATGCGTCAGCCCTGAATCTGCTTGAGTGTGAAAAAGAGAGCACTGTTCTCTCCCTTACAACCAAGGGAGGAGGGCTGGGTTAAGCCCTTCTGACTGCTCTCCCACTGGGGACCTCCCATTATGAAACGCCAGCTCTGTATTCAGCCCCCAAATTGCCTCACTCATCTACGTGGCTCCACTCAGTTGTGATTGCTTTAGCTACTGGTTTCCTCATTTCTTTTATGGATTTTCTTCAATATTTCAAAAGATCTGTAATTGGCCTCTCTCTACCAGTGCCAACCATAGCTCCTCCCCACACCATGGTAGATGGCCTACATGAGTTATAATGGACTATGGATAGAGATGTAGATGTAGATTCAGATACAGATACAGATATAGTGGTAGTTATATATGTATGTATGCATGTATATTTTTGTATGTATGTATATATGTGTATACATAATACATATTTATATGTATATTCATATATACATAAAACATATGCATGCATGTGTGCAGCTAGGTTGCAGAGTGCTGGTACCTGAAGTCAGAAAGATTCATCTTCATGAATTCAAACCTGGCCTTAGACACTTGCTATGTGACCTTGGGCAAGTCATTTAAACCTGTTTGGTTCAGTTTCCTCACCTGTAAAATGAACTAGAGAAGGAAATGGCAAATCACTCCAGTATCTTTGCCAAGAAAATCCTAAATGGGGTTAAAAAAAAACTTGGATGGGAATGAATGACTGAACATGTATATATTAACACGCATGTGTATGTTCGTGTGATATAAATGATGTAAAAGTAAATGTAATTATAGATGTAGATATAAATGTAGAAATATCATGTGATATTCAATCTTCTGGTGATGATCTTCTTTTAAAGTGGGGAGGCTAGACCTCAGATCACGATTTGGACTGAAGCTGCTGTGCCCATACTCAAAGGCAGAAAAGAATTTTGTAGTTAGAAGATGAGAATTTGAATTTCAGCTCTGCTGATTACCACCTGTGTGATTCTAGCTGTCATTATTATTATTACTATTGTTAAATATTATTAGAAAATTCTTCTGACCATTAAACTGGAATCTACTTCCCCATAAATGTCACCAACTGGTCTTAATGCTGTCCTCTGAGAGTGGAGTTGTCTGCTAACAGTGAGAACATCATATAATAAAACTCTAACTTTAGGCAAGCCCCTTGGCCTCTCTCACCCTCAGTTTTATTACTTGCAAAATGGGGATAATGCCTATTCTGTTGCCTTTTATGTTACCCGGAGCTCTAATGAGTTAGTACCTTGTTTTTGTTGTCCTTTGTTTTCCAAGAGAACCAAAGTTATCAGGAAGGTCATGTCTTGACTAGCAAGTGAATTGGATTTAAGTCAGGTAGGACTGTGCAAAGTCACCAGCCTCACTCTCCTCCAGAGCCAACTGGGTCCCATAGCAAGACATAGATCAGGATGACTGGACATGCCCCTGATGCAGTGGGAGACCTCGGTCTTTTTAAGTTAAGATCCTTCCCAGGTCAGTTTGTCTGAAGCAACATCCATTCAGGGATTAAGGCTAGGTAAGAAATGAGGCAAAAGATCACTTCTTTTACCTACTTAAAAAAAAAATCAATCTGAAAGGGAAAAAATCTCAGGGTTTCTGGCCAGAACAGAAACAATTGCTTCTTGCACTCACTCTGAGCCAACAAAACCCAAATAATGAGCAACCAGAGGCTTGGGTTGAGAAGATGTTGGCCAATCAGTGAGGGCAGAGTGATTTGAGTTTAAGCCATAGTCAAGTAACTCCAAATCCCAATGGGTTTTTCAATGCCTTGTTTCCCAGGGTTTTAATTCAAGAAATTTATATTCCCTGTAATGTCTTTCTCAGGTTTCAGAGGCAACACCCATTTAGTGATTTAAGGTTGGGTACAAAACGAAACAAAAGATGGCTTCATTCACAGAGCACCCACATGTAAGTGAGTGATTTCCCATGTGGACAGAGGAAGGAAGGAAGGAAGGAAAGAAGGAAGGAAGGAAGGACATTGCCCAATTGGAATTGACCACTTGGGTCCAGTGGGGCAGCTGCTACTATTCACAGATTGTTGTTTGTCCTTCATTATTGAAGAGAACCAATGATATCAGGAAGGTGATGTCCTGACGTGCAGATTAATTGGATTTACCTTGATAGGTGTCCTCAAAATTCAAGAGATCTAAATTAAGTCACATCTCTGACATATCCTTGCTTTGGGAGGGTGGGTGCCTTTTGGTGCTCCTGGGAAATCTGGGAGACTAAGTTGCAGAGAAGAAGATTTGTCCTGGCAAAGGAAGTGCCCTTTTCTGAGAGTTCCCTACATGAATAATGAAATCACACATCTTAGAACATTCCTACATATGCCATCTACTTTACAAAATGACTGTGATGAGTAGTTGAGATTGTGGATATTAACTATTATTAATAGTCACATACCATATGAGTTTTAGGGGGGTTTCATTATATAAGAGGGCAATGAAAAGGTCTCTGATATGAGAGTAAAGAGATCTAAATTCTCATCCTACCTTTTGCTATTTCCAACTTTTATTCCCAAATGGGTAGAATGTTGAGCTTGGAGTCATGAAGATCTGAATTCAAATTCTGCCTCAGAAACTTGTTGGTTGTATGACCATGCAGATCAATTAACTTTTCCCCGCCTCAGCTTCCTCATTTGTAAACTGAAGGAGTGAATCTCAATTCCTTTGAAATCCCTCTCTGCTCTAACTCTTACTATCCTGTAATCCAAAGACTATGGCAAATAAGTAATAGCTAAATTTACTGGTGACACAATTTTCTTGTCTGTACCACAAGGAAAATGACACTTCAGGGGCTTCTGGGTCTGTGCTCTTGGTCATCAGAGCTCTGTGATCTGCCTTGGTGAGGATCATGAGCCCTTCACAGCAGCATCTTACCCTTTGCAACTCTTGTTCCTTGCCTCTGGTCAGAGACGCAGGGTAGGAAGGAGGGGTCACCTAACTTCCTGGAGGCTTTTCCCCTAGATCTCCTTAGATTACATAGATATAAATGACACCATTGTAGGGTAAATGGTACTTGTACTGACCAGAACTCCTGCCACAAAATCTGAGTTAGCAATAGATGGAGACCTTCAGGTCCTGGCATAGTGTTGGCAAAATAGGGAGCAATGAACCAGTGTTGGGGAAAGGATTCTCTATAGTCTAATTAAAGGCAATGCACCTAATGGTGGGTGCTAACTCACTTTAGGAACTTGGGCAAGGCACTGATTCTCTTGCTGTTAATTTTCTTTTTCTAAAAATCCCAATATTTAAATAATAAACCCAATCCTCATTCATGGGAGAATGTGAGAATCACATAAAATTTGTGCTAGCTGTACCTCATGCCTAGCATGCACTCTCTCTTTACTTCTGCCTCCTGGAAACCTTCCTTTGGGACCTATCTCAAGCACCCTGGAAGCTAGGTAGTTCATTGGATAGAGCACTGGACCTAGAGTTCAAATCCAGCATCATAAATGGCCTACCTATGTGACCCCAGACAAGTCACTTGACTTCTGTCTTAATTTCCTCATCTATAAAATCGGAATAAGAAATAGTACCTATCTCCTGGAGTGGTTGTGAAGATCAGATGAAGTAATACATGTAAATCATTCTGCAAACACTAAAATGCTATATAAATATCAGCTTTATAATGTTGTTATACTGCCTAATTGTGGCAGATTTTATGCCAACGTTTTGCAAAAAAAGTAGGGTGCAACCATTATATAAAACTTTAAAAAAATTTGTGCTGTATGACTTGTCTTTTAGTTTCTGTCAGTCTCACACCAACTTTTCACTCACTGAAAACTTTCCACAGTTCTATTTCCATGCTGTCCCGTGAACACAATCGCTTTCAGCTTGAAACCCACAGAATAGTTTTTATATTTACCCATAATCAGAAACTAATATTTTACACATTAATGTATTGCTGGCAGAGGAACTGTATGTACAGTTTAGCTAGCTCGGGTAGGTGCAAGTCTTACCATATCACAGGATTTCCAGCAGCTTCGCCTCCCTGCCTTGCTACCCTTGTACCTATGGCCCTTCTTTGGGTTGAGTGATAATATCGTTGATACTGCAGCGTTCTAAACAAACCTCACATGTCGGCTTTTGGAAATATCCTGACAATGCTCATGCACTGAGAATTCTAGGTTCCTGGCTCCCTGTGTGAGAGATAAATGCTTATCCATAGGCTGCTGGTAAATACATTGCTGCTCTGTTTACTTTTTAAGCAGTTTGATGAACAGAATTATATCCTGCAACGATTATGCGATGAAAGATTATAAACCAATTTTTGGACTGAAAAAACTGGGTGCTGTGATTATGTGGTGGTGACAACTATGTGGTGAAATACATTATTTTATTTTTTTTAAAAATTTTAATACATTATCTTCTGCAAGCATGAAAACCTGATACCTACTTCTGCTAGGGTCCCCCTTCCCACACTAATTTTATGTATGCATGTGTGTATCTATGTATGTGTACGTATATATGTATGTACATGTATATACACATACATGCACACTTGCATACATGTACATCTACATCTACATATATATGTTGTCTCCCTCATTTGAATTTAAGCACCAAAAGAGCAGAGATTGTTTTATTCTTTATTCTCATATTTCTAGTACTTAGCACAGTGCCTGACACCTAACAGGTGATTAATAAAGGTTTATTGATTTAATGTTATTTGATATTTGAAAGTGACATAAGCTAAAAGTAGTACTTACATATGAAAAATTATTTAAGCCCTTCTTTTCCCATAAGTCAACTCTCTGCTATACCTTTCTCCAATATCTCCAAGCCCTACCCTTGCTCTTGTCATTATTATCACTAATAATGACAATTATTAGCAGTTAATAATTAATTGATAAATTGACATTCATCATGACAATAACAACAATTTTCATTTCTATAGCATTTTGTAGTTACTAAGTAAATTCCTCCTAACTGCTCTGTGGGATAAATAGGATGTTACTCAACCCATTTTACAGTTGAGAAATCTGAGTCTCAGAGAGGTGATGTGATTAACTCAAAGCGAGAAAGCTTCAGTAGTAGGTGGCGGTGTTAAGATGTGAAGCTTGATTCAATGCTGACCAGGCCTGGGTTCTTTTCTCTATACCAGACTTCATCTTTAAGGTAAATAAATGTCTACCTTCCTCCAAACACACCCACGTACTTCTTCAGCCTGTAGAGGTGGGGAAAGGCAGTTGTCTCCTCACAGATTTGTAATTGCTAGTTTTTATTAAGTTGGCACTTTCATTTTTTGAAACGGGACTTTTTCCTCCTTCTTCCCATCCTCTCAGTCCCTGCCCCTTTCTGCTGTGCAGTTATAGCTTTTACAAGCTTAATTAGAGCAATAAAAAAAATACCAATTTAGCTCTTTTTTTTTTTTTTAATAACAAGCAGAAGTTGAAGCCAGCTGTGGGATAATGCTATTTGAAAGCTGCTACCAGTCTCAAGTTTCAATTTCTCTGCTTGGGGCCCAGTTGGAAATTAGTGCTGACACGTGCAAAAGACTTTGCAAAGGAGAGAGAAATCGTACCTTTCTTGCCAACCTGTGTGTGGTTATTAGCCACCATGTCACAGGAAAGGAGGTGGCCCGAAGCACTTTTCCCTCTCTGATTTAGAGAAAATGGTGCTGGGTGTCCAATGAGGGGTTAGCGATTGCAGGCCCAGAATGTTTTCTCTTCACGTCTATATATTAATAGAACCCACACTGTCAGCCAAGTATTCGTTCCCATTTTTTCATGTGATATTGCACCAGATAGGTACTTATATGCCTTTGGAAAAGAGGTGGAACTGTGTTTTCAACCTTCAGCAAGTTGAAGAAAAAGTGAAAAAGAAATGACTGTGCAGAAGAATAAGGCGTAGATCTGAGCTTTTATCGATACATTAAACTCCTTGTGCTTTGTGGGGAAATTCTTTCCACTGATGCTGATTCCCAATTTTTCTTTAATTTACAGCTTTAAACACTTGCTTCAGGCATACAAAGTTCAAAGACTCTTCTAGAATTCACACAGCCAGCATTTGTCAGAGTCAGGTCTTCAACCCACATCTTCCTGGTTTAGGCTATTCCTTTATCCACTAAATTTCATTGGATTTAGAAAAACTGGCTAAACTCTTACTGTTGTCCCATTTTCCCCTTCTTTCAAACTTTTAAAACCCCATAGGGTTAAAGCTAGCAGGGTAATTCAATTGTAGACTACTAGAGTTGGAAGATTCTGGGAAGCATTAACTGCATTCACTTCTCACCTTCCAAGTCCTTAGAATATAAAATGTCATAGCTAGGAGGCATATTAGAGCCCAGGTTGCAGTAACTAGAAAGTAGTTGAAAAGTTACTAAGTTCAACCTCTCAGGTCTCCCAAAGAGAAGTTATTTATCAAAGCTTTGTGCGAAGTCTTTCAGTGATAGAATTAAATTTGAATTCATAGCTCCTGGCTATCTGTGCAGTAATTTCTGCAATCGCTAGAAGAGCCCAGGAAGAGACCCAGGAAATTGCCTTACTGATTATGTCATCCTAAGCCTGAGCCACTGTCTGGTTCACTTCCATTACCACAACCCTTGAGAAGCAACTTGGTGGTGTAGTAGATAGAGCCCTGGCCATTGAATCAGGAAGACCTAAGATCAAATCAAACCACACTTATTGGCTTTGTGACCCTGGGAAAGACACTTACCCACTACCTACCTCAGTTTAGTGACATCACTTTCCCAGAGTCAGGAAGATTTAAGGAGATGTTTGCAAAATGCTTAGCGGAGTAATAGCACATAGCAAGTTCTTAATAATACCTTCCTTCCTTCTTTCCTTTCTTCCTCCATTTCTCTATTCCTCCATTCTTCCTTCCTTCCTTCCTTCCTTCCTTCTTTCCTTTCTTCTCCTCAAACCTGAATCCTTTTTGTGTGTCTTCTTTCTGACTCCTTGGTTTCCAACTGCCTTCTTGTGTCTGAACCTGAGAATACCCCCACTTTTGGTCCCTAAATCTCATTTTATGGTTTTCTCTCAATCCTTTTGCTCAAACCTGGTACTGAAACCCAGGATAGCTGATGCTTCCAGTGGAGCTGGTGGAATTTCTCTGCAGAGGCACAGGGCATTTTTTAACTCCCCATCAGGGGAGAAATTCCAGCAGAAGCTAGATAACCACTTTTCTCTGATATTACAGGATTTCTGTTCAGCCCCAAGATTCTACAATTCCACAACTCTGTAATGAGGAACCATAAAACATTTTAACATCCTTTCCCCCCTCCTTGGCTAAGTAAGTGATACTTGAACAGTATCTCTAATCCATTAAGAGGAACATGGATGGGTCAGGTCCCTGCCCTATTTATACCAGATTTCCCATCCGGTAACCAGGCCCTGTCCATCAGCCACGTATGGAGATTTTGTACTGGCTGTTAAGGATTCTGCTTTCCATCCAAGGATCGTAGGATACAGGTAATGGGCTAACTTTACCCTTCAGAAAACCTAGAGTGAGAATAATGAAAAAGAAATGCCCTTTGAGTAGAGAAGCCTAGTATGTCTGTCAACAATGGAAGCATCTATGGAAACAGTCAAGCAGAAATCTGCAGAATGAATAATTTCATTTGATCAAGCTTGGATATCCAGTCTAACTTCGCCTCTTTATTAATCCCCTCAAGATCCCAAAATGTCAGAAATACCAACTATTAGAACTTCTTGAAACCTTACAGACCGTAGGCAATATGAACACGGAAAGAACACTGGACTCAGAATTAAGGGACCTGGGTTAAATGTTTAACAACCAGCTCTATGAAAATGAGTCACATATTTTAAAGTTTAGTTTGCATTATTTTCTCCATCATTTTCTTTAGTCTAGGCAATCAATCAAATAATAAATCAAGCCCTGATCTGTAGTGTTTATTGAGTTCTGAGGTGTGAACGCTTCATCAAAATTTTAAATTTTAACAATCAACTCTCAGGAGTGCACTTGCTGCAGCACACACATGGTCCTGATTCATGCTTTGCTTCCAGTTTGCTGTGTGACTAAGAACAAGTTCCTTTCCTCTCTCTGGGTTTGGGTTTACTCCCCTACTAAATAAATGAATGCAATTTGGCAAGACAATCTTCAATAGCCCTTCTAGACTGAACGTCCTATGGTGCTAAGATTATTTAGTAGAATTTGCCCATGTAATACATAGGGGAATTGGGAACAAAGAGAGGTTATCTGACAGATCCAACACAGATGGGAGGAAAGAGGAAGATTATGCATCCCACCTGGCAAATATCTTGTAAAAGTACCTAGTAAAAGCACAGCCCACATGAGAAAAGAAGATTGATGATTGTATTTGTTTTAGTCTTAATGTGGGATTAGACAAAAGGATGAAGGGATTTTCCAAAGGAATAACAGGAACATTTTCTAGACTCATTCAGAAGACTGACAATTTGGACATAAAATCTTAATAAGAATTGACTACATGGAAGGGAATCTGTAAAATAATCTCCCATGGTTGAGAATTGTGACCTTTTTTTTTTTTTTTTTTCCCCAATGCCTTCACTCCCTCCATACAAGCTATTACAATTGCTCAGGCAGGGTCTAAACAAGTGACTAGAGAGAATAGTTAATAGAGCCGGAGCGGCTTTGTCTTGCCCTTTAGCAGTACTATTAATTTTATTAGAAGATAATAAGCTCAACTAAAAATGTTTTAATATATCCGTATTACTTAATAGTCTGATAAGACTCCTAGTCATTGAGTATAACACTGAGCTGGTGGCACACCCCCTTCTTTAAGTTGTATGAAAAAATGAGAGTTGGAATAGAGCTTGAAACATAAAGTTTCAGAATGAAGGATGTCACACCTAGAAAATGTAGATTTATAAATAATAGAATGTCAAAGGTAGAAAAAGACCTTAGAACCTAGAATGTCAGAGCTGGGAGGGGCCTTAGAACTCAGAAAATCATGCTTAAAGAGTTTAAAGCAACATTAGAACATAGGTATCAGAAAAGCTTGACAGGAAGTAGACACAGAGGGGTCCACAGGGGTACCTTCCTTAGGCTGCTCTCATGCGCTGAGGCTATAGATGACTTCTGGGTCAGGGTTCAGGCACATTATGCCCCAAATCCCTTCTGATTCTTCAGTTAGCTTCAGTTTTGAGGAAAGTGAAGTAGAGAAAATGGAACTTACGTGTCTAATTAAAGCAATCTATATGTGATGGCAGATAGGACAGTTTGTGGAGAGAGTGTAAGTACAAATGGCTAGGAGGGAGCCTTGAAAGAATGTTATAGTGGTATCCTCAAGGTGTTGGAATATCGAGTTTATTCCCTTAGGTATCCCTTGTGGGAGCAAAATGCAGACGTGTGAGGATAACTGAATCATACAGACTGAATTCCTTCCTTTTCTTTTATCTAAAGGATGGGGCAAAGAGTAGTAATCACTAAGATATGACAATGCAATATTAGTATATCAAAAAATCTTAAGATCCATGAACATAGTGAATAAACTAGCCTTAGAGTCAAAAGGGTTTGGGTCCAAGTGTTTAATCTGAAATGTGCCTAAATCTCTGAGAAAGTCACTTAGACTCTCAATAGACTCAGACGATGCTCTAAGATTATTAATTTCAGAAAAGGTGCTAAACCATGGGTAGGGGAACTTCCTTATCAAGTGCTTTCCATATCCATTGAAAACATGGACTCTGTAACGACTGTACTGTATGTTAGAACTTCCCTTATTTACAGGTGAGCAGAGCAAAAGTTACACAGAAACCAGTCAATTAGAAGGATCTGGGAGGCCTAAAACTTCTTGATATACCAGTGAGCCTTTGAGAGTGAACTCTAGCTGAATTTGGAGATGCCTGTAGATGCCAGGGACCACAGAATCAGCCTCGATCAGAAGCTGCAGACTCAAGACCTTGCCCCGGACTTTTTAAACATCCTGCTGCCTGGCTTGTAATGTAGAGATATCTTGTCCCTTAATCTCCCTCCCCACCCCCAACCCCCATCAGAAAGCTTCTAGAAACTATAGGATCTCTCCCTTTTTCCATTCCACTTTGAGCAGCTGAGAACTTTCTCTCTCTGCTCCCTTTCAGGATCTCCTCTCTCCTGAAAGCTTTTTCTTGGACAATAAATGTTTTGTCATCTGTGATTGGACTCTGTTTCATCTCAGGTGACTTTACAGGCCTGTGGAGTCTTTTCTTACCACTTTTTTTCTTTTTAATTAAAGGGGCCACCCCTTGAGTACCTACTTAAAGAGGCCTCTTCACTAAATGGGCATTACCTCACTCAAAGTGAGAACCTGAAAAAACCTTGGTCTAAAAGGGTTAGGGTCTCCCATTGTATCCTGGGCTATCTCCAGTTGTCCTGATGAACATCTGGCCACTGGACCCAGATGGCTCTGGAGGAGAAAGTGAGGCTGATGACCTTGCACAGCCTTTCCTCACTCAAATCAGAGTCAACTGCAAGTCCTGTCATCATCTCCCTGAGGTCATGGTCCTCTTCAAGAACAAATGACAAACACAACTACAATCAAGCAGTCTTATCAATCAATCAACATCTGTTAATCAACATATTAGGCACTATACTGGGCACTGGGGATACAGATTTAAAAAGCCAAATAATCTCTACCCTAAGGAAACTTATGTTGTGTGGAGAGAAACAACATGGACATATATAAGTATATATAGTATAAATAAATACAAGTGAATAAAATCCAAAGTAATTAGAGAAGGAGGGTACTAGCAGCTAGGGGGAATCAGGAAAAGCCTTCCATAGGCATTGGTGGTTGAGCTACATCTTGAAGGAAGAGAGCTATTTTGTGAGTCAGAGGCATTGAAGAAGTGTCTTCCAGTCAGTCTTCCTGTCATTTCCAGTAGGGAAATAGGAGATGGAGTATCATGTGAATAAAGCAAAGACCAGTTGGTATGTACCACAGGAAATCAAAGGCCTAGTTTTAAAAATATCCACATTTACATCCACAAAACGTTAGCACTAAAGGTGACCTTAGTGGTCATCTGATCCAGCCTCCGGGATTCAGTCTGATGGCTCTAGATCCAATTTTTTCCACCTATGTCAAATGAACTCTCCCAAGGTCTAGTAGTAGTAAATCATTGGCAGAACTGGGACTTGAGGCCAGGCCTTCTTATTCCCAGGACACTTCCTACATTTTTACTATTCATAAAAAACCCTTAAAATATAACTAATGTTGACTGTCTAAATACTAATTGGTGAGGAAGCCACCAGATTTAATTGTTTCCTACCCAAAAAAGAACAATTCTGTGCAGTTATTTCCTTCAGCATAACATGACTGTTATCCTACAGTTACTCGTAGCAAAACTGGCAGTTCTGTTGATGATCTAAACATAACTTTGAAATGCTAGAACCCAAAAGGAGAAAGGGCCCCAAGCTGTCTAACACCTGGAAAAATTAACAAGCCTGATTCTTTTTCTTAGAGGAATTCTGAAATTCCTTTCTCTTTCAGAAATACTTGTGTAGAGAAATCATCCTGATTTCTCCTTTGCTAGGAGCAATACTTTCTATTTAATTTGCACATTAATAGTCACTCTAGTTCAGAATAAAATAAAATGTGGTGGGGATATTACCAATCTGGATTCATCTTCTTGGTGACTCTTGATTTGTAGATTTTGAAACATCAATCAGGTGTTGGCTCAAGCTAGTACACTATCAACTGTCCAGGTCCAACCTGGGGATGTGCAGATCACCCTCTTTGTGACTTTGTAGGAACAGTTAGGTGCTGTAGTAGATGGAGTGCTGGGCCTGGAGTCAGGAAGATTCATTCTCCTGAGTTCAAATCCCGCCTCAGACACTTACTAGCTATGTGACCCTGGGTAGGTCACCTAACCTTGTTTGACTCAGTTTCCTTATCTGCAAAATGAGGTAGAGAAGGAAATCATAAACCATGCCAGTATCTTTACCAAGAAACCTCCAAATGGGGTCACAAAGAGTCAGACATGAATGAAAAAAATGACTGAACAGCAGCAACATTATATCTTCCTATATCTTCATTGGCACTGGTAATAAATACCCTGTGCGTAGTAGTACTTAAATTTTTGTTGAGGAATTGAATCAGTTTCAATTATCTACTTTTTGATTGGCTCAACAAACATTTGAAAGTCCCAGCTACTTGTAGAGTTCTGCACTGGGCTAGAGGTAGAGAATCATGATAAGATACGATCTTTACACGAAATTTACAATCTAGTAAGGGAGGTAAGACAATTAAACCCATAAATAGGATTCAGTATACAATTTTTAAATGTGTAAGAGGAATTAAAAGGGCTAAAAATTAAAGTTAGGGAATTCTGGCAAAAGAAGCATTTATCAGATACGGAGTGAGAGGTAGGGATTTTTACTACATTTCTTTCAGAGCATGAGGCTGCAAATCTAAAACTTAATGTTTTGGATATATCCTATCAATTATACACTATTAGAGTTGAAAGGGAATCCTGATATCATTTAACTTAATCTGACCCTGAGCACAAATCCTGTCTAAGACATTTTTGAAAAGACATCATTCAACCTTTACTTGACAGCCTTCTTTGTTGGGGAAATCATCATCTGTTTAGCCAGCCTGTTCCATGTTTAGTCCCCTATAATTATCATCTATAATGACCTTCTCATGTCATTCTTTCCCTGCTCAAAAACTTTCAATTGCTCCCTATTACCTATGAAATAAATTCTGCTCTTGGTATTCAAGATCCTTCTTGATCTGGCCCTAAACTACCTTTCAATAGCTGTCTCTTACTATTCCATTTTATATGCCCTATAGTTAGCCAAAACAGACCATTCCCCATATAAGCCCTATACTTTCTTACCTCCAGGTCTTTACATCCCCCATTCCCCAGGCTTAGAAAGACTCAGAAGATTAGAGCTCAAATTCCCAACCTGCCACTTAGTATATCATTTTGAGCAAGTCATTCCACTTCTCTACAACTATCTACTCATTTGCAAAATAAGAAAGTTCTTCTGGATTATCCCTAAACCAACTTCCAGGTCTAGCGTTCAATGATTCTGTAATACCATTTCCTCTCTCTGTCTATGGAAATCTTTGTTGTCGTTTCAGTCATGTCTAACTCTCTGTGACCTCATTTGGGGTTTTCTCAGCAGAGATACTGGAGCGGTTTGTCATTTCCTTCTCCAGCTCATTTTACAGATGAGGCAACTGAGGCAAACAGGGGTTAAGTGACTTGCCCAGGATCATACAGCCACTAAGTGCCTAATGCCAGATTTGACCTCAGGTCCTCCTGACTCCAGGCCCAGCATTCTATTCTCCACATCCCCTAGATGCCTTAGAAATGCTTACTTCGGGGCAGCTAAGTGGTACAGTGAAGAGCACCAGCCCTGGAGTCAGGAGGACCTGAGTTCAAATCCATCCTCAGATACTTGATACTGAACTAGCTATGTGATCTTGGGCAAGTCACTTAACCCCAATTGTCTTGCTTTCCCCCTCCAAAAAAAAAAAAAAGAAAGGAACTGCTTACTTACCTTCCTTCAAGACACAAACCAAATGCTCTCTTCTTTGGGTCGCTTTTGATGATGACTTTTATCTTAAAGTAATCTCAGATCCTCTGTAGCACTTTTATCTTTCTCATGGTCTTATTCTTCTGTCTTCTCCTCTAGTTAGGTTTTTTTTTCCATGTATAACCTTTTGTTTTAGTTATGGCTTAAGGTAAGCCAGGGACTGTAATGTGACAATCTCATTCTTGCCAATATATTAGTGAACAAATGTACTGCTCTTGACAGATAATGCTATCTTTTTTATAGGAATATTCCACATTTCTTTAAAGGTGTTGCTTGGGGTTTGATCAGTGGTGTGCTGGAGCCAGTTCTAAGAATCTCTCTTGAGCCAATTGTAAAATTGTCAGGTTTATCAATTTATACCTCAGAAGGTGATGGGGTGGGGAGATAATAATTCATTAAGCACCTACTATGTTCCAGGTGTTCTGTGTGCTAAGTGCTTCATTGATATCATCTCACAACAACTATGCCTGGTAGCTGCATTTATGATCCCTCTTTTATACTTGACCAGATTGAGACAGACAGAGGTTAAATGACTTGCCCAGGGTCACACAGCTTAGATGTGTCTGAGTTTGCATGTGAACTCAGGTCTTTCTGACTCCAGGTCCAGCACTCTAACTTCACTATGCCACCTAGCTACTTTTAATCAGCAATCACTACACATCAAGATATCAGCTTGAAATCAGCAATTATTACAAGCAAAGACTTAATGCATTGTTTTGTTGACATCTAGGTGGATAGAATATTGGCCTTGGAGTTAGGAAGACTCATTTCCTGAGTTCAAACCTAGCCTCAGACATTTACTCGCTATGTGACCCTGGGCAAGTCACTTAACCCTGTTTGCCTCAGTTCTTCTTCTGTAAAATGAGCTGCAGAAGGAAATGGTAAACCATTCCATTATCTTACCAAGAAAACCCCAAATGGAGTCACAAAGAGACAGACACAACTGGAAAAAAATTGTTTTAGTGATTGTCCATACTTAAAACAGTGTTAATAAGGTAGATTAAACTTAACATTAAACGTGCATGCATCATTTTTCCCTCTGGAGAACCTGGTTGTTAAACAATTATCAGGACACCTCTGAACTGCTCTATCAATGTTGCTTAAGCTCAGCAGGAGTACAGTTGAAATTTCAGGGAAGTAAGTCCTCACCACACTGGAGGCACAGTGTTGGTAGGTTAATGATAATAACTTGAATTTATGTGGTAAGAAAGTTTTGTACAATGCTTTGTATTCATTCTCTCTTCTGAACATCCTGACACCAGCAGGTGTAATAGCTGACTCCCCTATAGGTTAGAGGAGATAACCTCAGAGATTCTGTAGTAAGTTACATTGCAGACAAATACAAGCTAATGGTAGGAATTCTTAGCAATGGAGAAGGCCTGTGGAGAAAGACATTGTTGGTAGGACTTCCATGTGATGCTTTAAGAGAACACAACAACTCCATGAGCTAGACAGAGATAATATCATTATATCCACTTTACAGATGAGTAAACAGAGACTGAGAGGGCCATACTGAATGAAGCAAGTTCACACAGCATTAGAACTAGGACCTGAACCCTGGTCTATTGGCTCAAAGTCCAAGGGTCATTCCATCAGCTTAAATTTAAATTTTAACTACATCAGGCCTGGAACCACTATAGGATCTGTTCAAATTCTGTGTTTCAATTGAAATCAAGCTCTAACAAAGGCACTAATAGCTGTACAGGATGAGTGGAAAAGACTCAGAGCTATAGGGGATAGGCTCTGCAATCATCCTTTCTATGGAACTGACAAATGAATTACCCTCTCTTCTGGGAACAATGCTTGCAAAAGATGAACTTTCATTCATATTCAAACTCAGTTTCCCTGTCAACAGCTGCAACACCAGCTGTTCACTACTCACCAAGACCCTCTCCCCTCCTCCTCTTAATTACTACCAACTAGGAGAATGACTGTGAAATACTGTAGATGTTGTATTCACAGCCTCTGACAAGCTGTAACTGTCTCCAGGGCACCTCATTCTACCGTAGAATTTCAGCCTGAACCTATTACTGGACATGCTATAATGACATTTCACATAACAATAGGACGTTAGACCTGAAATGGTTGTTAGAACATAGAATGTTACTACCTAGAACATGGAATTCTGTAGTTGGAGTAGACCTTAGAATATAGAATTTATTTTATTGCAATTAAAAAAAAACCTTTTATTATTGATGGGGTCTTTTTTTAACCTTACTACCATTTTCAGGTATGTCTCCTAACTCTCTGCCATTGAGCCTTCCTTTGTTATAGGGACAGTGATGAGAACAAAAAAACAGGTCAATCCAAGAAGATATATTGGTCAATATAACAACATATATGATCTTCCCTACCCTCCATCCTTCATCTCTCCAATGAAAGAAGAAAGACACAGTAGGCACTTAATATATGTTTGACCTTGACCTCTAGGTCCGAGATAGATCATTATGAATGACTAGTGGAGAATATAGACTGTTACAACATAGGTCTTAGCATATTAAAATTAGAGGGGGCATTAGGATATAGAGCTCAGAGCCAGAAAAGAACCTGAGATCTTTTTGGTCCAAGCCTATTATTAGAAAGATGATGAAACTGAGGCTGGAAGGACAGCGATGACATATCTAGTAAGTAGTGGAACTAAGGTTCAAATAGAATTCTCCCAACTCCATCCTCAGAGGCCTTTTCTCTGTACCAGATGGTTTCTCATATATGGGAATCATAATATCACTATTTAACTGATGAGAAAGATAAGGGGGAGGCAGATTCACCAAAGAGGAATGAGCAGCTTCCCCTTCCAGTAGTTAGCACAGTCCTTGGCTCACAGTAGGCATGAAATGAATGTTAGTCAAATATTTGACTTAACTATCATTGGATGTGGAGACTGAATGGTTATCAGATACTGAAGGCAGTGTTCCTGTGACACAGGAAGGGTTGTATCAGATGGCTTCTCTTATTTTTCATGGCACTCGTATCCGTAAAAAAGAAAGAAAGCAAACATATAGCTATCATTTTGGCCAATTGGTACCTTGTTTTGTACAAACAAAAAATCAAGAGAATTGGTTCCAGGACCCTTGAAAACAGTAAGACTCTTACAATGCTGAGATTCTGTAAGTCTTTGATTTGCCCAAGGTTACACAACCAGTAACTGATAGTAATGGATTTGAATCTAGGTCTTGCAGGATCATAGCATTATGCAAGGCCCTTGGTTTGGTGGCACCACCATTTGCCCAGTCTCCCAGTTTTGCAATCTTAGTGTTATCTTTGACCCTTCCCCTCTTCCGTCTCATCCAATCATTTACGAAGTCCTCAAGTTTCATCCCTGCAATATCTCCCTTCTCTGTTCTTACTGTCAATATCCTGGCTCAGGTTCTCATTACAATCTGCCTGGATTACTGCTTTAACCTTGTAGTGGTCTTTCAAAATCTATTTTCTTCTTGCTCTAAACTGTCCTTTATATGAGAGACAAAATAATCTTTCTTGTGCATGAATCTGGCCATGTCACTCCCTTAATTGTATCCCTGCTGTTTCTATAGTGAGGATCAAATTCTCTTTCATTTGGTGGGTCAACAAACATTTATTAAGTGCCTACTATGTGCCAGGCTCTGTGCCAAGTGCTAGAGGTACAAAGAAAAACAGAAAACAGTCTCTGCTTTTAAGAAGCTCACAATCTAATGGGGGAAGCATCATGCACACAACTATGTTCGGACAAGCTATATTCAGGATAAATTGGAGATAATCTACAGATTATCTGACATTCCAAACCTTGAACAATCTAGTGCTACCAATATATCCAGACTTTTCTTTTATTTGTCTCCCCTCACCACTCTATACTTCACCCAAATTGGTCTAGTATCTGCTGCATAGATGCTCTAGATCAGGGGTGGGGAACCCGTGACCTCAAGGCCTCTAGGTCCTTGGGTATGGCCTTTTAACAGAGTCCAAGTTTTACAGAACAAATCCTTTCGTTAAGGGAATTTGTTCTATGAAGTTTGGATTCAGTCAAAGGGTCACACTTGAGGACCTAGAGGGCCACATGTGACCTCAAGTCACAGGTTCCCCACCACTGTCTATTCCATATTATCTCCAACCTTATGTCTTCTTGCCCAGTGTTTCTTCCACTATACCGTGCTAAGGTATATATGTATATATTTATATATGTGTATATATATATAATACATATATATGCATGTGCGTATGTATGTGTACATTCATACATATATATACATATGTCTATATATAACTATTTTATATCAATATCTATTTTATATAGATATAAAATAGTTTTAAAATGAAGTCCAGTTAGGCTTCAAGGCAGATCATTCAAGCTCTCCTATGTGTTAGGGGAATCCAGTGAGGGATATCAATAGTTCTTCATCTTTGCTGCATTAAATGAATAGAATGGATTATTCAGAGCTGCCAAATCTACACACTTAGATTTTGTAAAAATTGATTTGAAGGTTGGAGAATCATTATTTGAGTGTGGACCTGAGAAAGTATCTCCACTGTCCCTGGCTTCAACCTCAGGTAAATCACTTAACCTTTTGGTCTCCCCTCCTCCCACCCCATGTCCCATTCCATGCTTTCCTGTCCTGTACTTCTGAATAAGGATAGTCCTACAGTAGACTGCTCCACAGGGTTTTCCGAGATTCCTTGTCAATACACAGAATGGAAAGTGCCTGGTAAGTCATATTAGCTTTGTGCTTTACCAGGCTGGGGAGAGCACTACTGAAGAAAAATAATGGGGTTGTTTACCTTGAAGAAAAGGGGAGAAATGTGGGCTACATGCAAGACATCTTTAAACACTGAAAAGGCTTTCTGTCCCATAGTAGAGAAAATAGATTTGTTCTACTTGGCCTCGAAGAGCAGAAGTAGGAACGATGAATGGGTAGAAGTTACAGATAGATCGTTTTGGCCTATGTAAGAGAAACTAGAATCAATCCACTGGGTGGTTTTTAATATTGCAGAGCTGGATTTTTTGCCCTGGTGTCCTCTTTCTCCTACTCCCTGGACAGGTAAAGAATGCTAATCAGTACAATATTTACATTTTTATGAGTGGATGAAAAGAGAGAAGGATTGCTAACATTCTTAGAATGGCTAACCAGAGATTAAGCAATTGTTTTGAAGAAAGGTAATGAACTGCAAAGTGGAAGGCCTGGGATCTAAACCTGGTGCCACCACTTAAAGGTTATTTCATTTGGCCAAAGTGTCAGAACTCAAACAATCTGGAATAGGATTTGAACTCAGGTCCCAGAACCCTAGAGTTTAAAGAGACCAGAGAGATTGCTCAGTCTCACCTACACCCAGATAGAAATCCCCTTTACACTGTGATGAATGGCCATCTTGTCTTTAATTGAGGACCTCCAATAATAGAGAACTCAATATCAACGTGTCAGTCAGTACACACTTATTGAGCACTTACTATGAGCTAGGTATTCTGTAAGCATTGGTCATACAAATAAATAACTAAATATATTCATACATATTTATACATGCACACACGTGTGTATATATGTATATATGTATGTATGCACACATACATATACACACACACATATGTTATATATGTCTATGTGTGCATGTATGTATGTATACAAATAACTGTGCCTGCCCTCAAGGAGCTTGCATTTCTAATAGGGGGAAGATGACACATAGAGGAAGCTGAAGTGGGGTGGCAGTCAAACTGCATGGGGGTATGATAAAGTCCTGTGGAGATGAGTTAACAGAGATGTTAACATCATTCCTCTAGAGATAAAGCTATCTTTGGCTTAGGCTCCCTCCTTAAATTGGAGGTTCCAGGAGGAGCCTCCCAATTAGAAGGAAAGATGACAGGGGCAGAGAGTACTTCCAGCGTGAGAAGTAGTGTTGGGGTACAGTGAGCTTTTAAGTTGAAGAGATTTCTGTGGTGTGATGGAGAAAGCCCTGAGGAAATGAGTCAGTCATTCAGCCTGGAGAGGGAATATCAGTGACCCAGGAAGACAGTCCATTCCATCTTTGGACAGCTCCAATTTAGGAAGTATTTCTTACGAAGTCAACAGCTATCTGTAACTTCTACCCATTCATCTTCCCTGGATCTGTCTTTTGAGGCTCAGTAGAACAAATCTATCCATGTGATAGCCCATTCAGCATTTAAAGGTGTTTCTCCTGCCCTGTGCCCATTTCCTTTTTTCCAGGGTTAACATCCTGGGATTTTTCAAGAGTGCCACACCTGTCCTGGTTGTCTTCTTCTGGATCTTCTCCCAGTGTTCCAAAAGTTGCATTCAGAAATGAACACCACCTCTAGGTGCAGTCTAATCAGGGCAAGGAGCAGTGGGACCACTCCCTCTCTGAATCACTGTCCTTTTTTTCATAAGTCTGTTACAATTTAAGTGATAGTAGCCATTTGTGCTGCCATGTCCTAAAGCATCACGACTCATTTAGACTTTGTGGCCCACAAGGACCATGCTGCATATTTTTCCTATTGTCTATTTTCTAGCTACCTCTCTCCCATCTGATACAAGTGCACTGATATTTTGGGGTTAAAGTATGCAATTTTACTTTGTTTTCTGAGTTGTGAAGTCAGAAAGTCAATGGCACTGGGTTCAAATTCTGACCCCTATACTTATTTCCAGTGCGACATTTGGAAAAATCACTTAATTTCCTTGGGCCTCAGTTTCTTCATCTATAAAATAAAGTTATTAGACTAAATGACTTCTGAGTAAATTCTATCCCTTGATTTGTGATTTTGTGATCCTTTTATCTTAAATCCAGGGCTCTTTTTGTAATAGCAGTTAGAGCTGCTTCTGCCCATTCCCAATCCCCTCACCCCCCCCACTCTGCCCAACCACCTCTCCAGCCTTAAATTGCAATGGGATGAAGCTTCGTCCAGCGTTGAGGACTTTTTTGAGGATTCCCTACCATCCCCTTAAGATAGCAGAAAATATCCTGGGAGATCACAAAATGAGTCTAGGTAATGACAGGATTTGTTATTGTTGTTCAGTCATATTCTATTTTTTTATGTCCCCGTTCAGAGTCTTTTTGGCAAAGATACTGGAGTAGTTTGTCATTTCCTCTTCCAACTCATTTTACAGATGAGAAAACTGAGGCAAACAGAGTTAAGTGACTTGCCCAGGGTCACACATCTAGAAAGTATCTAAGACTGGAACTCAGGCCATCCTGATTCGAGGTTCAGCCCTCTATCCACTATGCCACTCGGCTGCCTCAATGACAGGAGTAGACTTTTCCAGTTTTCTATGAAAGAAAGCTATGTAGAGGGATTCAGGTCTGTCCGGTGCTTGTTTATAAGCTGGGAGCACATGTAGCATCCTAGCCAGGTATAAAGTGGAAAATATCTTATCCTTCAAAGGTCACTATGCAAGAGTGGATACCTTAAGTTAGCCTACTATGTATATTCCATCAGTTGGGCACTACAAAGTAGGACAAAGACTCAGCCTAAAACATAGGAGACATCATTCTCTTTAGAAAGGGAAAGTTGCTGTACTTTAACATAATTACGGGATAGATACACTGAGACAGGTATGTCTTCCACTTGTGCATACAGCCATGACCCCAGCATGGCTCTTCTTCCTGTGTATTTCTCATCTGCATCCTTGTGTAGATCCCCAATAAGTGAAACATCCACCATGCTTGAGGCCTTCCTTTCATTTCTTCAAGGTTCTAATGATACTCCAACTGTCTAATGCCTCTGAATATACATTACATATGAGAAACACATTTCAGAATTGGGGCAAACAATTTAATAGCAATGACGATGGAAGGGAGAGAATTCCCAAACAAATAAGGGATAGAAGGGATTATGAAATATAAAAGATAACAACGGAATCATGACAGCAGAATAAGAAGGGAAGCTGTTAGTTGAGGAAAATATTTTTTGCTTCAAGAATCTCTGATTAGGATCTATATTTAAGACAGAGAGAAATTTAATAAATATTTAAGATGAAAATGTGCATAGGTGACCAGTGCATAGGTGACCAAATGATATAAACACATGGCTCTAAGAAAATAAAAATTATTAATTATCATATAAAAATTTGATCCTAATCACTATGCAAATCAAAACACTTTTGAAGTTCTACCTCACACTCATTACATTTGCAAAAAAATTACAAAACAGGAGTATATTGAATATCAGACTGACCATGGACAATACAGGTATACCAGTGTTTCAATTTCGAATTATGCTATGAAAGTGACTAACATGTCCATACCCTTTGATCCTGAGATCCCATTATGAGGCATAAACTCAGTGGTTATATATATGACAAAAAATTTATGCAGAACTTTTTGTAGTAGCAAAAAAAAAACAAAAAACAACCTAGTAACAAAGTAAATGCCCATGGGGTGAGGAATAGGTAAGTAAATTGTGTTATACAAACATAACAAAACATTATTGCGCCATAAGGAATTACAAATATGGAGAATTCAGAGAAATGGAGGAAGACTTTTAGAAACTAAAGTCAAAGGAAGGAAGCAGAACCAAGAAAAGGACTCGAAGAATGTAAGTGGAAAGAAGAGTGCCAATGACAAAACTGACAAAAACTGAGCGCTGTGTAATTCTGATGACCAAGCTTGATACTGAAGAAGAGCAAATGCGTCTTCCCTTCTTCTTGGCAGAGGGGAGGGGTTACAGAGATGAATGGCAAATAGCATGTTGAGTTGGACTAGGTTGATATGTTGGTTAGTTTTGTTTAATTGTTTGTTTTAATCTTAGAGGGTCATACACACAAATATAAATATATATATATGTATACATATATGTATATATGTGGGTGGATGCATGTATATATGTATGTACACAGATAACATAAAAGCAAAGAATACCCATAATTTTTTTCCACATCCCACCAAGACATTTCATTTAAATGTATGCCCAGTTTGAATGTTAATTAAACAATTACAACTATAGATAGAAAGGTAATCCTTTTTAGTACTTTGTGACAAGGCTTTATATTAGCCGTCTATATAATCTTACCAGTTTTCACTTTCTATTACATACTCAGAACTGTACTGTTGATATGATTTTTGGCAAGACTAGTTTGCAGGTCAGCTCTCATTAGCAATTGCCACGTACAATAATCCATTTTCATTTAAGCCATTTTCTCTTACCTGAACTCTTCCTATCTTTTAAAGTCAGTGAGTGTCAGGGATTCTGTGCCAGGGAATACAGTCCCAGTGTTCCCTCCATTATGGTCTGAGGCAATGAATACAAAGAAAACACTCTCTTGGTTCTCAGTTCTATGCAAATACTCTTATTCTATTCATGCACAGTCCCTACTGGGTAATCACTCCCCATTCAAAATTAGTAAGGAAGAATATCAGGACTATTTCCACTGAAGGCATTTCCAGTGCTAGTATATATTTTCTATGAGTCTTATTGTTTTGGAGGTGGGAACAGAAAGTAACCTGTGAGTGTGACCACAACATCTGAGAACCCATTATATCTTGCATTCCTAAAGCTTAAAATGAGGCTTGGCAAAGTCAGCCACCATGGAGGCTTCATAGTCACTGACACATTGGTTGGCATCTGCAATATGCCATGATCACACCAATGACAATTTGAGTAAAAGGGTAGAAAATCACAATGGTGAAATCGCATTTGGCTCTAGAGTCGCAGAAGTTGATTTAATGTGCTGTTGGAAAGCAGAAAATGTCACTGAGATGTAAAGGTATTGGAAATGTGAATCTGAAACCAAATTACCACAAATGTAACAAATCAAGGTGCCGTGTTGAGTTTGAGGCAGTTTAGTTCATCTCCTTGGAAGACAGTAGAGTGAAGAAGGAGTGTAGAAACATATACATGTGTGTCAGTCTATATTTCAACAGTCTGAGAAATTCAGAAGTGCTAAGAGGAGATCCTGAAGAGACTTGTTGCCTAAGCTGCTAGAGAGCAATAAAGCATAGTATAGAAAGTGCCAGGTTTGGAGTTAGAAAGACTCGAGTTCTAATCTAATCCTCTGTTACTAAATTTCTAAATTTAGGCAAATCATTCAATTTCTTTAAGCCTATTTCTTCATCTGTAAAATGGGAACAATCCCTGTTACTAGTATTTAGCTGGTTTTAAGATTCCAAAGAGATAACAAGTATGAAGCACTTTACAGAATTGAAAAAATAGCATATAAATGTTGGATAGTAAACTATATTCTGTGATGTTATAATTGTGATAGTTGGGTATTTTCCTATGAGTCTGACTGTTCCTTAGTCTCCTTTGTTGGATCTCCATCTGTGTCATACCCCTCAATTGTTAGTGTCCTCCCCCTTAAACTACCTTCCCTCCAACCACTCATCAAACCACCAGCCTAGTTCAGTCGGTCATCAGGTATTTATTAAATACTATGTGCCAGGCACTGAGCTAAATACAAGGGATGTAGAGGAAGGCAAAAGCATCATACCTGAATTCAAGCCCTCATCGCTTCTCACCTGGACTATTGCAAAATAATATTATAGCTTCCTATTTGATCTCCCTGTCTCGAATCACTCTCCTCTCCAATCCATTCTCCACATAGCTAGAAAAGTGATATTTCTAATGTACATATCTAACCATGTCCTACACACTCTTCCTGATAAGCACCAGTAGCTCCCAATTAGCTCCATGATTAAATTTTAATTCCTTTTTGTTTTTATTAGGAGAGTGACAGAGGAATCTAAAACTCCTCACAACCTAGCCTCTTCCGTTCTATATAAATTCAATAAACACTATTAATTCCCTGTTATTTCTAGCATAAACTATAAAGGTCTTAGTTTAATGCTTAAACTTCTTCATAACCTTACCCCTTTCTATATTTCCTGTCTTTTATGTATTACTCCCTTTCACCCATTCTGTGGTTCTGCAAAACTGGCCTATTAGCTTTTCCTCACACACAAGACACTTCTCCCTTCTCTATGCCTTTGTACTGGCTATCTCCCCATTATTGCAATGCTCTCCTTCCTCACCTCTGCCTTTTAGAATTTGAGGCATCATTAAAGATTCAGGTCAGATGCTGCCTTTCTTCTACCCTCCCCCCTTCTTTTCTTCACTCCTTAATAATACCATCCCACTGAGGTTACCATTCAACTATTTTGTATGTATCTTACATATACTTATTTTTGGATGAAATCTCTCCCCTGTTGGAATGTACTATGTCTAAGGGTTAGGGAAAGCTCTATACCATATTCTGGATAATTAATTCATTGAAACTCTTAATGACTAAGGCATAGAGTAGTTGGTGGAAAAAAGGGCCTATGCTGGTAAAATTTGGTGTCTTCAATAATGAAGTAAATATATAGTCATTCTTTTGGGATGCTACGTTTCTTGAGGAATTTGTCTTTTGAAATCTCAGCATTAGTTCTGGATGTACAATAGGGATCAAACAAATAAAATTAATGAAATTGAGCACAATCCTCTTATATATTCTACTGTGAACACCAGTCTGTGTTGATTGTATCTTGTGCCTGCTGATGCTGCTATTAAAGGGCTTCAGGGAGCCATAGGATCACAGGATTGTCAAAGTTGGTAGGACCTTAGCGAGCTTCCTCCTGCTTCTTTAGAAAACTGAAGGCTTAAGAAGGTTATGGCAAATGGTAATCATGGAATCAGGAAGGAGCTTAGAGCTCATGTAGACTGAACCTCTCATTTTACACATGAGAAAATGAAGGCTGAGAGATAGAAAGTGTCATAAGGGCAGTAAATTCTTGACCAGGATCATATTAGCGACTATCCTATGACTACAATCTAGGCTTTCCTGGCATCAAGCTGCATCGTTCTGTTACTACCATTCAATTAAATTTGTTAGGTGTGTAACTGTGCTAGGCACAAGATACGAAGACAAAGAGTCGACAGTCTCTGCTTTCAGGGAGTTTATAGTCTACTGATGGATATAATATACACACAAATCATAAATATAAGTATATATGAAGTAATTTCAACAGTGTAAAAATGCTCCAAACTGGGGAAGGGAGGGTTCAGGATAGGCTCAGACAAAAGGAGGTGACTGAGTTATACGTTGAAAAAAAAAGTTCGGGTTTTCCAGCCCTGAGAATTCTGGGAACAGAGTTCTCTTTGACCTATATTTGCCATAGCTTGTCTCCATCTGGGTAGGAATTTTTAATAAATTTGGAGAGAGAAACATTATATGTTTGAGTTATAAGATAGAGTGTATTTGGCCTACATTCACTGCTTGGGCTCTGCAAACTTGGAGTGATATAAGCCATATGACTCCAATTGGAAGCAAAAGTTGCAAAGGCTGTTCAAATCTAGAGCTTCTCAGCCAAATAATATTTTCCTCATTCTCTCAGATCCTTCATTTACCATTTAAAAGGGTTAGAAGTTCTCAACTAGGGCTGCTCCCATCCCTACCCCCAACCTACCTGAGGACTGGATTATCAATGTTTATTTCTTTTCATGGCCTCGCCACATAGTTAACATATTTAGACACTTGTTGAAAGATGGCTGCTTATACCAGGAATGGGAGATGCAGAAGAAAAACCACACAAGTGTTTCATTTGCTCTAGAGAGATGAATATGTGTGTTTCTGAGGAATTGAAGGGCTTCCTCAAGTGAAGGGATTAGATAGCCTGCTTGAAGAAGATTTTAACATCTGAAATGTTGTACAATGGACGATGAATTCAACTTATTTTTCTTAATATCAAAAGGCAGGACTAGAAGCAATGAATAGGAGTTATCTATAGGAAAAATGGAATAACAATAATTACTATCCAAAAAGTAGCTTACCTTGGAAGATAGAGTTACTCATC
Source organism: Pseudochirops corinnae (assembly GCA_028646515.1). Lineage (NCBI taxonomy): Eukaryota > Metazoa > Chordata > Mammalia > Diprotodontia > Pseudocheiridae > Pseudochirops > Pseudochirops corinnae. The sequence continues at coordinate 100,929,442 of CM053588.1, forward strand.
ATTGGAGGTCTTTAGTGCAGTGGTTCTCAACCTTCCTAATGTGGACTACTCTTTAATATCCATGTGTGGGCGTATCTGCATGTGGGCAGACCCACCTGGAGACAGATAGAGGAGTGGTGTCTCAATTCCTAAGACCATCAGAAATATGTGTTTTCCTATGGTCTTAGGCGACTCCTGTGAGAACCGCTGCTTTAGTGGAAGATAAATGACCACTTGTTGGGAATGTTCTCAAGGTGATTCTTGTGTGATGGGTGGATTAGCTGAGTTACTAAGCTCTCAGTCTGAGTTCTGATTTTGTTTCTTATTACCCTAACCACATCACTTCTCTGGGCCTTAATCCCCTCATCTATAAAATGAGGGAGTTATAAAAGTTATTATCTAAGTTGCTTTCCAGTTCTAAATCTCATGATTCTATGGCCTCTTAGGTCCCTTATTCCTCTGAGAGTCTGTGATTATATGACCATTTTATCACCTTAAATTTATTCTAGTTTCATCTTGCTTTATCCCTGAATAGCATGGGACTTCCCAGTCTTCACTGAAATCCACTGAAATGTTAATCCACAAATCATCAATCTTGATACTTCTTCAAATGATAAGACTAAAACAATAACCCAATGATGCTGGATAGAGCATATTCCTAACTTTGCCACTAACTTGTTATGTTCCTATCTAAATGGTCAAGTCTAATATCCATCAAGTGAGTTGCCTAGAGAAAAAAATTGTTATTTTAAACACACTTAGTCTTTGCATTCAGTTAAATAATTATTGTGTGTTTACAGCATGATCTCCATGTAAGGTAGGTTGGGTAAGCAGTATTATCTCTAGTTTTACAGACAAGGAGGCTGAGGTTATATGAGAATGTTATTCAAGTAGTCCTCTGCAGTCCAGGAAAAATGTGGTTATATTGTTTGGGTTTTGAGTGGAGGTTTGTTGACACAGTATGTCTTCATGTGCCTTACCCAGTATGCTACTTGGTGAAAAGGCAGTTGATGGAGCTGTATGTTACATGTGTATATTTCTTTCCCTGATTATTGACTTTGTTCACACTTGGTAGACTTCCAAATGGTAGATCATGAGTTCTCCATTCAGGGCTGAGTCTTTGATGATCAGACCTTTCAGGTAAAGTTTAGGTTGCCTTCTGAATGTAATACTTGTTCTGAGATTCTGCCCCATTACTGTAAGGGTGTATTTGAGAGTCCAAGACTTAACACCTAGACTAGGAGTCAGGAGACTCCTAACATCTTTGAATTTTTCAGAATATTGCACAATTCTAAAAATATATACTCATATTATTCTATATCCCTTCTCTCTTCTGTTTTCCAAAGACGTGAGCTAAATTTTGCCTCAGTCTCAAGATGGTGTACATGTTTCAGCTGTGGTGATTAGTTTCAGATTCCCACCTCCAATGTGTTTATGCCCTCAGGGACATATTCTTGCTTTCCAGGAGCATATTAAATCAACTTGTGCTACTCCAATGCCAAATGTAATGCTAGTCCCAGTTCTTCCATAGACTCATTATATTCTCCTTGAAGATCTCAATAAACCTTAAGATTGTGACATATAAAAAGTTTGAGAGACATAATTTCTGGGTAAGAGTCAGTTTTGGTTTTTTTTTTTTTGCTTTTTGAAAGAGGGAAGGTAGGGCAATTGGGGTTAAGTGACTTGCCCAAGGTCACACGGCTAGTTTTGTGTTAAGTGTCTGAGGGTGGATTTGAACCCAGGTCTTCCTGACTCCAGAACCAGTGCTCTATTCACTGTGCCACCTAGCCACCCCAATCAGTCATTTTATTAATTATTACAAGTGGATAATTAATAAAAAGGGGTCAAGGGATTGTCAGATACCAAAAGACAGAACGTGTAGGCTTCTTGATGCTTATATGACCTTGGAAGATATGACCTTGGAAGCCATCAACTCTAATTGGCTAACAATTAATGAGAATAAATATTATAATTAGAGGTAGAACTGTTCTAATGAGGAGTTGGGACATGACTTTGATTAAGTCACTTTTACTCCAAGGCCACACCCAGCCCTAGGCTATCTAGACAAAGTATCTAAATCTCCCTACCCCCACCTAAGCCTGAACAAAACACAATGGGCTTCCACGCTTGGTGAGATCTGAACAAGATTATAGAGAAAGTTAAATCAAATGTCATTATTGGTCCCATTCTTCAGGGACTGATCAGATCCAATAGAGAATGAGGAAACTGGAAGGGAAAAAAACATGGATCTCCCCAATAGTGAATTATTACCAATATAAGAGTGAAACAATCATCTCTCTCAAGATATTCTTTTATTCTCATCTCTGTTTGCCTTAATCCACTGGAGAAGGAATTGGCAAACGACTCCATATCTTTGCCAAGAAAACCTCATGGACGGTATGGTCCACAGGGTCATGAAGAGTCCGACTTGACTGAATGACCACCCAACAACAAAGGTACCAGGCACTATGCTAAGCACTGGGGATACGAGGAAAGGCAAAAGACAGTCTCTGATCTCAAGTAGGTCACAATCTAAGGGGGGACACACCAAGCCAGTACCTATGTACAAACAAGCTATAGACAAGGAGCTAACCTTGGAGGTGATGTGGTTCTAAGGATTCAGGCACCCCAAAATACTGAGATGTTGCTTGGAAAGAATTTATAGACTTAAGCAATATTTTCATCCTTCATGTAATCCCAACCTCCTGCAATTACAACTTGTCACAATGAAGTCACCAGGTAGTATGATGCCTAAAATTTGTCAAGTCCAGCTTTGCAACACATCTAGTTCAATTTGTTTATTTTATGGAGGAGAAAGCTTCGGCCCAGAATGGGAAAGTTGCTTACACATGGCAGTGTTATCTCAAACAGCTAGGTAATACAATGGACTTGGAGGGGGGGGACAATCTGGGTTCAAATCCTGCAAGCCCTTTCAGCCTTACTTTCATCATATACAAAATGGAAATCATCATAGCACTTACTATTGAGGGTTGTTGAAAGGACCAAGTAAGATAATATATGTTACATATGTGACATATGATTAACAAACCTTAAAACTCTATCTAAGTGTACATTATTGTTGTTATCATTATTATTGGGTTAATAGGACAGGGTCAATACCCTCTTCAAACAAAGGCTGAATGGCCACTTGCTTATAGAACTTTACAATTGTAGAAGGTATTCTTGTATAAGTGAAAAATGGAATGCTGGGGATAGAGGGCTTTTAGAAAGATTCAGAGTTTCTGTGATTCTGGAGTAAAGCAGAAATAAGACTGGTGAGAAGTCAAACAATCATGAGAGACATTTATAAGGCCTCTGATAAGCACAGAGTATCGCCTGTGTCAGGATTATCGAACTATAGACTTAGAATTGGAAAGAGCCTGAGAGGACATTGAGGCACAGAATGACAGAATTTGAGAGTTGGTAGAGACCTCAATGCACATTTTGTCCAACCCAGATCCAAAGGGAATCTCCCAATAACACATATGGTATGGGATCTTTTGGCCTTTGCTTAAACACCTCTTAGGATTAACCATACCCTTTGAGGATGGCTATAATTTTTAGGAATGTTTGCATGCCATCAAGTCTAAATGTACCTTTCAACAATTTTGTTCCTGGTTCAGATCTCTGGGGTCAAACAAAATCAATAAAACTAACCCTTCTTGACAGTAATCAATTAGTTAATATTTATTAAGTGCCTACAATGTTCCAGACTCTGTGTTAGGTACTAGGCCTACAAAGAGTGACAAGAGACTGTCCCTGACCTCAAGGAGCTTAAAATCCAATTGGTAGTCCTTCAAATATTTAAAGACAGCTGTCGTGCCCTTCTCTCAACCTTGGAGTCTTCTTTTGTCCACAATAAATATACCCAGTTTCTTTTCTCGACAATAAACATGTCCAGTTCCTTCAGAGAATCTTTCTATATCATAGTCTGAGGGTACTTCTTTTTCCTGATTACCTTCCTCTAGATACTCTATAACTTGTCAATGTCCTTCTTGAAATATGGTACCCAAAACAGAACACAGTACTCCAGATGAAGTCTGAAAGGGCAGAGCAAAGAGTGACTAAGACTTTCCTATTCCTAGAAGCTGTATCACCCTTAATGCAGCCCATCCTTATATTAGCCACACATAAAAATATAGAGATATGTTTTCCAGAATAACTGCTATCTAACCATTCTTTCCTTCATATTGTACTTATAAAACTATTAGGGTTTTTTTTTAATACCCAAGTGAAAGACTTTATATTTATCCCTGTTGAATTTCACCTTATTAGATTCAGCCTGGCACCATGGCTTGCCAAAATCTTTTTGTATCCTGACTCTCTTATCCACTGTGATAGCTATATTTACTAGCTTTGAGTAATTGGGAAATTTGATCAGCATGCCATCCCCACTTTTGTCCAAGTCATTGTTAAAATGTTAAAGAGAATAGGGACTAGCACAGAATCCTATGTTATTTTACGAGGCACCTTTTGTCACTTTGACATTGAACTATTGGCCACTACTCTTTGAGTCTGGACACTCAAATTTCTAAAGCATGTGATTGTATTATAAACTCATCCATGTTCATCTTCTCCATGAAAATAGCATGAAATACTTTATCAAAAGTTTTGTGAAAATCAAGTACAGTTGTTCTTATCCTTTTTGCTTTCAGGACCCATTTATACTTTTAAAAGTTATTGAGGACCTCCAAAATCTTTTGTTTAATTGGATTTTACCTATCCATAATTTTGGATTGGAAACTAAAATGGAAAAAATTTAATATATGTGTTTATTTAAATTAAGTCCATTACATATTTGTGTTAACATAAATGATATATTTTTGAAAAGTAACTATTTTCCAAAACAAAAAATAATGAGGATGACATTGTTTTACATATTTTTGCAAATTTCTTTAATATTTGATATAATAAAAGACATCTGGATTTTCATAACTGCTTCTGCATTCAATCTACTTCAATATGTTCTTTCAGTTTAAGTATGTGAAGAAAAACTGGCCTCACACAGATATATAGTCAGAAAAGGGAGTATTTTAGTGGCCTTTTCAGATAACTGGATATTCTTTGGTAATGCACCAAAATGCAAAAAAAAAAAAATATGGCATTCTTAAAGGTTAGTTGGAATGTGGAATCTGAAACTATGTCTATGAATAAATGGGAGTAAAAGAGGCCAATCACATTTTAGTATTATTATGAAAATAATCTGGATCTCACAAACCCCCTGAAAGGGTCTCAGGGACTCCCAGGCATTCGCATATAATACTTTGGGAACCACAAAGAATTGCTGACCTAGGTAAACTCTCTCCACAACACTCCCCTCATCTATTAATTTGGTAATCCTATCAAAAAAGGAAATGAGGTTAGTTGTAATCACTACTTCCCATTCCTGCTGTTGCCAATCATTCCTTTAATGATTCAGTCTAGAATTTTCCCAGGAATAAGTCAACCTCAATGGCCTAGAATTTGTAGACATTTTCCCCTTCCTTTGTTTTTAAATCAGGACATTTACTTTGCTCCAATCTTGTGGTGTGTCTTCTATTTTCAATGAATTTTTAAATATCACTGCCAGTCACATCTGCTAGTTCTTGCGGGATCCAAAAATTTAGTTCATCTGAGCCAGGAGACTTGAAGTCATGGAGGGCAGAGAAGTGTTCTTTTACTGTCTCCTTACTTATCTGAGGTATCAACTTCTCCTAGTCATTTTTGCTCTGTCATTTCCTGTGGAAAAATCATTCTCCCTTGTAGAGAAAGCAAAAAACAAATAGAATTCTGTAACTCTGCCTAATCCTATTGTCAGTAATCATTATCCCACTTTTCAACTGTCTTGTTATTTCTTTAATCCTTCCTTTTCACATAAAATAGCTACAAAAACTGCAGCAACAAAACTACTCAACTTTACTGTTCTGACTTTCCCAGGACTTTCCCAGCCTAATATTCTAAGCTTTAGGATTCCTGCCACAATTTTGACAGGACCATGTCATACTCATCCTATATTACTTGGCCTTGCTTTCATTTTTTTTTGGACATTTTAAAAATCTAGCTGGCAAAATCCTATATATGCACATCTATCTCTTCCAACAAATCCCATTTTTCCTCCTCTTTGGAATTGTTTCCTTTTATATCTTCAGAATTTCATTTATTAGTACCTCTTCTTCCTTCTGGGCTAACGGATTCTCCCTATCTTTCCTCAATGCCCTTTGAAATCTACTTTCCTGAGGTCTATGGTGGATGTCAGACCCTGCCCAGATTTCATCTCCTGTTCTGTCACAGACTCTGTTTGTGTGATGTGTTTCCCTTTAACCCTCCCATTACTTCCATGTTAGCAACCAATTCCCCCATGTCAATGAGAATCAGATCTTGAATACAATGTCTCCTTGTTGTTTTCTCTATCTTTTGAAGGATGAAGTTAACACTAACACAAATCAAGAAGTTATTGGATGAACTGGATTTTTTTTTAAGCACGTAGAGAAAATTCTAACAGATGTCCAAATAATTGAAGTTACTCATCATTATTATATATATCATGCCTGACTTGTGATCAGTTTCTTCTTTCTGTCCAATACACTTACAGTATGTTGCCTGGATCAAGTCGCTTCTTTCTCCCTCCTTTGACCTTCACCCAAACACCGTCCATCCTGCTACCCAGCCATGACTCCTAGATTTTTTCACATTAGTATACCTTCTTAATATATAATGCTGCCCTCCGCCAACTCCCTTTTTTATTCATTGTGATTCTTTTGAATAAATTATACCCAACCAAAGTCATAGTCCATTCATTTGTTCCATCCTACCATTTCTCAGTGAGATATATGACATCACTTTTGCCTATTGCATTAGGAACTCTAGTTACTCCTCTATTGCTTTAATTTTGGATGTTTGAGGTCACAGGCCATAACTGTCTTCTTTCTTTGATTTCATGTCCTATGAATGTCTGGGTGTCTCAGCTATTCTTTTTTCTTTCTTTGACACTATTCTCTATAGTATGCAACTTAAAGGATATGCATAAGCAGTGCTTTCTTTCTTTTCTCATCCTTTTTTATTTTATTTTGTTTGTAAGACCCCCGGACAAATACATTCTTTTCAGTCTTCGTTAACTCTATTGTCTCTCTGATTAGGATTCTGTCTATACTATAAAATAAGGCAATTATCGTCTAATCACGTAATTCTAAATATGCTGCAGGGAGATGAAGTCCAAGGTCATCCAAGGTTACATAGCTAGCATATAGAAGAGTTAGGATTTAAACTCAGTTCTGGTTGCAAAGTCAAGGTCCTTTTCATTCTATCACGCTTCTTTTCTAGGAAAGAAAATAAAGGTTTTTTTTGTTAAAACAAGGCTCTTCCCTTATGTAGTGAAGAATAAAGGAGAAACGCAGATACCTACGGTATACAGTGTTACATGACAAGCTTATTAGAGTTGACCTAAATTCGAATCTCAGCCCAGATACTCATTCTCTCTGTGACTCTGGAAAAGCCATTTAATAGTGACAATACATAGCATTTGTACACTCTTTTGATGTTTGTAAAATATTTAATCCATCTTATCCAATTTGATCTTTACAACAATCCTACCAGGTAGGTGCTATTATTATCCCCATTTTACAGATGAAGAAACTGAGGGTGAGAACAGTTAAGGAAATAGCCCAGAGTCACATAGTAAGCACATGGGCAGGATCTGACTCCCGATTCCAAGCCCAAAACTCTGTGTACTGCACTGTTCTACCTGTTTAACTTTTCTGAATTTCCATTTGCTAATCTGTAAGATGAGGACAGTCATGTTCATAGTACCTATTGTGAGGAATGCCCTTGGTGAGTCCTGAAGAGATATATAAATGTCACTTGTTGTTTTTGTCCAAGGGCACATGACAAGTTAGAGGCTAAGCCAGGATTCCACTATACTCAACTGCCTCTGAGTTCATTGTGCAGAAACCCAGACTGAACTGACAGCCATTTAAAAATCAAACCCCAAAGGAACGTGTGGAAAGAGCTTTGCCCAATTTCCTTTCTTTTTCTTACTGTGGCTTTGGCAGGTTCAGAAAGATAAATGGAAACCAGACCTCTGAAATAAGAACTGACTTTGGCCCCCTCTATCCCCCACCCCCACCCCCTTGTCTCAGAAGCCTTGCTATCTTTACTAGGGATTGTATGAGGGTGAGGTTGCTGCCATATCCTGCCCAATTATCCCGGTTCCATGGATAGAGCCTTTCAGGAGATTCTCCTACTGTCTGTACAACCCCAATTCTTCCTTTGCTCCTTGTATCTCTTTTGCCCTCCCTTCATCTCTCTCTTTGGCGCTGGTTTTTTTTCTGGTTTATTGGAGAAGCAGGATGGGAGGGAGAGGGGGCCTGTATCTATAGCAACCTTCATCTGGTGCCCAAAGCATCTTGTTTCTGTCAGTATCTGGAGAAAGTTGAGTTTTACACATAGTGTATGAAGACTGTTTGAGCTCTGGGCTCCATAAACATTAACCAGCCAAGTTTGACTCCATTCATCATTCCCCTTCTCTCTTCCTTCTTCAGCCCCTCCCTTTCTATTGGCTCCTTCTCCCACTGCCTACAAACATGCCTGTGTCTTTTCTTTCCTAAAAAGAACATAAAAACAGAAGAAACTTCCTTGGCTCTGACACCCTCTTATATCTCTGACCTCCTTAATTTGCTTAACTTCGAAGTTTTAGAAAAATTCGTTGATATTTATTGCCTTGGTGTTTTTTCCTCCAACACTGGCTTCTTAACCCCTTCTAGTCTGACTTCTGCCCCTACCACTGGAATGAAACTGTTTTCTCCAAGGTCATTCTTAAAACTAAATCCAATGGCCCTTTCTCAGTTTTTCTTCTTCTTGATTTCTCTATAATTTTAGATACTCCATATCACTTTCTTTTTGATGTGATATACTGCCTAGACTTCCATAAAAAAGCACTTGCATGGTTCTTTTTTTCTCTCCTTCCCCCCTTTCCCCCCTCTCTCTTTCTCTCTCCTCTCTCTCTCTCTCTCTCTCTCTCTCTCTCTCTCTCTCTCTCTCTCTCTTTCTCTCTCTCTCTCT
>CM053588.1:100938556-100954538 GCA_028646515.1 Pseudochirops corinnae
CAGCTGACAGAGAACAAGACTTGCACTCAGGAAAACCTGAGTTTAAATTTGACGTCAGTTACTAACCAGCTGTGTGACCCTTGGAGAGACATTTCATTTCTATTTGCCTCAGTTTCCCCATCTATAAAATAAGTATAATAATAGCACCTCCCTTGTAGGATTATTGTAAGAATCAAGTAAGATAATAATTATAAAGCACTTAATACATAGTAAGAGCTATATGAATGTTACCTGTTACTAGTGATGATGCTATTGATTGATGATGTTAGCATTTATCATTAGTGAACTCATCATTAATTACTACCTCTGTACAGATGACATTCAAATCTATTCCTTAAACCCAGAACTCCATTCAACTTCACACTACGCCCATATTTTGGTTCAGTCAAACTGAGACCTGGGAAAGACCTTAGCTTGAAAAGGCCAAGGTTTCCCACTGTATTGGGTCCATTTCCACTCATTCTTGTCTGTATCTGGCTGCTGGACCCAGATGGCTCTGGAGGAGAGAATGAGGCTGGTGACTTTGGACAGCCCTGCCTCACTTAAATCTGATTAACTTGTGAGTCATGGCATCACTTTCCTGATGTCATAGTCCTCTTCAAGAATGAAGGACAAACAAAAACTCCTATATTTGTAAGTAGTAAATAGATAGCACAGAATCCAAATTGGAAGGGATTTCAGATATCATCTAATATAACCTATACCTGAATAAGAATTTGAAAAAGATGAATGAATTGTCAGAAAGGTAGATTTGAAGCAGAGAGTACATCTAGAAGGCCAGGGATGTAGAAGAGTCAGTGGTGGCTCAGAGACTATAAAATTGGGAGAATGGTGGTATCTTCAGTAGAAATGGCACACTCACTGAGTGCCTTCTCCAGCCTCTGAAGACCTCTAATAAGAGCAAGCCCATTCCACATTTAGATGGCTGTAATTGTTACAGCATTTTATTTCCTTTGTCAAATTTGTTAAAATCTACCTTCTTTAGCTTCCATTCATAACTTCTAATTCTGCTTTTTGGGGGCCAAGCAAGACAAAGCTAACCCTTCATCCATGTGATAGATTCTCAAGTACTTGAAAAGAGCTCCCAGTGTCCCTCCTAAATCTCTAGCAGGAGGTCAACAGCAAAAATTCTAATAGAACTTGCATATCAGCTTGTGCAAAGTTGATATCTCATCCTCTCATTCTTACTCCAAAGCTTATCCTTTGGTTCAAACTTCACGATTTTTGCTGAGGACAGAACTGTACAGATAATAGGTGCTTAATAAGTGTCTACTGAATTAAATTGGCTTGCCTGCTATGACCATCTCTTTGAGCTCCATTTTGGTCATGTATCAGTCTAAGGGCTTGATCATAGTCAAAGCCCTCTAAGTGATAATGACTGTCAAATGTAATGGTATGGCTCACAATCATCTAACATTTGAAAGAAGACAGTGTATTGCATATACTTTGAGAAGAGGAAGGTGTAAAGAAAAAGGAATATGTATTTATGCAACACCTGCTATGTTCCAGACACAATGTGGAGCTAAGCGCTTTATAAATACTGTCTCCTTTGAGCTTCAAAACAACCGAGTGAACTAGGTGTCATTATTAACTCCATTTTATAATTAGGGAAACTGAGGCAAAGAGAGGTTAAGTGACTTGCCCAAGGTCACAAAATTAGGAAATATCTGAGACTGGATTTGAACTCACATCTTCCTGACTTTAGGGCCAGTGCTCTATCCACTCAACCACCTAGCTACCTTGTGCTTGCAGGCAGTGCAGATAGGACTATCTTCATTTTACTGGGAAAGAAATATAGACTCAGAAGGGAAGTGAATTGTTCAAGATTACAGAGCTCATCAGTCTTAGTGCTGGCGTTGCAGAATTTCCCCAATTCTAGCACCTTCCCCTCTACTCTGCGTGCGTCTCATATGTATACAGTTGTTGAAATGTTGTCTCTCCCACTATGATGTAAGCTCCTTGCGGCCTGGGACTGTTTTGAACTTTCTTTTTATCTGCTGTTCTTAACACAGGGCCTGGCACATAGAAAATGCTTGTTGACTGACCGACTGACTGACTGACAGAGCAGAGATTCCCCTGCCTCCAATTTTGTAGCTCTTTTCACAGCACCACAGCTGCTCCTCAAAATATCTCTATTGTCATCCTCGTGACTGTCATTTTGTTTGTTTTCTGTCTCAGTTTCTTTCTACTCATTCTCCACACATAGCCGCTCAAAGCAAGTAAAACTACACCAAGCTATTGTTTAAGTTAGTAAAGCTTAAAGCTGCACTAAGACTTTGGGGACACCCTGTACATATACTCAGAAGCATCTTTAAACCTCCACAGTATTTGTGAGGGCCAGACAGGGGCAAAAACATTCAGAGAATTACAAAAATCACAGGAAAGCAAAAATGCTTCTTCCTGACCATTGAATCTAAACCTGAGAGGGCCTTGCCATGTGAAGATGTGCCATGTGAAGACCAGTTGAAACAACTAGGGAAGTTTAGTTCAGAGTAGAAAAGACATAAAGGGGATTTTTTTTTTTTGTCGAAGTAATCAGGGTTAAGTGACTTGCCCAGGGTCACACAGATAATAAATGTCAAGTATCTGAGAGCGAATTTGAACTCAGGTCCTCTTGACATTCTAGGGCTGGTGCTCTATCCGCTATACCATCTAGCTGCCTTATAAAAGGGATATTATAAATAGATTTCCCATATTGGAAGGTTGCAATGTAGGTGAGAGATTAGGCTTTTTTTTTTTTTTTGCTTGATGGCAAAACTAGGCACAATGGACAGAAATTGTTGAGAGGTAGATTTAGGCTTGTTGCAATGAGAAAAAAAAAACTTCCTGACAACGGGAACTGTCTAAAAGTGGAACAGGAGGCCTCTGGAGGTGGTAAGAGTGAGCTTCCCCTCACTGGAAGTCTTGTTGGACATGACACATGGGGTTTTTTTGATCATATGGTTCATTTGGTTTGAGGTCTTTTCCAACTTGGAAATCCTGAGAAGCCTCAAAAGGTGAAAGGACTTGCCCAAAGACATCAGGCCAACCAATGCTAGGCATTAGAGAGAGAAAGAAAAACAAAAATATGGTTTCTAGCATCAAGAACCTCAAATTCTAATGGAGGAGGCAATGTGTAAATAATTATGTATTATTATCATGATAATAATAATATACACACAGAGTATATGGAATGTAGTAAGTAGTAGAAACTGGATTTGAACCCAGACACAACATCTAGTGCTTTTCCTACTCCACTAGGATTTCTTCTCCTCTCTCCTAAATAAGATGCAGCACAGGCTAGTTTGCACCAGCACTAGAGAGGAGATAATTGTGTTAATTGTCTTCACTGATTGCCTTGCCTTTCTAAGAAAGAAAAGAGAATAAGAGAGAGAAAAATAAAAGCAAATTGATTGAAAGAAAAAAGCCCAGGGCCAAGACTGGGTAGATTCACAACTAGATCATTGTTCCCCTTTGTTGGTGAGTTTCTTTTTTATTTTGAAATACAAATGGAGGTTTTAAAAGTTTATTTTCTTCTCTCAGCTTCCCCATTGACCTTCACTCCTTACCACCTTCATTCATAATTTGCAAATTAAGGGTTCCTTAGTGTTATGAAAAGCATACTGGTTGGGGGAAGAAGACCTGGAAGCCAGTCCCAACTTGGTTGCTTGTTAACATGGTGGCTTTGAATAATTCAGCTGCCTTCTCTAGTTACATGGTCATTCATCTTGCCCCAATATGAAGACAAGCAGACCTACGTGGGGCTGATCTCATAAGGCTGTGGTGAAGAAATTTCTATGCAAATGATAAGAATGCTCTATACAAATCCATATTAGTGAGAGGAGAAAATCATTGCACATCAAAGCTACTCAGAGTTTCAGAGATCATCTGGTCCAGCCCCCTCACTTGAAAGATAAAGAAACTGAGGAATAGAGGTAAAATGATATATCAAAGGTCACATGCCTAGTAAGTAGTAGACACTGAATCTAGGTCTTCTGGCTTAGAATTCAGTCCTTTTCCCCCAAATGATGCCAACGGAACTTTGGTATTCACCAAGTCAAGCCTGTTTCTGAGTACAGAGCCAGTGGATTCATCTCCAAATATATTATCCTTCCAAAGAGGCCATGATTAGACTAGGAATCCGCTCTGTCTATCTTTGCTCATCAAATTTCCAAGCACTCTTTTCAGAGACCTTTAAAATTGAACTGGACAGAGAGAGGGAGAAAAATGCAGTTGTGAGCAGAGCTACTGGGGACCCCAGGGAGCCAGAAGCTTATTTATTATTTATATTTGCTACTTACATTATTTGGATTTTTCAAGATGAACCCAATACAACAGCCTCTAGGAATATGAGTACAGGAAAAGGGAATGATTTATTGACAAACAATGTTAACTCAAAGACATTCTGCAGATGGATGGATAAATGGATGGACACGGGGGAGTAATAGACAGGCTATAGACAGACATGGGGATGGGGGATTAGGACAACACAGTTACTAATCTTCTTATGTTCATTTTATCCAGATATGCTATGACAGGACCAGTTTTGTAGACTGAGCTCTGGGTGAACAAAATGCTTTAACCTGTTATCATGCTCTGTAGAATAATAGCTCTAGAACTGGAAGGGATCTTAGATGCCATCTAGTTCAACAACTTCATTTTACACTTATGGAAACCAAGGCAGAGAGAGGTTGAGTGACTTGCCTTGGGTAGTACAGTTGAGGTGAGTATCTGAGGTAGGATTTGAACCCAGGTTCTTTGACTCCAAATCCACCACCCTAGTGGGCTCTCTTGATCCTCAGAGCAGCTCCATAAGATAAACCAGGCAGGTATCAACTTGTCAGATAATGATAAGATTCAGACTGGACCTCAGAGATCACCTAGTCTATACCAGTTTGAAGCAGGAACCACCCCTTCTCTTCAGTTTCCTCTTAAAGACATCTATTGATAATAAGAGCTCACTATCTCCTGAGCAATCTCCATTCTATTCATTGGCTTGAATTGTTAGTACCTTGAGGTTTTGTTTTTGTTTTTGTTTTTTTCCCTCATGGTGAGACAAAAATGGACATTTTGAACCTTACTCCTATTAATCCAAGTTCATCTATTTTTTTCAACAATCACTTATTAAGGGCCTACTATTTGTGGTGAACAATGCTAAGGAAGCTATGGATATAAGTGAGACACAATCCATACCCTCATGAAATTTTGCATTCTAGGCTCAAGAAGAATAAACCACACTTAGAATTCTTCCACATTCATCCTCTTCTCTTTAGTCCCACTACCACCAGCCTAGTATAGGCCCTAATTTCCTTTCCGAAATATCAAAGCAATCTCTTCATGAGTCTTCTTGCCACCTTTCTGGTTCTTTGATTTATCCTTCACCATGCTGCCAGAGAAATTTTCCTTATTCAGGAATCTAGTTTTTATTCCTTTGCTGACAACCCTCCGATATCTGTTCTCTAATAAGCAAAATAAGTAAGTTCAAACTCCTCCTCAGCATCCAAGTCCTTTGACAATCTGATTTCACTTTACATTTCTACACTTATATCATATGACTCGCTTAGACTCCAGATATCCTGGTCTACTCTGATTCCCTGAATATTTCTTCTTCTACAATCAGACCTTTGCCCAGGAACCCTTTTATTTGTGCTTTTTGTCACTAACATCTCACACAGAACTTTGCATTCAATTGGCACAAAATTTTATTTAATTGATTTTAAAACTGCTTTTTAAGACCTATGAACCCTTGAACAAGTTGCTACCTTATCGGGGTCCATTACAAATGAAGTGGTGGTGATGGAGTAGGTGACATCTCAGGTTCCTTCTAACTCTGTCAAGATCCCATGATCCTGTGGCATGTCCAAGAACAAATATTGAGTAATTGGCACTTAGCTAGTAACTCACCAAAGTCAATGGAATTTCCATTACGTCCTACTGCTTTCATTTTGATAGAACCCTTGTTGAGATCAGGGCTAGACAGAAGACAAAAGAAGAATACTTGGTATGTGAAAATGAGATGCCTGCTGGGGGAGATGGGGCAGGAACAGGAGAGGTTAGAGGCAGCAGTGACAAGCTTTGTCTCTCTCACAACTAAGTCAAGATGAACTCAGTCTGAAGCTATGATAATGTAATATTGGATCCCTTGACTCAGAGTTATAAAGCTCCCCCAAAAAAGGATAGAAAAGACCTTCTGAACTTTGAGAAGAGTAATGTAGTGGGAAGAATTTAGGCCTAAGAAGAATGAAAAGACATATTTCCATTATTTATGTATTCCACTCAAAAGGAGCAAGATCCTGAAGTGTTCAAATCTCTATGGTTGGCACATGTGACCTTGAGCAAATTATGTCATCCCACTAAACTTCAAATTTCTCATCTAGAATATGGTGTTGAAATACCCACTTTGCCTACTTCAGAGTTGTGTGAGGGTCTAATGAAGCCGTGCAGTTTAATTCAAGGAGCATTTGATGGGGAGGAAGGAGGTCTGCTATAATGGCAGTCCTGTCTCAAGCTGGCCGCCTTTTAGTTTGACATCGGAACTAAATGAGATTTCTCCAAAGTCATTCAACAGTTAATGAAAAGAGGCTGACAGCCTTAGAATGGAAAAGATACTCAATAATGATACTATAGCCTTAGTTTAGACAGATGTGGCCCTCTATCACTACCCACTGGAGACTCACACAGCCTTGGGACAGTGGCCAGGTCTAAAACCATCCCAGCCCTCAAGAAGTTTCCATTCTGCTCCTGTCATTGTTGTTGAGACATTTCAGTTGTGTCCAACCCTCTATGACCCCATATGGATTTTCTTGGCAAATATTCTGGAGTGGTTTACCATTTCCTTCTCCAGCTCATTTTACAGATGAGAAAACTGAGGCAAATAGAATTAAGTGACTTGCTTGCTCAGGGTCACACAACTAGCAACCCTGTACCTTGACCCTGGTATGATGATGTCATTTTGGTCCTCTTCAAACAGGAATGACAACAGCTAACCAAGTCTGAAGGTCTGGGATTCAATGCAGGTGGGCCTTTGTAATAACCTTAGGTGACTCAGTACAGCGAGAGTCTACCAGGAATCTGCCCTCAAAGGAGACGTAGCTTCAGCCTTAGTCCCCTGGACCCATCGAGGCCCAGGCACAGAATTCTCACCTTTCAGGGAAAAAAATTAAAAAGACAAAACCAGCCTAACCCATATGAGCACTGGAAAGGGCCAAACCCTGGTAGATAGTGAACCTATCATATTTGGTTCCTGCTTCCAGCAAGTAGTTGTAAATGAATTATATGACCTTGGACAATGACATTATCTCTGTCAACCTTAGTGTCTTCATCCAAAAAGTGGGCATAATAATACTCCTATTGCTATCCTTAGAGGACTTTGTGAGGAGAGTGCTTTGAATATCATAAGGTAATATATGAAGGCAAATGATTATCTTCTTTTCAAGGTTTTTGTAAGAAAAGCCCTTTGCAAAATAAGAAGCATTGTATTAGAAATGTGATCTATTATCATAATGAATATGAAACTGACTTGAAAATTGTAAAGTGTGTTCCAGGGTAGTATTAAACAGCTCCCCAAACAGGGAGCAAGCCACCATCTTCCTCCTGTCTTGTCTACTGTTTCTAGATTGATTTTGCAACACAGGTTGTTGGGAATTTTTTTGTTTGTTTTGCTTTTTTTAACAATTATATTTGGATTGCCCAAGGACATGGAGAATTGCAGAATCACAAAGCAGGAGGAGACCTCAGGGACCATTTAGTGCAACCTCTATTTGAACCATCCCTCTGAAATGCACACACCAAGTCCTCATCTAATCTTTGCTTAAGATATCCATGGCAGGGAAACATACCACCCTTTGGTGCCTCTCATTCTATTAATGGGCAATTGTAATTGTTAGCAAGTTTTGACTCACACATAAATGTGCCTTTTTGAAAGGTGCATCTATGGCTTCTGGTTCTGTCCTCTTAACCTAAATAATGCAGGTCAAGTCCCTCTTCTCTGGGTCAACTCTTTAAATACTTGAAAACTTTCATGTCCCCCATGATATTTTTTCTTCTATAGATAAAACATCAGTAATTTCCTTAATCAGTCTGTCCTCAATTGGTATGATTTCAAGGCTCTTCAACATCCTGGTTACTCACCTCTGAACAATCTCATATCCTTTTTAAACTGTGACATCCAGAAATAAACACAGTACCCCAGATATGATCAGGCCAGAACAAAATACTATGAGACCATCACCTCCTTTGTCATGAACACTGACTCTCTTATTACATCCTAAGGTTATGCTTACTAGCTATGTGTTATCCTAGACAATTCATTTAACCCTATTTGCCTCAGTTCCTCATCTAGAGAAGGAAATGGCAAACCACTCCAGAATCTTTGCCAAGAAAACCCCAAATGGGGTCACAGAGAGTCAGACATGACTGAAATGACTGAACAGTCACAACAAAGGCTGCATTATTCTTGACTGCCACCTCACACTGGTAAATCATACTGAACTTGGAATCAATTAAAACACCTATATTATCTTCTGACTAACAGACACTGCTCCATGCCTTCCCAATCCTATAATTACAAAGTTGTTTTCTGAAACTCAAGGCAAATTTTGATGTTTTTGCCTGTTATTTCAAAGTCTCTGGATTGGTCTGATGTCAAGAGATTTTTAGATCCTGATACTGTCATTCAGTTTGCTAACTATCTCTCTTAGCTTTGTGTCATCTACAAATTATATGGGATGATAAGAATTAGAGGTATGAGGGACCTAAGGGTCATGGAGTCCAACATCTTTATTTGACAGATGAGGAAACAGAGGAACAGAAAGCGGGGATGTAGTTTGTCCAAGGTTGTACAGCTTGTTAGTGGCAGAGTTGAGATATGAACTCAAGTACTTTAAGTCAGAATGTTCTAGTTATGAATCTGCTCTAAAATTGAAAAGTCTGAGCTCTGATCTGGAGTCTCTGCTTTAATAATATTAATAACAATAAATCATAATCAATAGCACTTATACCGTGCTTTTAAGTTTACAAAACACAATTATCTCATTTTATCCTTATAACAACCCTGGGAAATAGGTGCCATTATTAACTTCATTTTATAGATTAGCAAACTGATGCAGATGGATTGACTTGCTCAGACTCACTTAGATAATAAGTAGCTGAAGTTGTATTTGAACTCAGTTCTTCCAGACTCTTGGTCCAGTGTTCTATCCCCTGTGTCACCTGGCTATCCTTACTGGCTTTACCCTATTCATTCCCTAACTTTGAGGCACCTTAAAGGCATCTCAAAGATTTCAGATATAATAAACATTAAAAAGAAAGGTTCAACTCAGAGATTTGGAACCCAATTTATTATACATAATATCTAAGCCCATGAGAGACTCACACATTAGATTCCTCTTAATGATGAATCCTAGGGAGAAACAAACTTGCAATTACTGCAATACTGGAGGATTCTCATCAAATTCAAGAGGCATGCTTTAGGTGAATCCTAGGTAAAGGAAATTGAGCTCAACATTGGGGGAGACCAAGAGTTTAGATAAAGCAAAGACTCTACCCTTATGGAATTTACAGTTAAATAAGGGGGAAAGACACCAACACAGAAGGCTGCTATATACAATATTATAGAAATGCATTGGAAAAATGCAAACAAAGTGGCATCAGAAAGGGAATGTCATTTCTGCCTAGAGGCTGAAGGATGGCTTTGTAGAAAAGGTGGTGCTTGAGGTAGACTTTTTAGGATAGAATTTAAAAGGCATAGTAAACTAGGAAGGCCATTCAGAGCAGAGGAATTTGTGAGAGAAGCATGTTCATGGGTCAAAGAGATGTACAGTTTGGCTGGGACAGAAAAAATGACACAGCCCCAGTCCTCAAGGGACTTTTGTATTAGATGAACAATAACAAGAAAATAAACAAGGGCTGTGGCAGAAAAATTGAGAAGGGTGACATTGTATGGGAAAGTGGCATAGTAGAGAGAACACCAGACTGGGAAACAGGGAGACCTGGGTTCAAATTCTACCTTTGACACTGTCTAGCTGTGTGATTTTGAACAAATCAACACTTCTAAACCCCATTTATCTTCATCTGTCCCACAAGAAGGTTGTTTTCAATGACATATGAGACCCCTTCTGGCTTTAAATCTATGACTCTATGGTTACTTTTAGTCAGAGTTAGATGGGAAGACTTCATGGAGGAGGTAACACCAAAAAGGATTTCCTTTCAGTCATACTGAACAGCCTGGATGAATGTACAAAGGAAGGAGGGGAAGGGAAGCAAAACAGGTATTAGGCATGGATATACTGAGTTGCTTTTTCTTAAGGGGATCAAGAAAAGAAGGTTCCTCTGTGACTTTTTCCCTCTTTTTTAATGTATTATTTATTTTTAACATTCTATTTTTAAAATTTTTGAATTCTAGATTCTCTTTCTCGCCTCTAATAGCTTCTCCAACCACAGAGAAGGCAAGCAATATGATATCAATTATATATGTGAAACTGTTCAAAACATATTTCCATATTGTTCATATCACAAAAAAAATGAGAAAAATAAAGAAAGTGAGAAAAATATACTCTAATTTGTGCTCAGAGTTCATCAGTTCTCTCTCTAGAGGTGGAGAGCATTTTTTCATCATGAGTCCTTTGAAATTGGCTTGGAGCATTGTATTGATCAGAGTAGTCAAGTTTTTCACAGTTGAGAATCATTACAATGTTGCTGTTATTGTGTATAATGATCTTGTGGTTCTGCTCACTTCACTTTGCATCAGTTTATGTAGGCCTTCCCAGGTTTTTTTGAAACTATCCCCCCTCATCATTTCTAATAGCACAATAGAACTCCATCAGAATTATATGCCACAACTTGTTCATTTATTCATCAGTTGATGGACATCCTCTCAATTTCCAGTTCTTTGCTACCCCAAAAAGAACTGCTATAATTTTTTTTTTATATATGTTATTTTCCTTTTCCTTTGATCTCTTTGGTGCCTAGACTTCATAGGGTTTTTTGCTGTATAAAAGGGTATGCATAGTCTCATAGTGCTTTTAGAATAGTTTCAAATTTTTCTCCAGAATGGTTAGACCAGTTCACAACTCCACAAACAATTCATTAGGGTACCTACTTTCCCACATCCCCTCTAGCATTTGTTACTTCTGATGGGTGTGAGGTGATACATTTCTCTGATCAAATAGTAATTTAGAACATTTTTTTCATATGACTATAGATAGCTTTAATTTCTTCTGAAAATTGCTTTGTTTTCTTTTTCTGAAAACTAAAAACTTCACATCCTTTGATCATTTATCAGTTGGGAAAATGGGTCTTTTTTTTTTTAATAAATTTGACACAGCGCCCAATATATCAGAAAAATGAGGCATTCATCAGAAAAAAAAACTTCCTTTAAAGATGTTTACTATTGCTTCACTTTTAGCAAAATGTAGTTTCCTTGATAATCTCTTTTAATTAGGTCTAGTTTTTGCTTTTGCTTTGTCAAATACTTCAACTGAAGCATCATAGATTCTATTTCAGCCACATATTTTATTTATTGCTTCTGACCACTGCCTCGCTTAATCCATCTTCCCTTTTATTTCCCCCTCCCCCTTTTCCATTATTCCCTTTCCCTCGTACTTCTCTGTTGGGTAACATAGATTTCTATACCCAACTAAGTTTGTGTGTGTGTGTGTGTGTGTGTATTTATTCTTCCCTCTTTGAACCAATTCCAATTAGGATTAGGTTCAAGCCTTGCTTACCACCACCACCCCCATTTTCCTCTCCACTATAAAAGCTATTCCTTGGTTCATCTCTTTGACATGAGATAATTTCCCCATTCTGTCTGCCTCTTGCCCCTTTTCCCAGTGTATGCCTCTTTCTCATCCCTACATTTTTTAAAAACCATCCCAACATATTTGATTCATGCATATAGCTTCTATATAGACTCATTCTAACTGTCCTAATAATGATAAAGTTCTTGAGAATTACATGTATTATTTTCCCAAGTAGGAATGTAAATAGTTTAGCCTCATTGAGTCCCTTATGATTTCTCTTTCACATTTACCTTTTTATGCTTCTTTTGAGTCTTATGTTTGAATGTCAAATTTTCTATTTAGCTCTGGTCTTTGCATCAGGAATCCTTAAAAGTCTACTTTCATTAAATAAATTTTGCCCCTCTGAAGTATTACATGGTTTTGCTGGATAGGTTATTTTTTGCTGTAATCCTAGCTCCTTTTCTATCTGGAATATTATATTCTAAGCCCTTTGCTTCTTTAATATGGAATCTGCTAAATCTTATGCAATATTGACTCTGGCTCTACAATATTTGAATTGTTTCTTTCTGACTGCTTATAATATTTTCTCCTTGACCTGGGAGCTCTGGAATTTGGCTATAATGTTTTTAGGAGTTTTATTATGGGATTTTTCAGGAAGTAATCAGTGGATTCTTTCAATTTCCATCTTATCCTCCAAATCTAAGATACAGGGTCAGTTTTCCTTGATAATTTCTTGAAATAGTATCTTTAGACTCTTTTTTATTACAATTTCCTGTCAGTTTAATAATTCTTAAATTATCTCCTTAATCTATTTTGCAGGTCACTTCCTTTTCTGATGAGGTATTTTGCATTTTCTTCTACTTTTTTTTCATTCTCTTGGCTTCATTTTTGTTTCTTGATGTCTCATAGAGTCATTAGCTTTGCTCAATTCTAATTCTTAAGGAATTATTTTCTTCAGTGAGCTTTTGTATTTCTTTTTCCATTTGGACTTTTTTGCTTTTTAAGAAGTATTTTCCTCAGTAAATTTTTTTTTATTCCTGTTTTACCATTTGGCCAATTCTGTTTTAAGGTTTTATTTTCTGCAGAATTTTTGTGCTGTTTTTTTTTTGCCAAGTTGTTCTGTTTTCATAATTTTCTTGCATTATTTTCATTTAATTTCCCAATTTTAGCTCTACCACTCCTCATGTTCTTTAACTCTTAGGGGAATTCTTGTTGGGTTTATGTCCAATTAGCAATTTTCTTTTATACTTTGTTGTAGCTATTTTTGCATCGTTGTCTTCTGAGTTTATATCTTGCTTGGTCTTCCCTGTCATCATAATAGCTTTTTATGGTTGAATTTGCTGTTGTTGTGATAGTGGTGGTGGTGTTTGTTTATTTTTCCTGCCTGTTAATTGACCTTGAACTATATATTAAAGTTAGGCTCTGCTCACCTGATTATGGTGCAACATTGTCACAAGTTTCAGGCTTTTTTGTGCTGTTCTCTGGAGGTCTGCAAGTTTTTGGTGATTCCAAGGTGGTGTGATCCTGGAAGAGGTGTGTTTACTGTTGTCCTGGCCTGTGCTTTGATCATAACCCAGAAGGGACCCCTTCTTCCCTGTAGCTGCAACTCCTGGTACTCCTCTAGGCTCTGGAACAGTGACAAGGTCCCTGATCCTTTGTGACTGACCACAATCATTCCTTTATGCCTTGGAGCTGTGATACAGAACTGCTTATGGACAATAGATTTGTTAAACAGTGCTGTCCTGCCACCTGTAGCAGGAAAGGGTCCCCTGTAATCTCTTTCTGATTAGTTTTGTGAGCCCCTCACCATGTCTGGGCTGAAAGTTCTCAAAGCTGCTGCCACTGGTGGCTGCTGGTATTGCTAGTATATGCTCTATATCAGTCCCCACCCCATCCCAGTATCGTAGACCCTTCCTGCTGACCTTCCATGCTAGACTCGTAAAATATCTCATTCTGACCTTTGTTGTCTCTACCACTTCAAAATCTGATTTGAGTTACTATTTTAATATTATTTAGAGGGAAATATTGGGAGAATTTAGCTAGTTGGCTGCCTCTATACCTCCACCTTTTATCTCCCATCCCATGACTTTTAAAGGTTCTTTCAATCTACCTTAAATTTGATCTCTAGGAGGCAATGTGGTAACCCAGAGGACCTGTGCTGAAATGTTGCCTCTGACAATTTTTACATTTGTGATCTTGGGCCAGTCATATAACTTCCACTTTCATGAAATGACACAATTGGGCTAGATGACATCTAAGGTCTCCCAACTCCAAATCTACAATGATATGTGAGTTCCGAAATCAAAATCAAATGAAATCACAGTTTCATTATAGCCCTGATGACTTATGTTTCTAACATCATTTGAGTTTCTCTCCTTTCAACTTTCTACCATTTAACTAATTCCTCAAATCTTGGGACCAGACTAACATAATATTCCTGGCCCGCTGAGTGCCACCGTGTCCCTGGAGCAGCCTATGATAATCCCTAAATCTTCTTTCACCAATACCCCCTACCTCATGTGGGAAAAAAAAAAAGTCTTGTTACAAAAATGCACAGTCAAGAAAAACAAATTCCCACATCAGCTGTGTCTATAAATATATGTCTTATTTTTGCTTTAATAAATATGGGCCGTTATTCTAGTTTGTTGAGAGATCTTTTTAGATCTTGATTCTTCCCTCAACCATTTTAGCTCTCCCTTTGTTTGTATCATTAGTAAATTTCATGATCATGCTTTCTACGTCTTCATCTGAGTAATTTATTATTTTTTTTAAACATTGAATAGAACAGAGCTAAAGACAAACCCCTGGGGGCACTCCACCAAAGACCTCTTTTACAGATAGTCATCTATCAATTAATTGCCAGTCTTCATAGCTATTCAGTAAACCAATTCTAAGCCCACCGTTAACTCCAGATTCCTTTATCTTTTCCATAAGGTTGTCAGGAGGGACTCCAGCAAATGCTTTGTGGTTTGTCTTCTTGAAGAAATGAAATCCATGATGACACATACCTAAAATTATATTCTCACCAGACAGTGAGGAGGGAGGAATGGGAAAGGGGCCCCTAAGGGCATCCTTTGAGTTTTGGCACTTCACTTCCCCCAGAAGGCTAGTACCCTGGAGACAAAAGATTAGATGAGTTAAAAATCCAACAGCCTGGAGTACCCTGGAGGAGGGGTGGGAGTGGGGAGTGAAATTAGGCACGACATAGAAAAATGATGTCTTGGATTGTTGCCTGAGTCTTTTTGGTTTGAGAGGAAAAGTATGCTTCCAGCCTCCATAGGAACTATTATGAAGCTGTATGTCTGATGGAGTGAGGTAAAGAAATAAAGACAGATAGTGGTAAAGTACATCTGGCATGGCTTCATTATAGGGCAGACTCAGCAAACTTTGCTGCCCCGGGTTGAAGCTGTCTCTCTTCTCAACTCCGACTTCCCTGTCTGACACTTTCTGTGATTGATCAGGGAGCTCTGACTTACTGTTTATTAGGAAGGTTGGTGTTAAACCCTGCAGAAAGTGCTCAGGAGCACTACAAGGAGCAGATTGCTTGATGGATCAAACATCTTGACACCTTTTGGAAGAGAGATGCCTAGTGACTTAAGTGCCTATATGTGCATGCTGTGTGCATACACACATACACAGACATGGACACATACACACAAGAAAAAAAGGCATTTAGGAAGTCTTCCATTGTAAATTAAATCAGTGTAAAGTCCAGAATTTAAATCATAAAAACAGCTAGAATTTCTATAAGACCCGAAGTTTCAAATCAATGTACAAATACCGTTATCTTATTTGATCCTCACAACAATCCTGGAGATAGATGTTATTATTAGACCCACTTACAGGTGAGGAAACTGAGGCAGGCAGAGATTAAGTGACTTGCCCAGGGTGACACAGCTAGAAAGTGTCCTAGTCTGGATCTGACTTCAGGTCTTTCTGACTCCAGGTCCAGTGTTCTATTCACTGTGTCACCCAGCTGCCTCAAGATAATTTGTATCCCTATGTTGTTGTAGGACTTGCCAAATACTTTCCTTACAACCTGAGAAGTTGGTACAGTATTAGGATCTCTTTTTTTAATAGATGGGGAAACTGAGGTTCAGATAAATTAAGTTATCTAGTCAAGTTCCCACAGCTAGTCAGTGATGGAGCCAGACCTCTGACTGAGATGTTTTGACTCCAATGGGATCATTGAGCTTTGCACCACCTCTTGAATAGCTCTAATTGTTCGTTCTGTTGGGCTTCCATCCTTCCTCCCTTTCTTCCTT
>CM053588.1:100954638-100985796 GCA_028646515.1 Pseudochirops corinnae
CACGATTGGTCATTGCCTTGATCAGATATCTTAAATCTTCCAAAGTTGCTTATCTTTGCATTGTTGATGTTATTGCAGAAATTCTTCTCCTATTTCACTTTACTCTAGATCAGTTCATAAAAGTCCTCCTTGGGCAAATCTCTAAGATATATAAGTTATAGACAGGTTGTAATCTGCTTAGTTGGAAGAGGTCCCCAAGCTAAGGAAACTATAGGTCCTTAATGACTTGATGGTCATGGAAGGGCCTAAGATATACTTTAAAGGACTTTCAAAGTAATAACCGAGATGAATAATTATATACAGTCCTTGTCCTTAAGGAGCTTACAACTCCTTTTATAGGCAAGATATATGTGCATATGTATATGTGAATATATATGTATATGGGTGTATGTGTATGTACACATACATATATACAAATACACATTGTTGTTGTTGTTGTCTGTCTTTTGTTCTTGTAGAGGACCATGGCATCAGGGAGGTAAGGAGGTGAGGTCATGCCTCTGGAGCCATCTGGGTTCAGGGCGAGATATAGATCAGGATGACTGGAGATGGCCCTGGAGGCATATATACACATGCACAATATAGATATAGATATATAGATATACAGATAGAGATATATATACACATATATACATATATCCACACATACATATATGCATGCACAAATATGTGTATATGCATATATATGTTTATACAGATACACAGAATACAAATGAAAACATAAGTGCATAATAAGGATAAAATGTACGATGAGATTAGAGAAGAAAGAAGATGAGAAAATGCACTTCACAGAAAGGATGACATTTGAACTGGGCCTTGAAGGATGAGAAATATATCAAGAAGGCAGAGAAGAGAAGATCAGGGCATTCCAAGAATTAGGAATGATTTGAGTCGAATCTGAGTCGAGGTTCAGAAGTGGGAAATTATAAAGATTATGTGAAGAAAAGAAAGAAGTTGCTTTAACTGTAATGTTATGTTTGTTAAGAGAATGGTATAGGTTATGAGTGGAAAAGTAGTTGGAGCTGGAATGTGAAAGTCTTTGAATGTTAGAATCAAAGATTTTAAAACAGATTTTACTATTGTTCTTTGTTTTCCCAGTAGATAAAGATGCTTTTTTTAGTAGTGGCACATGTGACATGTGTCAATTCTCTGATCAGGAAGTTCCAGTGGCTCCCAAAACTTCTTGATTTGGAATTTGAAGCACTTCACAATTTGTTTCCAACCTATCTTTCCAGGCTTACTGAAAATTATTCTTTTTTATTCATTGTACATTCCAACCATTCATCCACCAGTGCCTGGTCCATAGTTGCTACTTAATAAACATTTGTTGATGTGACTAGTCAAAATGATTGACTTGCTGTTCTCCCCATGTTCTCCTACCGCTGTGCCTTTGTTCACACTGTCCTCCGTGCTTAGAATGTACCCCCTCATCACTCTTGCTTACTCAAGTATCACCTCCCTTCCAAGGTCATGAACCCCTAGTAGTTGGTGTCTTACTTCCTATCCATTCTTGAAATTACTGAATGTTTACTTTATGTGTATGTTCTATTTACTGACTTGTTTCTGTTGTTTCTAATTTGCAAGAATGTTAGATCCTTAAAGGCAAGTCCTCTTCAATTTTTTGTGCATGCACATAGTAGGCATATAATAAGTGTTTGTTGAATTGAGCTATGTGGCATAATGAACAGAATGCAGGACTTGGAGTCAGGAAGACCCAGATCCAAGTCATGCCTCTACCACTTATGACCCATGTGACAATGGGCAAGTCACTTAGCCACTGGAAAGTGATGGATTTGAACTACATGGCCTCTAAGGACCCTTTTAGCTTGAAATTTATGGTCCTGTGTCATGGTCAGAGCTGTGAGTTAGGAAGGAAACCAGGCAGCCTGTGGAGTACCAATTGTCAAGGGAAGGACCCCTTGAAATCTATCCAGTGGATCCCTAAAGTGGAGCGTGAATCCCAGGTTTAGAATCACTGACCTAATGTCTCTCCAGGCCTAATATTCCATATTCAAAGTCCCCTTTCAGATCTGATTCATTACTTTGCTATTGGACCCTGATAATTTACCTGCTTGCCTTTTTTTTATATCTCCGCAATAATTGCATTTTATTTTATTTTTATGTTTGTCATAGAAGAAAATGGCTATGCAATCAAAACTAATTGGAGCCTTAGAAGATCCTTCAAACATACCAAAAGTCTTTTTGTATTCATAGAAGTGTCAAATTTCTTTATTGCTCTGAGGAAACAAAACAACAAAAAAAGATAACTGCTAGAGGCATTTAAAGTATTTTTTTAATTTTTATTTTCAGTTCCAAATTCTCTCTGCCTTTGCCCCTCCCCCACTCATTGAGAAGGCAAGAAAAATAATACTCATTATACATATGCAGTCATGAACACATTAGCCATGTTGGGGGGGGGAAGGGAAAAGAAATTGAAAAATGCTTCAAACAGATTTTTTTTTCTATTCTTACAAATAAGGAAACCGAGATAGAGAGAAGCTAATATCTTCTCTAAAGAAACCCAGCTATTTCACAGAAGAATTAGGAAAATGCCATGAAGTCAGGTCTCCTTCTCAGCTCTGGCACAGCAAAAGGGGGGTAGAAGAGGAAAGAAAGAATTTGAGTCTTTTCTACAGACTCTCCAGAGTCATGTGTCTACCTGACAAGGTAAGCTGGTCGATGAGGGATAAAGACTGGAGCACACACACTCAACAGTTTTCAGTCCCCTTACAAGCTTAGGTCCCTGAGTGCCTTCTGAGCAGCGCTGTTTATAAATGTGACAAAAGATATTAATTTCATTTATTTAACAGAATGTCATTACTAAACAGTCAGCTGTGGTAAATTCATCTTCTTTGCTTTGGCTGGGTATTTTCCTTAGCAAAGAGAACAGTGAGAGGGCATTTGGGTCAAAATGCTGAGGAACTAAGAAAGCAGCCTTGATCCCACTAGCCAAGCTGAAAATCTCCTACATATAGACCTTATTTGTAATAAAAATCCCTCACATTTGAATGGGGCTTTATAGTTTACAAAGCGCTTTCCACTCATTATCCCATTTTATCCCCACAACAGTCTTGGGAGGTAGTTAGGCTGTATACACTGTAAGAAAAAACACCTCCTTAATGAGCAGAACAGCCCAGAAATGGGATGAGCTGCATCCAGATGTATTGAGTCTCCCATCAATGGAGATCTAATGAGGTCTCCCATCACTGGAGAGGATGCCATAGAGACAGATGTTGTTTTAGGTATGGTCTGAACTAGGTAACCTCTATAGTCCTTTCCAACATTAGGTTTCTGTGATTTCATAGTATAGCTATCATTCCCATTTTACAGATGAGCAGATTCTAAGAGAAATTACTTGCTTATGGTCACACCCAATAGTTAAGTGATGCAGCAGTGACTCAAGCTTTCTCAGAGATTGACTTCTTTTTTGTTTATTTCAGTTTGGTATTGTTTGGTTTTTATTTTAATTTTTTAAAAATTCTGAACTTCACAAACATGATATAGAAGGACATTTTGATACATAAAGTAGAAGAGAATAAGAGAACTTAACATGAAACTGGCTATTATATATAGTTGGTGTGTTCTTTTAAATATTTCATGAAATCTGCATGCAACCTTCAAAACTATCCTGCTTTTCTGTATTTCTTTCTGGCCTTTTATTTTCTGAGTATTTTTTTAAAAATTCATCAATGCTCCTCTCTTCTTTCTTTTCTTCTTTTAAAAAAAAATTGTTATTGCTATCTCTAGTTCTATGGCCCCATCCCATTCCCAAAGAAGAAAAGAAAAATAATCTCTTTAACCAATATGCATAGTGAAAAGAAACAAATTCATATATTTGCCATGTCCAAAAATGTATTTCTCATCCTGTTCCTTATGTTAATCGTCTCTATGTCAGGAGGTGAATAGTATATTTCTTCACTGGTCCTCTGGACTCACAATTAGTTGTCATATTGATCAGAATTTCTAAGATTTTTTCCAAGCTTTTTCCCTTGGATTTAAAAAAATACTTCAATGACCATCTTTTCTCTTTGGTAAACCTAATACTAATCTTTTCTCCCCTACTCTCCCCCACCCTTTCACTATCAGAGTCTTCAAATCTCTAACGGGTCATTGTGGGGAAAAGTTGTTCACATAAAGGTTAAGGAACAAGGCATCAGAGATGCTAAAGAAGGGACTGGTATATCTGGTAGTGATGGGACAAGCTGACCACCAGCTCCCTTGTATTTTTTGAGAATCTCGGAGGGCTTTGATCCTCTGAACTCATGCTCAGAAAACTTCAGTGACTCCACATTTACCTCAGAATCAAGTCTAAACCATTGTACCTGACATTCTACAATTGAATTCCAAACTACCCTTATTGGCTACTTTTCCCACTTTGTCCTCCACATGAGAGGCAGCCTAGAAGAGCGGAAAGAGCAATGAACTTGGAGATAGGAGGTTCAGATCTTAGCTCTGACCATGACCAAATGTGTAGCCATGGGCAAGTTGTTTAATTCTCTGACAATTTTCTCGTCTGTAAAATGGGGATAAGATATTAAGTTACAGAGCTAAGTCAGAGAGCTTATTTAAGGAAATTTTTGACAACTCTTTTTGAACAAGAGTTATTGTTATTAAAATAAGAAATACATAGAGTTATTAATGAGGCACATAGCATAGTGAATAGGGTGCTGAACTCAAAATTAAGAGGCCCCAGGTTCAAATTACAGCTGTCAAACTTGCTGACTGTGTGAAGTCATTGAGCATCAGTTTCCTCAAATGTAAAATGAGATTTAATAATGGCTATAATACTTATCTCATAGAATTATTGTGAGGGTTAAATGAGATAAAAAAAATCTTTTAAGCATGATTATTGTTCCAGAGCCCTATTCACAAACCAGCCTGGTTTCCTTACTCTTTCCCAGCTATGACTTATATTTTCCTGCCTTTGCTTATTCACTTTGTCTGTCTAGAATTCTACCCTAGACATTCATCTTTGCTTAATAAAATCTTACCCAACTGTCAAAACTTATGCCAAAATGACCTCCTCTGAGAAACATTTCCTAATCTTCCCTGATGACAGGGGTCTCTTTCCTTCCTTGAAACCTTATGTTCCTCCTCGCCCCTGCGCCCTTTTGGACTTTTGTCCCAAACTGACTTGATTCTAGTTTCAGGAGTTTGAGTATGGGAAGGGGCACCATAGCACGAGTCCCTCTGGAGGAGTAAGTGGAATCTTATCAAGTGACATGACTCATGTACAAAAGCCATACTAACTCCCTAGTCATGAAGTCTGTTCCATATGATAGCCAGCAAGACTCTAGTATGAAGGGAGTTGTCAATAGCTTAGTATAGGGCTTCCAATGATAGAATCATAGGTTCAGAGCTCAAAATGATCTTGGAGCTCATCTAGTCCAATCATTCATTTTATAGATGGGAAAATTGGGGCCCAGAGAAGCCAAGCGATTTATTCAGGGTCACATGGGGTCCATAGGGACACAGCTGGAATTTTAAACCCAGATCTTCTAGAGTTTGAACTCCAAATACCCCATACTTTCCACTGTAACAGGATAGCTTTGTGCCCAACTTAAGAAGGTCTTCAGATAAGATTTTTAGGTTCTGGCACATGAGTGTTCTATATTCTTTAAAAATTTACAGTCTTTTTTTTACCTCTTTCTCTTTGAAAACCCAATTCTATTTCTAGGTGAACTAAGGGAATAGGAGGGATGAATGAACACATGGACAAAGCATGCTCTGGTGGTTGGGTTAGAGAAAAAACAAGAATTACCCACCCCCATATTGGGCTAAAGACAGGGAGGAAGGAAGAACTACAAGGAAAAGTAGAATAGCTGGTGAAGTATATGTGTAGACTATACATAGGAAAATAGTGATGACATATGCCTCACCAGATACATATGAGTCTAGGTTTAAACCAGAAATAGTTCAAGATCTTTCAAACTGAATTCATTTCAATTCAACCAACGTTTAAGTGCCTTACCTAAGAAAGACACTGAACTCCTCAGGGTTGCTGTTGTTCAGTTATTTCAGTCTCATATGGCTCTTTTCGATCCTGTTTGGGGTTTTCTTGGCAGAGATACTGGAATAGGTTTTCCATTTCCTTCTCCAGGTCATTTTACAGGTGAAGAACCCAGGGTAAATAGTTTCAAATGTCTTGCCCAGGATCACAGAGTTAGTAAGTGTCTGAGGTCAGATTTGAATTCAGAAAAGTGTTTCTTCCTTATTTCAGATCTAATACTCTATCCTCTGTATCACCCAGCAGCCCTAGGATTTTCTCTGCTAAGCCCTTAAGATAAAATTACCTTCTCCTCCTCTTCCCCACCTACTTTTCTTTTTTTTTTTTTTGCTTTTTCGAGGGCAGTTGGGGTTAAGTGACTTGCCCAAAGTCACATAGCTAGTAAGTGTGCCAAGTGTCTGAGGTCATATTTGAACTCAGGTCCTCCTGACTACAGGGCTAGTGCTCTATTCACTGCACCACCTAGCCACCCCTCTCACCTACTTTTCAACTTCCTTTTGTATATTATTTCCTGCCCCTCTACCCCACTAGAAGGTAAGCTCATAGTGGGTAGGGACTATCTGTCTTCCTGTCTATTTTTATAGTATAATTCCTGAAATATAGCATGTCTTTAATAAATGCTTATTGACTTGACTTGGTACAACAGACATGAGAAAAATTCAAACATTTAAAATAGTAATATAATGAATGTTTTCCAAATATTTCCTGACTTAATGGTAGTTCCTGTAGTGCTAGTTTTAGACAAGGTTCTACATGAGTCTTTCTAAAAAGGAGGAAGAGAGAAAGAGGAAAAAAAATCCACCATTTCCTCTTTCCTCCCTGTAACTTGGCTATAACCATTTGCTTCAGGTTGAAACTTGGCAGCATGATAGTATTTTAACAAAAGCAATTTAAAGCAATAAAAAAAAGCTCATTTGCCATTTTTATATAAGTATTAGAAGGTCAAAAAAGGAAAGAAAAAAGAAAATCAAAAGTTTATTAGTTTGGAGGGTTTTATTATCCTCTCATAACTTTAAAAACCTATATTTTTCCAAGGGAGAAATCTCTGAGATGGCATAGAGAAGGAAAGATGTCTGTAGCCAACTAAAAGAAATAAAATCCACACCAATCTCCCTCCTGTGTCTGGATTAGGATAGAGTTGTGATTAACTGACTATGCAGAATAAGAAATACTAGGAAAAGAGTTTGGAAAATCAGGCTGTTTGCAACAAAAGTAATCAGCTGAGACCCAGGAATATACCTCTGGAGCAGCAAAGGTTAGAAAACCCTCCATTAGTCCTCCCTGTTGAAATATGGAATCTTCATATGCATCATCTCCATTTTATCATCTCCTTAACTCTATGAGGTAGTTAGTACATGAATCACTCCCATTTTATCAGTGAAGAAACTGAGTGTGACCTTCTGTAGGTCATAAAACTAATAAATAGCAGAGGTTGGACTAGAACCCAGAACCTATAATTATAACCCTAGATCCACACCCCCCCCCCATTTTGACTTTCTGTTTCTCTATTGATGACCTTTCTTCCATGATTGCCTCATCTAATCTCTTATATACTTCCTTTTGACAGAATGTAAACTTCTTGAGGATATGGACAATTTCTTTTGTTCCTTTTTTCTTATCTTTGTGTCCCCTGTGCCTAGAACAGTGCCTGGCACACATAGTTGCTTGACAAGTACATGCTGGTTCACTGTTTTGCCCTAATTTTTTTTTGGTAGTTATTTGTATTTCTGTATTTCCTCCCCTGCTAGACTTTCTAGGCCCACAGACTTTAAAAAAAAAAATTTACTTTCAAATGCCTAGTGCACATTGGCACAGAACATTTACAGTAATATTAAAGACTCAAGAAATATTTATCACAGAATCATAGTTAATCAGAACAGATGGGTCAAGATCACTAGTACAGAACAGATAGAGATAAGCTTGAAGAGACCTTAGAAATAACCTAGTCCGAAGTCCTAATTTTTTGGGGGGGGGGAGGGGGGGGTGGAGTGCAGCAGTTGGGGTTAAGTGACTTGCCCAGAGTTACACAGCTAATAAGTGTCAAGTGTATATAATTAAAGGTCGCATTAGAACTCAGGTCCTCCTGACTTTTAGGGCCAGTGCTTTATCCACTGCACCACCTAGCTTCCCCTAAAAGCCCTAATTTTTTACATAGTGTAATTAAGCCAAGAGAGGTAAACTGACTTGACCAAAGTGAACATGTCCCATGACAAATTCTTCCTATTTTATTTCTAAGACCAGTATTTTGTTTTGTTTTGTTTTGTTTTTCCCCAAATGCCAAATAGTTGAATTGAATTATTTTAAACCCTGCTAAAACAACAGAGGATTCTTAGAATCAGATAAGTGTTAGCATAGGAAAAGCACTTTGGAAACCTTAAAGTGCTATAGAACTACCAGCCTTTGTTGTTGTTTTAATTATTATTATTTTCTCTGAGGGCCTGTGGTAATCTGCCACACTTAATAAATTTTAAAACAGGCAGTTTTCCAAGAGGGCAAGTTCTTGGAAAAGGTGCTATAAGTTTAAAAGAATGTGAATCCATTTTGTCTCCTTGAAATAATGTTGTAATTCGTATTACATTCTTGATGAAATATAAAATCCTCTCTATGGATTTTAAAGCCCTTAATAACCTGGCCCATTTGTACCTTGCCGGTCTTCTTAGACTTTACTCTCTTCCACATGTTCTTTGATCTAACGACACTGGCCTCCTTGCTGTTTTTCAAATAAGAATCTTCATTTCCTGACTCCAGGCATTTTTATTGGCTGTCTGCCCATGCCTGGCATGTTCTCCTTCCTCATCCCACCTCCTAGTTTCCCTGGCTTTCTTCAAATCTCAGGTAATCATACTTCCTTCCTACTCAAGCCTCTCTTAATTCCCCCTTAGTACTTCCCTCTGGGATTATCTCAAATTTGTCCTTTCTTTTTCTTGTGTGTTCATAGTTGTTTCAATGTTCTCTTCCTCATTAGATTGTAAACTCCTTGAGGAGAGAGACTGTTTTTTTGCCTTTTGATACACAGGCATTCATCAAATGCTTGTTGATTTGTCTTGACCCAAAGCCCAGTGAGCAAATTTTCTTTGAAGTGGTCTCAGGTACTCTAATATATCACATATAAATTATATTTTTATAAACTCTTCTACCTAAAGATAATTAAAATGTAGATAGAAAAATGCAGCAATGACTCACATTTTTAAAAAATTTCATTCATTTAAGAAATGTTATGTTCGGAACATGGGGCCATTGGTGTCCAAGCGTATAGCCACTGTGTTAGTACTGTTGTCCTCAAAGTAGCCGGCAGTTTAGTCTAAAAAGATCCCCAAATAGGTCTATAGTTCAGCTGTGATAGATTTCCATTTACATATGTTGTATTGTTTTATTTTGTTTTATACTTGATCAGAAATGTAACACCTGTTACAACAAGAACTTCTACAGAAGGGCTATATTGTGCCACTTTTTCTGCAGAGCATGTTGGTGGTCTTAACAGGGATGCTTAAGGCCAATGGATTTAATCAGACCAGTTGACCTTTGTAGGAGTGGGCAGTTTGGAATGTAACTTTATATACTCAGAATATGAACTATAAGGGCCTCTGGAACCTGGGAAGGATGGCCTTCTTTGTATGGTTTGCCCCAAAGAGAAAATTCTCTAGAGATTGCCTGAGACACTAACTGGCATATAAGTAGCCAACAAAACTGACTCAACTACTTGCAAAATTTATCCTCATTCATTGCCTCTACTTCTATTGCTTTCTATTCTTTAAAAAATAGATTGTATTTGCATTTTTGTTTTATATTATTTACATTTCCTCCTCATATCCTTCCTCTTCCCAGAGAGTCATTTCTTACAACAAACATTTTTTAAAAAGAGAAAAAAAAAAATCAATAAAATATCAGCACTGAAAAAAAAAAAAATCCTGACACTTTATATAATATTCTGAACCCCCCGGACCACCACCTATACAAAAGAGTAGGAGAGAAGAGCTTTCTTATATCTCTTCCTACAGGTCACCTTTGGTTTTTATAATTTCACAACATTTAGTTTTAATTATTTCTTTCTATTTTTTTCTATTTACCTTTTGTATCTTTTTTCTTGACTCTACTTACCTGACTTTGCATCAGTTCATATAAGTCTTTTTATATTTCTTAGTATCCATGTTCATAATTTCTTACAACACAATAATATTCCATTATACCCACATACCAAAATTTGTTTGGCCCAACTAATGGACACCTTTTTTATTTCTATTTCTCTGATAACAGAAAGTTTTATGGCATACTGGATAAAGCACTTGGAGTCAAGAAGATTAACCTGAGTTCAAATTCTGGTTCAGACATGTATTAGCTATGTGATCCTGAAGAAGGCATTTAATTTCTATCAAATGCATTTTCCTCATCTATTAAATGGGGATAATGGTAGTTCCTATCAAATGAGATAATACATGTAAAGTGTTTTGCAAATCTTAAAAAAAACTATTAAATTCTAGGCATCTTCATCATTACTCCAATGAACAATGCTGTTATAAATATTTGGTGTTAATGGAAATTTTCTTTTTCTCAGTGACCTTGTTGGGATATATACCTACCAGCAGAATATCTGATTTAAAAGTTATGAGCTTTTTAATGACTGTTAATTAATTTTTTCCCCCAGAATTATTGTAACAGTTCCTAGTTTCACCAATAATACATTAGTGGACTTGTCTTTCCACAACTTTTTTTTCATCATTATTCCCATCCTTTATGATATTTCCCATTTTTTTCAGTTTTAAGGCAAAATTTCAGGGTTTTTGATTTGTGTTTTCTTTTAATAATTTGAAATAGTCTTTCATATGATTCATAGTAGCTTACAATTATTTTGACAACGATTTGTTCATATCCACTGATTATTTTTCTAATGTGGAATAAGCAGACTCAGGTTTGAAGAATCAATCATTTGGGGATGTGTTTTGGGGATATGTCATGTGCTTCTTTGCTTTTCAGAAAATATTATTCCATTCCTTCCCTTCTATAATATGTATTGAGTATAAAATAGATCTTGTATTATTTTGAATTTCCTTTCTATTATATTCAAAGGTGAGGTTTTTAAAAAACCATTTATAGAATTTGTTGTTTGTCAATGGAATTGTCAAATTTAATGACTGCTTCTTGGAGTTTGAAGAGTAGAGTTTCCCTCCCCCCAATCGCCTCCTCCCCTACCCTGCATACAGGTGATCTGTGTATTCCTCTGCATAGAATTTTTATTTTTTAATTCAGAATCAGGATGGGGGGAGAGGACAGAATTTCCTTGTCTTTCATTTTCTGTCTCTTCCCCTTTCCTTATCTCCTTCTAGCCCAGGCATACCAGAGTGGTGGGCTATAAAGTGGTTTTAGCATCTTATTGTTTGGGAATTTGCTTTTCATTGCCCTAAATAGCTTCTTTGCAGACAAGACTAGTGTAATGTGGATTTCAGTCTTTTTTCTTCAGGTCTAGTACAATCACATAAACTGGCCCTCTGTTCAGTTCCATTCCTGACTCTCTTTCTTTCCTTCTTGGCAAGGCTGTCAGCTTCTCCCTCCTTCTCCCTCCCTCCCATCCCAAACCTCCCTCCCTATAACCCTACTCTATCCTCACTGTGACTTCTGATCCCTTGACCCCTCAATTTTCTCCAAATTCTTTGCCCATCACTAGC
Source organism: Pseudochirops corinnae (assembly GCA_028646515.1). NCBI lineage: Eukaryota > Metazoa > Chordata > Mammalia > Diprotodontia > Pseudocheiridae > Pseudochirops > Pseudochirops corinnae. Next base: position 100,966,306 of record CM053588.1, read on the forward strand.
CACTTTTTCTCTTCTTCCTGTCTTGATTCCTTGGTGAACCAATTCAACTCTACATTGTCCTCCTCTCTCCAATCCTTAACCAACCTCTTATCATATCACCAATTATGCCTGGCCAAACCTCAACCTTAGGCCACTCCTGCCATTTGTTGCCTTTGTTCTTACACATAAGTTGCTGAACAAAGGTAAGGAAAATCACATAACCATTCTGACTGGATCTGCTACCAATGTATGCTACGTAACTTCACCTGGGCCCTCACTGTTGCTCGACAATCCTATTACACCTCCCTTATCAACTCTCTATCCCATTCTCTACAGCCACTCTTTCAATTTTTTCCATCCCTCTTTAAACCTCTCATGCTTCCCCCTCCTCCCATTCTCTAGTCTAAATGGTGACCCTTGACACATATTTTACAGGTAAAACTGAGTCCATTCACTCTGCACTCTTTCTTCTTCTCTCTTCCTCATCTTTCTTGCTCAGGCACCTTCTACCATTTTCTTCACCCGTTTTACATGAAAATGTGACCTTACCACTTACCAAGGCTAACCCCTCTACTTGTTCAAGTAATCCATTCTATCCCATCCCCTCCAGCAGATTGCCCTCCTGTCATCCTTACTCTTTTACTTCTTTTCTTTTTTTTCTTGTTTACAAGTAGTTTTTAAAAATTTATTTAGTATTTTATTTCCCCCAGTTACATGTAAAAACAATTTTGAACATTTGTTTTTAAAACTTTGAGTTCCAAATTCTCTCCCTTCCTCCCTACCCATCCCACCTCCCCAGAAGGCATGCAATTTGATATATGTTATACATGTGTAGTCATGCAAAACATATCCATAATAGTCATTCTGTAAAGAAAACAGACAAAAAAACCTAAAGAAAATAAAGAAAGCAAAAAACAAGTATGCTTCGATCTGTATTCATACACCATCAGTTCTTTCTGTGGAGATGGATAGTATTTTTCAACATAAGTCCTTCGGAGTTGTCTTGGATCGTTGTTGCGGGAATAGCTAAGTCATTCACAGCTGATCATTTTATAATATTGCTGTTACTTTGTACACAGTACATTTCACTTTGCATCAGCCCATGCAAGTCTTTCCAGATTTTTCTGAGATCATCCTTCTTATCATTTCTTATAGCACAATAGTATTCCATCATGATCACATACCACAACTTGTTCAGCCATTCCCTGATTGATGGCCATCCTCTCAATTTCTCGTTTGTTGTCCCCAGAAAATATTTCCTATAAATATTTTTGTACCTATAGGTCCTTTTCCTTTTGGTTTTTTGTCTCTTTGGGATACAGACCTAGTAGTGGTACTGCTAGGTCAAAGGGTATTATCTTTCACTTGTTTTCAATCTCTTTCTCTCTACTAATTATTTCTTACCGTCTACAAACATGCTCATGTATCCCCATCCTCAAAAGAAAAAATCTCTCACTTGATCCTTCCATCCCGGCTAACTATTGTCTTATTTCTTTTATGTCCTTTGTAGCTAAAGTCCTTTAAAAAGTTATCTGTGGCAGAGGCTTCTACTTTCTCCCCTCTCACTTTAATTCCTTATAATCCAGCTTTCCATTTTATCACTCCATAGAAACTTCTCCCTTCAAAGTTACTAATGATCTCTTAATTGCTAAATCCAATGGCCTTTTTTCAGTCCTCATTGTTCTTGACTTCTCTGCAGCCTTTGACATTGTTAATCACTCTCTCCCCTTTAATGCTCTCTTCTTCATAGGTTAGATAGAGTTAGGAAGATGAGTTCGAATTTAGCCTCAGACACTTACTAGTTCTATCACCCTGGGCAAGTCATTTGATCTCTGTTTGCCTCAGTTTCCTCATCTGTAAAATGGGGATAATTATAGCACCTACTTCCCAGGTTTGCTGTGAGGATCAAATGAGAAAATATTTGTAAAGGGCCTAGCATAGTGTCTGGCATACAGTAGGTGCCATATAAATTCTAGCTATTGTTATTATTATTATTATTGTTATTATTATTATTATTATTATTATTATTATTATTATCCCAAGTGATTATCAGAGTACAGGCTTAATAAATGCTTATTGAACTGTTTGTCTAATTAAGTGACAGTCAAGGTAGACAATGCATGATTGTGTGATGCATATCCAAGTGTGATGATTTTGGATTCAAAGGATCAGAATTGGTATTCAGTCCATGCCACTTACTTGGTAGGTCTGTCACCATGGGAACAATGTCTCACTTTCTGTATGACTTGGCTTCCTAATATGAAATAAATGAAAAAAAATATAGTAAATGAGCTCTGAGATCTTTGATCCTATGATTAGGTACTGTGATATAATGGAAAAAGCACTATACTTGGAATCAAGAAGAACTAGGTTCAAATCCTACCTCAGACACATACTAGCTGTATGAGCCTGTCGGAGCCTCAGTTTCCCTATCTGTAAAATGAGAGGGTTAGACTTGATGACTTCTAAAGTCCTTTTGACCTCTACATGTATTACTCTGCGATCCTATAAGTAGGTCCCTTCCCTGGGCATTTAGTATCTTATGATTATCCTTAATTTTGATCTCTCATGCTAAGGTTTTTACAAGGGCCAAAACCAAGATGAGAAAGCCTTTTGGAGGCAACATTAGCTTTATGCCTAATACAATGTTTGTCTATGAATCTATGCCATCAGCCTAAGGGCATGTATGATATCCCACCATTAAAAAGAGGAACTCCCAGGAAAGAGGCAAGGAGAGTCCTGTTAAAGCTAAAGGTCAAGGAGCAGAACCTTATTTGACTGGATGTATCGTGTCAGCAATGAGACTGATTAGGCAACAAAGCATGCATGCTGTCTGATAAGAGCATCATCACGAACCTCCTGGGTATACCTGACAGGCTGCCTTAAGTATGCATCTCTATAAATCAAATAGCCTTACTCAAAGATCACCTCTAGTCATTTATGCCATTTGTCCAGCACTTTGTCCAGCATTTTCACACAGGATTTAAGATGGACCATAAGGATCACCTCGTCCAAAACTTTAATTTTAAAGAGGAGCAAAATGAGTAGTGGAAAGATAAAATCACTTGATCACAATGGCACTAACTAGGAAATCACTGTCAAAATGCAAAGCCTTATCTTCTGGCCAAAACCAGGACCCTTTCCACCATGCCAGTCTCCCTTTCCCCTGTGCCACTGCCTGCCTCATTTCATGCTCCCCTCTTCTCTGGCAGATCAGCAGCACAAGGATCATTATCCCCTATTTACTGAGTCCTCTTGATTCTCCCTCTGTAACCTCTCTTACCTCTCTCCTCTCTATTCTTACCGTCATAGGTAGTACTGTCATATCTTATTATCATCTGTTCAAAGGATCATATGTTCCTGATAAGCCTTCCTACTCCATCTCTCCTTCTTTCTTGTATCCATCCTCTTTGTTTTAAACACTGAACAGGGGAAAGGAATATGTAGTTATATAACTTACTATGTGCTAGGCACTATGATAAGTTCTTTTAAAAATATTTATTTACTTTTAGTGTACAACACTCAGTTCCATAATCCCTTGAGTCCCAAATTTTCTCCCCCTCCCTCCCTCTTCTCCCCCATGGCAGGATGCAATCTGATACAGGCTCTACAAATGCCTTCACGTTAAACATTAGTCAGGTTGTAAAGAAGAGTTATAACCAATGGAGTGAACAACAAGAAAGAAGGAACAGAACAAAACAAAATACAAAAGAGAGAGTGAGTAGTTTGCTTCCATCTGCATTCAGACTCTGTAGCTCTTTCTCTGGACGTGGATATCTCTTTCCATCATGAGTCTCTTGGAGTTATCTTATAACCTTGCATTGCTGAGAGGAGCCTGGTCTATCAAAGTCAGTCGTCACAGATATGATGTGTCTGTAATTGTGTACAAAGTTCTCCAGGTTATGATAAGTTCTTTACAGTAATTATCTCATTTGATCCTCAAATCCACCTTGCAAGGTAGGTGCTATTTTTATCCCCATTTTACAGTTAAGGAAACTGAGGCAAACCGAGGTGAAGTGGCTTGTCTGGGATTGCAAAGCTAAGATGTGTCTGAGGCCAGATTTGAACACCCATCTTCCTGATTCCAGGCCCAGAATTTCCACTGGACCACCTAAGTGCTTCTAACTGACATACATACTAACATTTCTTATGTATAGATGTTTGTCACATTTTTTGGGAGGGGTGTGAGAGTAACCAGACCTATTATTTAATTAATATGAGAAATTCTTGGTAAAGAACTCCTTCCGCCACCATGGCCACATTGCCTCTCCTCCTATCATTTTCCCCTCAAAAATCTTCAGGGCTTTCTATTGCCTCCTGAATAATTTTCAACTTCAATGATTAACATTGAAATGCCTTCATGAACTACCAGCAGGCTACGTTTCTAACCTTATACAATCCTAATCTGCTCCATGCATTCTGTAGTCTAGCCCAAGGTGTCATCCTCTGAACATGTTCTGTGTTTTCCTGCCCCCTTGTCTTTGCCACTTTCCCTTCTTCCTAGGATTCCTTCCTTCCACCTACTGAATTATATCTCATTCTTTGAACCTAGTTTAAAGGTGACCTTCTCCAGGAAGCCTCCACAATTCCGTCTCTAGTAACAGCTTTTCCTCCTTGGACCTCAGATAACACTTTCAATCATTTTCTTTTATAGTTTTTTGTAATAGAGTATTGAGGTAACACTGTAGTGAATGGAGAGGACTGACCTTGGAGTCAAGGAGACCTAGATTCAGATCCTACCTCTGATACATTCTTTGTGACCCTGAGCAAGTCATTTATCCTCTCAGTGCCCATAGAAAATTATCTAACTCTAAGTTCAGAGCAAGTGCTGGTCTGTATTGGTAAAAGGAGTTTCTTCACCAAAGGTTCCTTGTATCGTGAAATGATGAGCCTGGTCCAGAGCTCCGCCATCCCAATATGTATTATCGGTAGCTGGGTATATGTTTCTCGTCCATTCCAATGATAGGTTCCCTGGTTGGGGGCAGGCCACTATATCTTTTTCAATAATAATAATAATAGCACTTACTTAGCATTTAAAGGTTTGTGAAACACTTTACAAATATCGTTTAATTTATCCTCAAGTGAACAATGGAGTGGAGGTGCCACTGTTGTTTTCGTTCAGTTATTTCAGTCATGTCCTATTCTCTGTGAACCCAATTGGAGTTTTCTTAGCAGAGATACTAGAATGTTTTGCCTTTTCTTTCTCCAGCTCATTTTACAGATGAGTAAACTGGGACAAATAGGTTTAAGTGACTTGCCCATGGTCACATAGCTACTAAGTGTCTAAGGTTAGATTTGAACTCAAGAAGATGAGTCTTCCTGATTCCAGGGCTGGCACTCTATCCACTGCACCACCTAGCTGCCCATAAGTGCTATTATTACAAAAGAAAAAAACTGAAGCAGACATAGGTTGTCACTTGCCTAGGGTCATACAGCTAGTGTTTGAGGTAGAATTTGAATTCAGGTTTTTGGAACTCTGGGCCCAGTTGCTCTACCCATTTCACCACTTAGCTGCCTTACATAGTATTCTGTGGGAGTAATGAGCACTTAATGAATTTTTGTTTAGTTGAATACAGATGTGACTTATGAGAAACTGGATCCCAAAGATATACGGTGAGTGCTAATGGTAAAGCTGAGACCAGGGACTCCCAGCCTCAGGCATTTGAATTAGAGAGTACTGACTAAAATATAATCTTAAAATTCATCCAAAATTCTCTTCCTGCTACTAATTTCCAGAGCTTGGTCACTGTCCAATACCAGCATCTATAGCAGCTAGTTAACAAATGCAATTCTGTTCTCCCAAAGATGTGTTCATTTGACAGCTTTGGATTGCATGGGGCAGAGGCTGCTACAAGTATGGAGATTACTGGGCTGTTAAGAGTTTGCAACCGCAGCCTTGCATTAAACATGGTCTTCTTTACCTTCTGAGTAATAGAAAAACTGAGGTCTTTGGTTATTTATTTGGTTTATAGCATTATTTTAGATACAGTAGAACTTTTATAGTTTTATGTGATATGTAGTAAATAGAAATTCTGACCTTCTCTGCTTACGAACTAAGGAAAAAATTACAAAAACCTGCACTTTCAGATACTTTTAGGTTAGCGGTGGGTGAATATGTGTGAGTCAGCTTGGTGGCACAGTGGATAGAGCACCAGGCCTGGAATCAGAAAAATTCATTTTCATAAGTTCAAATCTGGTCTCATATACTTACTTGCTGTGTGACCCTGGGCAAGTAACTTAACCCTGTTAGCCTCAGTTTCCTCACTTGTAAAATGAATTGGAGAAGTAATAGCAAACCACTCCAGAACCTCTACAAAGAAAATGGAGTCCAAATGGAGTCATGATGAGTCAGACCTGACTGAAAACAACTGAATGACAACATGAATATATATGAAAGGTTATATGCCAAAGTGGAAAGAAGAAAGGAGGCAAGAAGACTTGTATTCAAGTCAGGTATAGAAAAAATACAACAAAATACATTTGACTTCCACTTTCTAGGTATCTTACCTTGAGCATGTCTCCAATAGTCAGTATTATGTAGTGAAGGGAATATTTGACTTGGAGTCAGTAAGAACCGGGGCTGAATCCTGCCTCAGATATGTGATCCTGGACAAGTCTTTAACCTCTCTGAGTCTTAGTTCCCATTTCTATAAAATGAGAGTCAAAAAACTTGCACTAAGCCCTTGACACTGTTATTGTGAGGAAAATGCTCTATAGACTGTCACAGGCTACAAAAAGATGAACTATTATTGAAGATAATTATGTTATCTATCTCATGGAATTACTGTATGATCTTGGCAAACCTGAGAGCACTATATGAATGTTGATGATGATGTCACTGAGACTGTTTCTTCATCTCTAATGTTGGGACTATATTATCTGTCTTCACTGGAATCCTATGAAAATACTATAATAAAAATGTAAAGTATGTGTGTGTGTGTGTGTGTGTGTATGTGTGTGTTTCCCCTATGAACCACAGAATGCCAGATTTGGAAAGGACAGATACTCCATTTAATTCATTCCTTACCTAAAAAAAAAATCCTCTCTACAACCTCCCTGAAAAATGTATTCTTATCTAAAAATTATTGTTGTTGTTATTATTATCTATTGAGCAAAAATAATATTAACTAGGCTCACAAAATCCATTTTTGGAAAAGTTTAATTGCTTGTAAGATTGGTGTCTTTTTTTTTTTCTTACATAAAACTTAAATTTGCCTCTCTCCCACTTCCACCCATTTCTCCTTATCCTACCATCTTCTCCAGTCAAAATAAGACATTCTTTTCCCACCCTTCCAGTCCTTCAGGTACTTGAAGATAGCTATCAACCCCAATCCCAACACCTTTCTTCTCTAAAAATTCCTAGTTCTTTCAAGGGATCCTTCTCCTCATCATGACTAAAGACCATATATAGGTCAATGCCTATAACAGGGAAATTCAATTAGAAAAATCCCTAATTAGCATCAACAAATCTTCATTGAGCACCTGTGATGCCCCCCAGCCCTGTGCTCAATGCTGTGTGGGAAATAAGGGAAGTCATTATAGCAGAGTGAAAACAATTAGTGTGCAATGCTACATGGAACAGGGCAAGGTCTCAGCAGTCAGAAACAGGAGTTCAGAGAAGGGTGAATCACCCTAGAGCAGAATAATCAGGGAAGGCTTCATGGAAGCAATGGGATGTGGGTTAGATTAGAACTTGAGAACCAGAAAAGAGGAAGGAGGAAAGGAAGGAAGGAAGAAAGGAAGGAAGGAAGGAAGGAAGGATGAAAGGAAGGAAGGAAGAATGGAAGGAAGGAAGAAAAGAAAGGAGAGAAGAAGGAAGACAAGAATGAAGGGAGGGAGGGAGGAAGGAAGGAAAGAAGAAAGAAAGGGAGAGAGGAAGGAAATAAGTACTTATTTGCAATTTGCCAGACACTGTGGTATGCACTTTACAAATATCTCATTTTATCCTCACAATAGTGTTTATTATTTTATTCCATTTTATATGTGAGACAAAAGTTAAGTGACATTAGCCAGTTAGTAAAATGGCTTTCTGAACTCATCTTCCTAACTCCAGACCATACTCTCTAGCCATCGTCTACCTAGCTACCATTCAGTTGGATGGGTGGAGAGAAAGGAGTAAGAAATAGAGATAGTATAATGAAGTAGATTAAACACTGAACTTGGAGTCCAAAAGTCTAGGTTTGATTGCTACCTAGTTTTGCTCCTTGGTTGTTGTTAGGTTTTTGTATGAGTCACTATAGTTCTTCAGCCTTCTCATCCTGAGAATGAGAATAAATACTCAGCGCCATCTCACAAAGTTCTTGTCAAGAAAAAGTTTACAAAGACTAATATATTATAAAAATGTGAGCTTTCTATGACTTCTATTTGGGGGAATTAGTGTTGGTAATTTTTAACTGACCCTGTTGGTTATGTGCCATATAAAAAATTATGTTAACTGAACCTCTATCCCCATGATAAAATTCAAAGATACTTCTTTAAATTTAAATCTATTATCCTTTATTAATGTACATTTGTCACAGTAACAAAGGCCAAAAACCTTGTTTCAAGCAAAGAGTTAGTATCTTTTTCTCTCTATGGAATATTTGCAGTCTGTAGTGTGTGCCTCCTTACCTCATTCTTTTGGTATAAGTGTTACTTATGTTCTCATCTAATTGTACTGTAAAATGCTTAAGTAAAGTAACTAGCTTTGTAACCTGAGCATTCAGCAAAGACCTGGCACTTAGTTTGATTGAATTAATTATTATAATTCATTATTAACAATTGTAGATTAATAAGTATCACTATTATATATTATACAATAATATATTATCAGTATATTATGTGATTATATAATAATAATTAGTAATAATAATAGCTTACATTTATATAGCATATAAAGTTTACAGAGTGCTTTATAAATATTATCTCATTTAATCCCCACAACAACCCTAGGAAGTAAATGCTATTATGATCCTCATTTTATGGATAAATGGATGGATGGATGGATGGATGGATGGATAGATGGATGGATGGATGATAAGGTAATTGTACTAAGCGTACTAAGTATTAAGGACTGGTGACAAAAATGCATGTCAGGCCTGTTGTCTAGGAGCTGACCTGCTGATGGGGGAAACAATGTACATAGGGAAGTGGATGGCAGGGAGGGAGGGTCACTATAGTCCAGAAAGTTACTGGAATCATCAGCAAAGTCATAGAGGGGGTAGATTAAAACACCCCTTCCAAGAACAATAGCAGACTTGATTTGACCGTAATTTTAGATTTGATCTGGGGAGAAAGGAAATGGAAAGAAGAAGGAAAGAAGGAGGGAAATACCGCTAATGGGAAGATGACCTGGGAATAAGGAATAGAGGAAAGCATGACTGGGGCTCACCTGAAATAAGGAACCAAAAGAAGCTGTCTCCCATCAGTGAATGCTTGATACACATTTGATGAACTGAAGTGAAATCTATATCTATATTATATCTTTATCTATATCTATATCTATATCTATATCCATATCCATATCCATATCCATCTATATAATATGAATATGCACATATATATGTACACAATACACATATGTATATATGTGTGTTTGTATATGTGTATGGGAACATGTATATTATAGATCTATACACAGAGAGACACATACACATGTATATATACACATATGTACACACAGAGATAGATACACATACATACATAAACATATGAAGGTGACTGATGGGATAGAACTGTGAACTAAGAGGCAGGAAAAAAATTGATTATGAGACATGGCTCAATTTCTTACTATTTGTATTCCTGGACAAGTCACTTGACCTCTATGAGTGAATTTAAATGCACAATCATATGGTTACAAAGGTATCATCATCATTGCTTAGAACATTTCCATTTGCAAACTTAATGGGAAATTTTAATTTATCAGTCGAATTTCATTAAAAACAGGAAATACATAACATGTTTACCATCAACTTTCAGGTACTTGGTGTCCCTGGTGAATCCTGCCTTCTGCCTCTATTTTCTTCACTTCCAAATGTGTAAATGTCACCTTCTTGCAGGCCTGGAATAATGACTATTGGTCCCATGTAATATTACTTCTGATCATTTCCAAATACCATGAGCATAGCAATTCACAGCACTTTGGGAAAGGAGAGGTCTAGAGAGCCTGGTTGATTCACCCTTAGCTTTTAAAATAAAAGCTAGTTCTCCATCCTTAGAAGTTTGAAAGCAAAATCTGCATGAATTCCTGCTAGGGATGTTATCGAAGGTATTCATTCCACAGTCAAGGGCCTGGACTAGACAATGTCTAAGATGACATCCAAATTCCAGGATTCTATGAATCAATGCATTGTTTTGATGATGTCATCCTTCTACTCACAAATTTTCAGTGACTCATCATGGCCTGCTAAATAAAGTATAAACTGCTTATCATAACATTTAAATCCTCCACAATCTGTCTACAACCCACCTTTCTAGACATTGACTTTCATGTAATCTTCATTTCAGGAAATCTAGAGTACCAGCTGACTCCTATTTTCATTTTCCTCTCACCCATTTTCATGCTTTTTTCCTCCTCTTTCCCCAATGACTATTTTTTTTTTCTATTGAAATCCTTCTTTCCTTTCAAGGCCCAAATCAATTATTACATTTTCTAATAATCTTTCCTTGATCCCCTTATCTCTTCCCAACTGAAAATGATCTTTCTTTCCTTGAATTTTTTTTGATACTTTTCTGGCTTTCTCCTTTATCCTTATCACCATTCTATTAAATTTATTTGAATATGTATCTTTCCCCCTGAACTGAAGTAGAAGCTTCTCGAGGGCAAAGATTATACCATTTTTCATTTTTTGCATCTCATACAGTCCCTTGCAAACAGTAGGTGCTTAATAATCTTAACTGAATCCTGTGATTTGGAATTTGAGGTCTAGATGTCTGTAGAGACTTTGGGAATAATAAAGTCTTTTCAGTGTGTTAGTATGGTAAAAAAAAAAAAATGAAAACACACCTCCTCTCTGGTATTAATCCATGTGAACACAATCTGGGAAAACATAGGTTCAGAACAAAGTTCTTTGGGTGTAGATGGAGGTGTCCTGCTTGATCAAGGCAAAATGCTAAAGCAGCATTTCAAGTTTTTGCAAATATTTTGATAACAGATGATCCTAACACTGAATAGTATGATGGAGGGAAAAAATCTGAATTTGGAATCAAGAGACTGGAATTCAGAGAATTGTAGACTGTCAGAGGTGGGTGGGACCTTAAAAGTGATCAGATCTAGGGGTGACTTGATAAAAGTTTAGCAACCCGCTTTCTGGTAAAAAAAAAAATGAACATATGGCACATTTTTTGTTTAATATGCATTATTATAATTTTTGCCATCATTTTCTTAAGTCTAGATAATAAAAAAACAAGTAAAATCCTGATTTGTAGCATTTGCCAATTTCTGAGGTATAAATATGGGAGGCCACGTTGAAAATTTAACAATTGGCTCTCAAGTGCTGGTTTAAACTAGCTCCAGTTCACCCCTACTAAATCTCAATAAATTAGGCAAATCATTTGACCCACTAGCTATCTCTTTCCTCATCTCTACAATGGAAACTGGATTGTATTATCTCCACAGTTTCTTCAAGCCCTAATAGTCCATGCTCTGAGCTCGAATGTTAGATGGCCTAATGGTACGTTACAGCTTTAATATTTTAAGTTCTGATCTATTCTAGTCAAGGCATTCTACATTCTCTTTCCTTAAATTCTTGAGTCTAAGCATTCTTACAGTTCTGGCACTCTCTGTTCTAAGATCCCTTCCAGGTTTAACACTATAGAAAAATCAGGAAAAATAAGAAAGGTATGGTAAGTTTAGAGAAGGCAAAATATTTTCCTAAAAAAAAAAGAGAATAGAGAGTATAAAATACATGTCATTAAACTTGACTCCAATATCTAGAGAAGTTATAGAGCTGGCATTGGAGATATATTTATACAATATCTACATAGGAAAGCAATGTTTATGTCAAACCAATATGGTTTTAGCAAGGACAGGTCATCCAGACTCACCTCATTTCCTTTTATGGCAAGATTCCTAAGCTAGAAGATGAGAAGCATGCTGTGGTTATGACTTTTCTAGATTTTAGAAAACTTTTGATAAAATATCTCATACTATTTTCATGGAGAATATGGAGAGATTCGGATTAAATAATAATACATTCCAATGAATTAAGAAGTGGTTGAATAGCCAGACTGGAAGCACAGCTGTTAATGATTCAATTCCAATTTAGCAGGAAATCTCTGGTGGAATGTGTCAAGGATCTGTACTTGGCCTTGTGCTATTTTACATTTTTATCAGTGACTTGGGGAAAGGCTTAGGTGGGGTACTCATCAGTTTTCAGATGACACAGAGGTCCAGCTAATGTAATAGATGATACAGTCAAGATCTAGAAAGGACTTGACACCACTGGGCTGAATCTAATAAAGTGAAATTCAATAAGGATAAACGTTAAATCTTACAAGTGGGCACACACACAAAAAAGGATCTGTTCCACCCATATAAAATGGCAAGAGACATGATTATACAGTAACTGGAGTGAGACAGATCTGAGGATTTTAGGAAGTCATGAACCCAATATGACTCATCAGTGTGATATAACAACTTACATGCCTTTCTGAAATAGGGAGGTGACAGATTACTGTGTTCTCCCCTACTCAGATGTTTAGAAACCAGAATTGAAGGACATCTATAAGCTAGAGAAATGGTTCTCAAAGAATGATTTGTGGACTCACAGAGGTCCCTATAACTCTCTCATGAAGTTCTTTAAATTCAAAACTATGTTCATAACAATATTAAGAAGTTATTTGCCTATTAAAATGTTCTTCCCTCTTCCAAATCCATACCTTTAGAAGGCCAGGTACTGTTCATATATTTCTACTGAAGCAAGATGTTGTAACAGATTGAATGTAGAAGCAGATATGAGAGGCCATCTGTCTTCTATTAGGCCAGACATTAAAGAGATTTGCACAAATACATAAAACAATGCCATTCTTCTCACACTTTTTTTGTTTTGGAAAATATGGTTAATTTCATTAAAATGTTATCTGTGTTAACATATAATAACTTTATTATTTTTATTTTAAATGTGTTAATAGACATTTTTGAAAATGTATCAGTTTTAATTTCCAATCTGGCAAATATTAATAGATACAATTCATATAAGCAAAAGCTCTTTGGGGTCCTCAGTCATTCTGAAGATTATAAAGGGGTCATGAAACCAAAAAAATTTAGGAACCATTGAACTAAAGAATGATTAGAAGACAACTAGGATTGTGAAGGGCCTCAAATCCATAGCATATAAGGATATATTGAAGGAAATGGGCATATTGAGCTTGGAGAAAGGAAGACTTGGGTGGGTGTGGAAAGACATGAGAGCCATGTTCAAACATTTGGAGGACTATCCTATGGAAGAGGGAATAGACTCATTGTATTTCATCTCAGAAGGTAGACACAGGAACAAAGGGGTCAATGTAGGTTTTATGTCAAGAAAAACATCTGAATGATTATAACTGTTCCAGGAGAATGTACTGCCTTGAGAGATAGCAGGTTCCCACTCTTTGGAGGTCTTCAAATAGAAGTGAAATGATCACTTGCCCAATGTATTGTAGTGAGGATTCCTTTCAGGTTTGGATTGAACTAGATGGACTTTGAGGGCCCTCCCAGCTCCCAAAATATATGATCCTGTGATTTCTAGGACTTGGTGCCTTTACTAGTTGGTGGGGAGTGGGAATGGATATCAACTCCCTAAAAGGTTGAATTGGCAGGAAACTTTCCCACAGAATTCTGGAGACAGAACAATATTGTGCCATGGATACTCTCTCAAGAACTAACTTTATTTCTGAGGGCAGACCAAAGAAAAGGAAATATTTCATTTCCCCAAAGAATGTATTCTTTTACCTAATCTTCAGAGAGGAAATACATGTCAAAGTCAAGGTCACATTATCTCATGCTTTGACAATTATGGCATTAGGTGATCTCCCTGTCTTCAGTCTTCTCTTCTACCCCCTCTTTCCTATCCATCTTGTTCAAGTTGTGATCTTCTGATGTTTTACTCATCAGGTCCTTTCCCTGATCTCCAGCCTTCCATAGCTCTCCATTTCCTCTAGATTAAAATTCGATTTCTAATGCTAACATTTGAAGACCTCCACTGTCAAGCTCCAGTCCACCCTTCAAGTCATACCTCCCATTACTTTTCACCAGGAACTTTCTTCCTGAAAGCAGAGAACATGACACTCATATTCTCACCTTTGTATTTTTGCTTACCTTCGTTCTTCAAACTAGAGTGACCTCTCCTCATGTGACTAGACAAAAGGTCCCCCACGTATCAATGTAGATCAGTCCTTACCTTCAGTCCAAGGAATATCCTCTGGCCAGATCATCTGAATACCCAAGTAGTTCTAAGATCTGGTTGTGAATCTTGACATGGCTACTTATTACTATGAAACTAAGCAAATCATTTAACCTCTATAGGAAACTCCTTTCCCTTCCCCATTACAGATATTCAACTCAAAGGGACCTCAGAGGCCAACTAGTCCAACCATTTTATTTTACAGATATAGAAACTGAGGACAAGGGAAATGAAATGACTTGCCCCAAGCCAGTGCACGATGATATTTCTTTTACCTGGGCTCCTAAGTATTTAGTATCTCTACCCCTCATTTGAGCTGCATATATTCTGAGTGCTAATTTTTATGTCTTTAATAACAACAACACAAAACTGGTAACTCATTTCTGTAACACTTAAGTGCCTACAAAGCATTGTCCTCACAGCAAGCTCTAGAGGTAGGCAGTATAAATATTACTATTCATATATTCCAAATGAGGAAACTGATCATAAGAGAAGTGAACAGATTGTCCCATGTCACATAGACTTTAAGCAGCTGAGCCTGAATTCAAATGCAGGTTGTCTGACTCCAAGCCCAGTGTTCTTCTCATGAGAGCACTTAAAGCCCTATGACTTAGCTGTCACATCCCCTCTCTCAGTCTCAATCTCCTCATCTGTAGAGTGGGAATAGTCATTCTTGCACAATCTCTATCTCTTAACCTTTCTGCTACTCAAATTTCTTATCTGTAAAATAAGGGGAGGGTGTATTCAGCAGCCTCCCAGTTTCTTTTGAACTATAAATATATAATCCAATGATCCATGCTACCTCTCCAAATAGCTTGGTATATCCAGAAATAATTGTGTCTCACAATTCTTTTGTAAATCATAAAGCTCTTTATGAATGTGACCCATGGTAATGACTATTATTGTTGTTAGGATTGTTATTATTTTGCAACCACTTCAGGACCTAGCCTTGTCCTGGCCAGGCACTGAACAACTCTGAATAGTTCTAAGATCTGGGTGTGTATTTTGGCTTGGCTACTTATTAGCTGTGACATTGAGTAAATCATGTGACCTCTAGGAACCACCATTCCCATCTCCATTCAATGAGAATAATAATGCTTGAACTACTTAAGGCTCAGAGTTATTGTGAGGATCGAATGTAATAATGCATTTAAAGCACTTTGTATCCATAAAGGGTGTTATAAATGTGAGTGATTACCATCATCATCATCATCATCACCATCACCAAAACCACCACCATCATCCTCGTAATAATAATAATTATTATTATTGGATTTCCCACATTCCACTGGTTCTTATAGTTACAGCATGAAGAATTGTTCAGTTATATGATCAGTTCATCTCTTCCTTTGGTGGACATCCCCCTTAGGTTGTGAGTGAAAGCCATTCTACTGGGCTGTTTTCTAGATATCTGCCCAAGCCAAGAGAGACCCTATATCATGTCCATTTTTTAACCATGTCTCACTCACCTTTCACTGTTGCTGGCTCCCTCCCAGGTACCACCTTTGATTAAGTCTTCAATCAGTGAGGAAGCCACAGGAAGCCACGAGTCCTTCCAAAAAAGCTTGAACCTCTTCTTATTTTGACCCCCAGAGTAGCTAGTGAAAGAAAATCGGTAGCATCCACAGCTGGAGCCCCTGTAAGTGGAAGAGGCACAGTTAGTATGACATTGAAAACATCCTTTAACAGTGTACACAAGGCAACATGAGCCAAGTGACTAATCACAGGGGAGGCTTCTCCAGACACCATGGATTCCTGACTGTTTGTACTTTGAATAACTTTCTCTTTAGCCTCTCCTAATCCTCTAAACAGAGTTAGAGGGAGGGGGATTTGCAGAGAGAAAGCCTGAGGCCTCCTACTTATTTCTGGTGATTTACAGGGGGTACAAATGATACTGCCTAAGAAGCATTGCTAAGGTCTAAAAAGTGCTTGACAAGAAACTTAAGGCTTTGGAAATGTACAACTGACTGTCAAAAGGAAAGGCAAATTTGGTACATGAACACTTTATAGGAAAGACTTCTCAGATGTCTGGACCATGGATTTAAATTCAGGAATGATGGGCTTGTGGCCAGAGATAGACGACAACTAACAATCAATGATAAAAATAATTTTATCTAAGGCCTTACCTATCTAAGCAAAAAGACTTTATATTTAAAAAGGAAAGGAATAAGCATTATGAAGCACCTGCTTAATATACATTATCTTATCTGATCTTCACAACTATCCTGGGAGTTAGGTGCTATTATTATTCTTTTTTCACAGTTGAGGAAACAGGCATACAGAGATAAAGTGGTTTGTCCAGCGTCATCAGCTAGGAAATATCTGAGATCAGATTCATCTAGCTCCATCTCCATATTTCAGAGAGTAATTATGATCTAAAATAAAACGTGGCTATAGAGAAACCCAAAATTTCACTAGGAAAAATGTAAGAGAAGGCCAAAAAAAAATTTCTACTTCAAATATCTATGCACAAACTCACAAAACATAGGCAACAACAGCAACAACAAAAAAATTATCTTACAGTAAAATTTGTCCTCCTAAGCACCCATTGATACTTCGATAGGTTAGGGCCCATAATTGAAATATAGTTTTGGAAAGACATATCTTATTCTAAAAGAATATGATAGGTGAGATAGTGATGGAAAGGGGGATTGGGAGAGTATCGTTGTATATTCAGAACATATCTATCTGAGGACATCAGGGAAAGAGATGTAGGAAGAAAAAATGGTGGAGAGCATTTGGTTAAAAATCAGGGGACGTAGCAATAGAGGCAAAATTATCATCAGAGTATGCTACAGCCCACTTGGACAGGAAGAGAAAAATCAATGAAGAACTTTGGAAAAATTTCACCAGCCTCACATTATACAGTAGTAATGGGGAAATTCAATTGTCTTGATAGCTACTGAAAATCTCATGGTAAAAAGCAAAGGAGATGATAATTTCTTGACTTCCTCAATGGTATTTTCATCTTCTAAAGGGTAGAAGAACTGAATAGGAGAACTGCTATGAGACACCCAATTTTTAACAACAAAGATACTAAGATAGAAATGATGGAAACTTTACAGGAAAACAAACATTTCAACTTAAAATTTGTGATTAAGGGGAAGAAAATCAGAAATAATCGGAGATATACCCTAGATTTGGATAGACAAATTCCACAGGCTTCATAGAAAGTATAGGTAGAATATAGAGCCTATGACTCTATCAGGGAAGTCAATCCAAGAAAGAGCGAATGATCACAAGAAGGAAATTTTGATGATAAAAAAGAAATAATTCAAATAATGGGGGAAATGAGGGTGTGGTCAGTGTGATTTTGAAGGCAAATCATCAACAAACTTAGATTTTTTAACATATATAAATGTAAGATGGAAAAAAGGGCAGGTATCTGATGATGAATTAAAAATATATAAGAGTATTAGCTCTCTAAGAATCTGCAGGTGTGCCAAAGCTCAGAATGATCTGAAAACAGTGGACACTATGGACATCAAAATGAATTATTTCTAACACTATTGGGAATAAGGAGAGAATCAAAGAAGTGATAGGACTACTATTTGGTGGGGGGATGAGATAATAATAGTGAATGGGGAAGAAGGACAGCTTTTTTCCTCCCATTTTTGTCTGCCAAGAAACTGTTCTTTGGAATAGAAAAGATGAAATAAATAGGCAATAGAGATTTGAAAGCTAAAATAAGTAGAGACACAAGAAAGTACAAATATCTGTCCTTGATGAGTTTAAATAGCCACACCTGGACAACCTATGCTCTAGACTGTTGAAAGAACTACCAGGTATGGCTGCTAAACAACCATTGTAAATCTTTTAAAGACTCTGGAGAATGGGAGAGGTGCCCCAGGATTGGAGAGAGGCAAATATCTCAATTTTTCCAAAAAGGGAATCAAAGGTCATAGATAAGGAACAGGAAGGGAACTTAGAGGTCATCTGCTCTAACCCCTTCATTTTACAAGTAAAGAAAATGCAACCTAGAAAGATCAGTCACTCAACTTGCTCAGTGTCAAACATCATCCATGAAGCGAGTGATCAGGCCAGGAGATGAACTCAGGACTTTGGACTTCAGATCCATTGCATGATATTGACTGGAGTCAATGAGTATAGTCTAAATCTATAGGCCAATGACCTTGACTTTGATTCTTGGTGTAATTATAGATTGTATTAATTGAAATGACCATAAACTATTTTTAAAAGAGAGCAGTCATCCTAAAGAGCCAGCATGATTCATTGTACAGTTGTCTTTTCAGTTGTGTCTGACTCTGTGACTCAATTTGGAATTTTCTTGGTAGAGATACTGGAGTGGTTTGCTATTTCCTTCTCCAGCTCATTTTACAGATGAAAAAACTGAGGCAAACAGAGCTAAGTGACTTGTCCAGGGTCACACAGATAGTAAATGTCTGAAGCTGGATTCGAACTCAGGAAGAAGAGTTTTCTTGACTCCAGGCCCAGCTCTCTATCCACTGTACCTCCTATCTGCCTATCCAGACCTTCTTTTGACATTTCCATAAATCAAACCCACTTCTTAAAGTGGAGAATTTGATGGTCTCCACTCATGACATTCAAAATTACACATTAAAGGCCTTGAAAGCCATGTCCCAAACACAAGCTTCAGAATTGTTTTGGCCAATGGCAGTACAGAATGACAGAATCTCAGAAGTTCAGAGAAGGGGAAGAGAAGGGAATAAGCGTTTATATAGCACCTACTATGAGCCAGCTGGCATTGTGTTAATTGCTTCACGAATATTGCTGCATTTCATTTTTACAACAAACCTACGAGGTAGTTCTGCTATGATCTCCATTTTACAGTTGAGGAAATGAAGAAAACAGAGTGAACTCATGAGAATTTCTTTTACAACTTCCTCAACAAATTTTCATCCAGTCTCTGTTCAGAGTCTTCTATTAATGGAGAACCCACTACCCCCTCCAATAGCCCAATCTAATAGTAATAATAATAATAGCTAGCATTTATATTTTGTTTGAAGGTTTGCCAAACAATGTACATATATTATCTCATTTAATCCTCATACCAACCCTGGGAGGTAAGTCCTATTATTACAATTATTTTACAAATGAGGAAACTGAGGTAAACCTAAGTGACTGGAGTTGCCAACTATTACATGTCTGAGGTCATTGTACAAGGGAA
>CM053588.1:100986296-101003679 GCA_028646515.1 Pseudochirops corinnae
GTGACTGGAGTTGCCAACTATTACATGTCTGAGGTCATTGTACAAGGGAAAGATTGTTGACCTTATAGTAAGAAGAAACCTAGGTTTGAAAGTGATCTTTAAAAAAAAAATAGAAAGTGATCTTTGACATTTACTAGTTGTGTGACCCCAAGGAAATCACTTAATATTTCTGAGTCTTAATTTCCAACTCTATAAAGTATGGATATGTTTGGGCAGTTTCTCCAAAAGACTTATTGCTTATTAAAGATTGTCCTGACTCTCAATATACAGAAGATAAAACTGAGGACCACAGAATGCCTTTACTTTCCTAAATTCACAATCAGTTAATCAGCAAATAATTATGAAGCATTGTACTAAGCTTTGTGAGTACAAAGTAAAAGCAAAATTGTTTCTTCCCTCAAGGTGGAGTTTGCATTCACACAACTTCTTAGTGGTAAAGCCAGAATTTTCCCGTTTTCCCAAAGAGCCTATGTTGGACTGGTGAGGAAAGAGGAAAGGACTACAAATTATTGTCGAAAGAAATGAGGAGCTGAGAGAAAATTTCAAGTGGCATCAAACAGTAACAATAATAATAGTTTACGTTTTTACTGAGCACCAAACAAAATTGACATGAGATCTCATTGGTAAGAGGCAAGAGTTTTTAACCTGGGAAACATGAGCTTTCTTTAAAGACATATATGCATATTACATATACATATATACATATATATGTATGTATTTATATGTATATATACATATATGTATATATAACTATTTTAGTACAATTAATTTCCTTTGCAATCCTTGTGCATTTATTTATTCATTCATTCATTCATTCATGCATCCATTCATTTATCTATTCATTCATTTATTTCTTGCTTTTTTGGAGGGGGAAGGGTAGGACAATTGGAGTTAAGTGACTTGCCCAAGGTCATTTGGCTAGTAAGTGTTAAGTGTCTGAGGCCAAATTTGAATTCAGTTCCTCTTGACTCCAGGGCTGGTGGTGCTCTATTCACTGCACCACCTAGCCATCCCAGTCCTTGTGCATTTAAAAACATTATTCTGAGAAGGGGACAATAGACTTCCCCAGGCTGACTACCAAAGGGATCCTGGACACAAAAAAGGTTAAGAACCTCAAGTGCAGGGGTTCTTACAGAAAAATCCCTTTTATTAATTCAAATTGACACCTTCTCTACAATTCGTGGGCTCAGAATGACGCCCAGGGTCATGAGAGGTCACATACATTGTTCAGGGTCACACAGTCTACACAGAACAGAGGGGCTGGACATGAATTCTGG
The DNA here is from genome assembly GCA_028646515.1 of Pseudochirops corinnae. Lineage (NCBI taxonomy): Eukaryota > Metazoa > Chordata > Mammalia > Diprotodontia > Pseudocheiridae > Pseudochirops > Pseudochirops corinnae. The sequence continues at coordinate 100,987,574 of CM053588.1, forward strand.
CCTTCCCAACTCCAAGCTAGCTCCTTATCCACTGTACCAGAGGTGTCAGACACTCAGCCTATGTGTGCTGTAACAGTCCTGGGATTAAAATATAACTAGAAAACATTTAAGAAAATAAATTAATAAAAATAAATTTATAAACATGCATGGCTTTCCAAGTAAGTATTCAGCATACAAATATCTTTATGTATGGATTTAATGGCCCTCATTTCCATTTGGGTTTGACATGACTACTCTGTAGTTTGCTGCCCCTCAGTAGTACTTTATAATGTATTTTTATTAATATTATTATTGACAGGTAGCATTTATATGTCATTTCAACATTTGTAAAGTACTTTACAAATATTATCTCATTTTATCTTCACAACAACCCTATAAGGTAGATGCTTTTATTATCACAATTTTACTCAGGTCTTCCTGACTCTAGGTCTAGAGCTCCATCTACCACACCAATGCTTTCTGCATGAAAAGGTAGTGTCGTTATACTATCAGTCCCATTTCTTTAAATTGAGAAATTAATACTGAGAGAGATTCAGGACACTTTACTTTGAATCAAAAGTATTCAGGAGAAATGCTGTCAAAGCATGCCTAGGCCCTTGTGTGACATGTTTCATGATTTTCACAAGCTGGGATGGAAACAAATGCTTTCTCTCTCTTCTCTCTGGGTGCATTCAATTTTATTTTCCTTTTACCTTTTTCGGAGGTGACTTGTCCAGGGTCACACAGCTAGTAAGTGTTAGATTTTAACTCAAGTCCTGATTTGAGGGTTAGTGGTCTATCCACTATGTCACCTCATTGTCCCTACAATTTTAAAACAGATAAATAAATTCTGAGCTGATGGACCCAAACCCCAATGTTAATGAAGGAATCATTCATTGTAAAATGGATTACAGAATGTTGGAAGAGTACTTCTGAGAAATAGTTAAAACTTTTGTTAAAATAGCTCTTGGAAGTATACAAAGTGCTTTACACTCATTATTTCATTTGGATCTTCTAGCAAACTGCAAAGTAGGTATTATCATACCCATTTTATAGATTAGAAAACTGAGACTCAGAGAGACTGATTTAGCTATGGTTACACAAAGTCCCAAAGACGATCTGAGCATAGATTTTCCTGCATTCAGATCCAGCACTCTCTTTGCTATGTCTTAAATTAGTCTGGGACCATACTGTACAGGACCTTGAAAAACAAAGGAAAGTTAGCTTTGTTCCTATGGGCAGTGTGTTCCCACTGAAAATTTTTGAGGTGAAGAGGGTAACTGACGGGGTTCAATTCTATTGTTTAGAGGAATGTCTATCTCAAGCATATGAAAATTTTCCCCAGTGAAATGGGTAAATGAGGACAATTAGCTGAACCTCCCTAGGTTTACCATGCCTATATCTTACAGGTGAATATATTTTGGGTGTCAGTACAGCCTTTTGTGCCCCCTCAAACCATACCACGTTGGAAGTTTCTTGCTTGACCCAATTGTAAGGCCAGTATTATATAGGAGAAAGCCCTTGACTGAAAGTCAAAGATCCTGGATTTAAAACCTCACAATGGCTCCCCATTTTAACTTTAGATACTCAGCCTCTTTGGTACCCAATTTCCTCACTTGTGAATTGAAAAGGCTAGATTACTTGACCTCATAGGTCCCTTCTAACTCTATACCCCATGATCCTGCTCTTCCTCAATCTCAGTCATTAGCAGTCACAGTTTATTTCTTCCAGAATCTGGTATCCATGCTCAGGTCTGTCACACCAAATTTGTCTGTATTGAAGCATCTGAAATATTTCTAGTTTTAAAACAACGCTGGTACTTGGAGGATCCTTTTCAAAACTTCATGGACAAATCTTGTCTACTAATCAAGAGTTTCTGCACATATAATCCATATATAGTAGCATGCTCATTTGAAACGAATGCTGCTTTCTTAAATGGGAAGACGGGGTGGAAAATGGGCAATTCCATCAACTACAAGTAATTAAAGAAATGCTCTCAAGACAGCCACCTTCAAATTTTAAAATATGTCCTCTCCCCCAGTGTTTCTGCTAGTATTGTGGATCACTGAAATGGAAAGAACCTTCACAATCACTTATTTTATTTCACCTCTGAGTCTCTGTAAAATTTTTGCATTTCATCTATCTAGTACAATGAACAAGTACATATGTGTGACTAAATGGAAAGATTCCTATATTGGGAGATTAGTTGACATTTACCTAGTTTTTGAATGTTGGCCAAGTATTTTACTGGGCATTTCATTTGATCCTCATGGTAACCTTGTGAAACAGGTACTATTATTGTCTTCATTTTACAGATAAGGAAACTGAGGCAGAGAGATGTTAAATGACTTTCCCAGGGTTAGACAGCTAAAGAACAAGTGAGGTAGGCTTTGACCTCAGGTCGTTGTGGCTCCATGTCTAGCCTTTAGTCTTTTTTTTAGGGGGAAAGGCAAGGCAATTGAGGTTATGTGACTTGCCCAAGGTCACACTAGTCAAGTGTCAAGTGTCTCAGGTCCTTCTGATATCAGGACTGTTCTCTATTCACTGTACCTAGCTGCCCCTAGCCCTTTGTCTTGATGCTCCTACTGTTGATCCCAGTGACTCAACTTACTTGTTTGAGTCTCTCATTGCCTCATTAGATGAGATAATCACAAAAAAAGGGGGGGGGGGCGGCGTCATGTTACTGCAGACAGATACTGAAAAAAATTAAGAGCCAAACCTCTTAATTTAATTTTTTTTAAATTGTCTCATGCCAGGATTTTTGTATAACTTAAAGCATTTTTTTAGCTGCAATTTTAATTTTTTGTGTGTACAGTGATAAAATAAAAAAGGATATATGTCAAAAAATTAGAATGAGGAAGTTGCTGTATTTTATAAGATATATTGGAATTAGGGATTAAACAACCTCTTTTTTTTTTCTTTTTCAGAATGGATCTTAGACTAGATAATCTATGAAGTCCTGTTTGAGTCAGTTAACATTTCTCAGTTCTCCCATCTTTGAAATGAGTGCAATTCAATTATTTTTTTTCCTCTCAATTCAACACTATCCTATCCTCTAGGGAAAACACAAAGACATGGTCTCAGCAGCCATTCTTTAGGGAAGGATATAGCACAAAAGCAAATAATGATAGTATAGAGCTTCTTGAACTTTTTCCACTTTTTGGTTCCACCATGTTAGTTGATATTGCATGGCCTGAAGGAATGCACAGTGCAAAGTTTGGATGTTTTGTATTCAGAACCAAGGCTGCAGTGAAGTTATGGGATGTACCACCGGTCAACGCTGTTAGAAACACTTCAGAGTCTTTACGAGTTTGATTTTGAATAAATTTTTGGTCATTCTGTGTTCAGAAACCTTTTAACTGTTGCCAAATTTTTCATGACCCCATATCGGGTCACAACCCACAGTTTAAGAAGCGCTGAATAGAATAATACAGAATAATGTAGAATAATAATGATAGGGTAATTAAGAAATGCAAGCATCTGTTCTATGTAATGTCAGAAGGAAGAAAGATTATTTGTGGATAGAGAAAAGGCTACACAGGGGAGATTTTCTTTGGTCTGGACTTTAACTGCTCAGTAATAACTAGCAGGGAGAGCCAAAGAGAGCATTTTAGGCATGGAGAGCAGTGTGAATAACCTGAGTTCTAGCATTTGGTGATCCTGGGTTAAGTCACTTGAGCTGTTTAACCCTGCCACTCCCTCCATGAAATGGCATGTGCGTATTGGCATGCTCTGAGGTACAGCTTAGGTTACAAGGTTATTTAGAGGAAAGCAGTTTGTAGGAATTATTATGACATATGATTGCAAGCTTTTTCATTGTTGTTTTTGTTGTCAGGGCAAGATTGACCAAGCACAGCCTGAAGAAGGAGTCTACTCAATAGGGAATGCCTAGAAGACTTTGAAAGTCTAACCAGGAATTTAAACGCTAAGATAGAAAGCAGGCAAATACACAAGGTTTCTCAAAAGTTCCACATGAGGGATGCTCATCAATCGGGAAATGGATTAACAAATTGTGATATATGATTGTGATGGAATAGCATTGTGCTGTAAGAAACAGTAAAGGAGAGAGTTTCAGAAAAGCCTAGGTAGACTTATATGAACTGATGCAAAGTAAAATGATCAGAAGCAGGAGAACACTGAACACAGCAACAGCAACATGGTAATAATAATCAATTATGAAAGACTTAGTTACTGATGATCAAGACAATGATCAAGACAATTTTAAAATGCTATCCACCTCCAGAGAAAAATCTGATAAAGTCTAACCGAAGACTGAAGCATATTTTTTTAGTTTCTTAATTTTTCTTGCTTTTGTTGCAACATAGCTAAGGAATTATCTTTTCCCTTACTTCTCATGTATAATGGGTATTATATTTCTTGCCTTCTCAAATAGGTGGGCCAAAAGACTGATGGAAAGAGAGAATTTAGAATTGAAAATTTTAAATAATAATTTTAAAAGCCTTTGAAAAAAGAGCCCTGAGTTTGGACTCAGAAAACCCAGGTTCACATCTCAACTCACTTGCTACCTATATAAATTTAAGTTCCTTAAATTCTCTGTACATCAGTTTCCTCATTGCTTAATCCCCAAACATTTATTAAGTACTTATTATATTCAAAGCATCATGCTGTTGAGGTGGGAGCTCTGCCCACCCAAAAACTGCTGGGGTTTCATGATGTGTTTCGGACCACCTCTAATCCAAGTATAGGCATTTATTGAGATTGATGTCTCTCATGAAGTGGGCTGTTCCAAGAGTAATTAGCAATTTCAGAGAAAGCAAGATGGATTTTTATAGGGTAAAGATGCAATTACGGAACAGAAATCATGAATATTAGAAAGACAGGAGGAGTTTGTCAAGGAATTAGGTAATGGAGGAAGGGTCCTCTCTATGGTTCGGTGGTTAAACATTCTGGTTGTGCTGTCCTCCAATTGGCTAGCTACGATGATCCTGTCTGGTCAAGATAGATGTTTAGGTATTGTGGTTCTGTCTTGGGTTAGATGGATGATGTGATTGTGATTGAATACAAGAACACACCTATTTCTGTAGGAATGAGTCTGGTGGCATTGACTAGGTAGAAGCAGTAGCTGGGTTCCCATCACATGGACACATGGGCTGTTTCTATGGGAACTAAGAGTTCAGGGACACATCTGTTCCAGTGAGCAGTGAGGCATATATGAAGAAGTTAGGACATTGGCAGGAGGACTATAATAAACTTAGAATACTGGGACTGGGGGTAACTTTATTAGGATTCCATCAGTGCTAAACTCTGAGATTCAAAAAAAGATAAATTCATGGTCTCAATCCTCAAGGAAGTTACACTTTAATGGGGACTCAAGTTGTAAAGAATTATAAAGGGAATTATAAAGTTAATGACTGCATTAGCTAATCTCTAAAGCCATTGACAGTTCTGCATCTGTGGTCTTTATGATCCATTCCTCTTTTCTTCTCCCTCTTCTGCCTTGAAGATTTCTCTGATGGATATTGGCAAGGTTTTAATCCTTATTTACAAAAACTTGCCTAGGAGCATATGAATGACTCACTCTTTTCTTGTCTCTCCTTATAGATGTTCCATCTCTGAAGAAAGTGGATGGTTCTCCTTAGGACACTGGACAATTTAGCAACGCTCAACTGGCAGGCAGCATTGGTGAGTCACTTGATTTTATTCCTCAAATTTTAGAGCACAGGCCTTGAGCAATGTTACTGGGAAGACTCACTTCTACCAATTAGGTCCCTGCTCAGAAATGTGGGCCAAACATGATGCAAAATGTGTATCTTGAAATAGCTGTATACAAATGAAATATGTCAATGAAACTATATTTAAATGCCCTCAAGAAGTTTTTGCTTAACCAAATCTTCCAGTGGATCTTGTCGCAAAGTGAATTTTTATAAAGTGAATAAATTGCCTCTTGCTGCTGCTGGTTGTTTTGTCAGTAAATATGAACTTTCTGTGTTTCATCTGATGGTTTCCTTAAAGTGTGGTGTCTCCCTAGTTTATTCTATGTACTATGCATCTGAAGTTGTTTAGGCCTTCTCAAATATTATCAATTTGTCAGTCAATAAATATTTATTGTGTCTACTATGTGCTTGGCATCGTGCTAAGCACTGGGGATACAGAGAAAGTCAGAAGATGTTCCCTACTCCAAAAGACCTCACTATCTAACAGGCTTTTGTTTGTTGTGGTTTGTCCTTCATTCTCAAAGAGGATCATGACATCAGGAAGGTGATGCCATGACTTGCAAGTCAGTTGGATTTAAGTGAGGGAGGGCTGTACAAAGTCACCAGCCTCACTTTCTCCTCTGGAGTCATTTGGGTCCAGTGTCAAGATAATAGATCAGGATGACTGGAGACGGCCCTGTCTAATTGGCAAGACAGCATGCAAACAACTATGTACATGCTGTGTATAGGAGATAATCAAGGGAAAGCAATGGCATTAAGGAGGATTGGGAAAGACTGGCTGTAGAAGGTTGGATTTTAGCTGAGACTTGAAGACAACAAGGAATCCAGGAGACAGAGGTGAAGAACAAGAGAGTTCCAGACATGGAGGACAGTCACTGAAAAATGCACAGGGTCAGTAGAGGAAGTGTCTTGTGTGGTGAACAGCAAGGGGGTCAGTGTCTCTAGATCTTAAGGTGGATTGGGGAAGAAGGGTGGTAAGGATATAAAAAAAGAAAGAAAATGAAAAAAGACAGACTTTGTTTATATCAAATATTTGACTGGCCTCTAATAGTCAATTGTAATCCCTTTCACCAATGACAATAATAGCACTTATTTCAATGACCCATGCTCTTATTTCCTTCTTCATTTATGCCCTTGGATATTTCACCTTTTTCTGAGTTCCACTCACCAGAGACCAAAAATGGATTGATTTTGTTCATTTCAAGTCATTCTACTTCTTTTTCAAGTCCACATTCTGTATATGTTATTTTTTTTAAAGATTGAGCTATAATTAAATTATTCTTTTTATTTATAAACTTAATATTAATTAAAGTAATAACAAAAAAACACAGAAAATAAGGAATGATCACATTCATAAAACCAGCAAAATGTAAGGTCTTTGAGTACATGGACTGATGTTTTCACTTTTCTTTTTGAATTCTTGGTGCCCATCTGTATCATCTGTCCCAGATGAACATGAAGCAGGATGAACTCTATAGAAGGAGTTCCTAACCTTTTTGTGTCATAGACTTCTCTAACAATGTAGGGAAACGTAAGTACTCTTTCTTGAAATGACGTTTGTTGCTTATATCAGTAATCAAAGGAAATGGTAAAGTTTAGTTTGAGGTCAGCGAAAATAAATATGTAAATATGTCATTTTTTTTTTCCCTGTCCAAGTTCACAAATTCCCCCCTTTCCACTGCTCTGAAGTTTATTTACAGACTGCTTGAGGGTTTGTAATTCAGAATCTCATTCTACACAGTGGTTCTCAACCTTCCTAATGCTGAGATTCTTTAATACTCCTATGTGGGTGTATCTGTATGTGGGTGGACCTGTCTGGAGACAGATAGAGGAGCAGTGTCTCCATTCCAGGTGACCCCATTCGACCCCCAAAGGTGTCGTGACCCACAGGTTGAGAATCACTGTTCTACAGGGTCTCCATTCAGATTCATGTTGAAATATAAGCAATGGATATCCTTTATCCATTTGGTCTTTGCATCTCCTTAGGGAGATGTATATTCTCTTCCCTGAAGGCTTTGCAAAGTCTTGGATCCAGATGCAATATCACCTACTAAGTGGTACTGTGATTGAATGCTGGGCCCTGAGTCAGGAAGACTGAAGTTCAAATCTGTCCTCAGGCATTTACTAGCTGTGTGACCCTGGACAAATCACTTTGTCTCAGTTTCCTTATTTGTAAAATGGAGATAATAACACCTACTTCACAGGGTTGTTATGAAAATCAAATGAAATAATAATTAAGGTAAAGTAAATATATAAAATAAGTAAAAGCACTTAGTATACTACCTGGCACACAGTGGGTGTTTTATAAATGTTAGTTATTACTATTACTGCTGCAAAGAGGTGCATCTGGAGAGCAAGAGCTGCACAGGATAGACAGGAATAGAAAGGCTGAAATCTGCATTGCTGGAGAAAACTCCCAAATCACTGAGATCACAGATACATTTGAAAATATCCTTACTGTTCAGTGAGAATGTCTGATACATAGTCGGTACTTTAAAAATGCTTATAGAATTGAGTAGAAAACCATAGAATATATTTTGGCCAAAAAAAAAGGAAAAAAAATAGATTTCCATTTAATTGGAAAAAATGTATGCCTACCAAAACCCACCCACTTGCATTGGAAGGAAAGAAGAAAGGAAGGAAGGAAGGAAGGAAGGAAGGAAGGAAGGAAGGAAGGAAGGAAGAAGAAAAAAGAAAGAAGAGAAGGAAAGAGGGAAGAAAGAAAAAGGAAGAAAGAAAGGGAAAGAAAGAAGAGGAAAGAAAGAAAGGGGGAGTAGGAAGGAAGGAAGGAAGGAAGAAGAAGAAGAAGAAGAAGAAGAAGAAGAAAGAGAGAGGGAAGGGGAGGGGAGGGCAGGGCAGGGCAAAGCAGGGCAGGGAAGGGAAGGGAAGGAAAGGGTAGGACTTTTCATTTTCATTTTTTTTTTTCATGTGCTGCCTGGCTCACAGAATCTGAAATTCTGGGTCTAAAATTAACCATATGAATTCATCTGTGTTGATCAGAACACTTAGTATCTGTGCCCAGACCAGTGGCTAGCATTAGATCAGTAGAGTGGTTCACACAGCCAGGGGCATGGAGAAGCATACTCACTGTTTGAAGCCTGTCCTGACTTCTAATGAAAAATATGATCAAGAGACTTGCCTGCACACTCTTGAAAAATGGCATCTCAAACTCTCTCTTGCAAAACAAGAGATTCCAATGATTTGGGCAGTAGAAAGTCAACTACTGATGAGGGAATCAGTGCCTGGAGCACATTGCAGGCATCTGCTTGGCTTTTCAGGGTTTTTAGGTCTTAGTGTAAGTCTGGCTTGTGCAAGTAAGCGAGATAGTCAAATTTGAAAGGAAAAGAAAGTACCTAACAGACATGGGAAACAAATGGTGGGTTTCATTTTCTGCTGAGAGATTAGAAAACCAGACTTTACTGCCAAGCTGTCTTCATTTTCTCTCATCTCCACTGTTTCACATTGGAATTTCTGATTGTAATTCTGTAATTCACACTTGGTTCATTTTTTAACAAACAGTTTTATTGCTCTTATAAAAATAATGGGGTGGTGCCACAGTTAAAGAACCACGTTTTATTCAGTCCTGGTATTTCTACTGCCTTCTCAAATAAACTAGTTCCTGACTCTGGTCCCTACTGCTGTAGTCCAGAAAGCAATTTCCACCGTGGTTAGATGCTTGAGTAATCCCATTCAAAGGTAGAGGAACTGAAGATGAAGATTAGGAGCTGTAATTGGCTCTTAACAAACTAATAGGTAGCCAGGTTGTATAGTGGACAGTGCTGGGGGCCTAGAGTCAGGAAGACCTGAGTTCAAATTCAGTCACAACAACTGTGTGACCCATGGCAAGTCACTTAACCTATTTGCCTCAGTTTCCCCATCTGTAAAAAGAGGAAAATAATAGCAACTACTTCCCTGAGTTTTTGTGAGAATCAAATGAGATGATTACAAAGCACTTAGGACAGTACCTGACACATAGTTCTATGTAAATATTGTTGTTATTGATGCTGTTAAAAATAATAATAAATGTAACAAGAGAGCTTGGCAGGACATGTGGAAAGTGCTTTGCAAACCTTAAGTTTTATTATTATAATTGTTATATTAAGTTAATAAAACTATCAACAAAGATAAGCTTTGAATTTAACTTAAAACTTCCTAGACCCCTCTGTCCACCTCTCATCCTCTTCAATCTCTTCCTTTCCTCACTTGCTCCTCTCTCCTCTCTTTCTTTGCCTATTTCCTCATACCCCACAACCCCAGCCTCATGTGTTTTTCTCACAATTTCCTTCACTGTGTGTATGTATATGGAAATCTATATACATATATGTGTATATGCATCTCCCATTTTTCAGACTCCCTCTCTACTTTTTTTCTTCACCCTCTCTCTTCCCTCCACTTCCCCGCCCAGCTTTCTTCCACTCTTTCCTTCTAATCTCTCCAGTAAACGTAAGTTCAAATCCAACCTCAGACATTTCCAAGGTATGTGGCTAGGAGCAATTCACTCTCAAAGCTTCTGTTTCCTCATTTGTAAAATTGAGAGAATAGTACTTGTATTACGTTTGGTTCAAAGGCTATGGTGAAATACAGATTAAACTTGTTCTTTTTGGCCCCAGAGGGCATGATGGATAGAAATTACAAAGAGGAAAATCTAAGGCTGATATAAAGAAAAATTTTCTAACAATTAGAGCTATCCTGAAATTGAATGAGTTTCCTCAGGAGTTATTGGTACCATCCTCCCCCCCCCCCCCCCCCAATCCTCCACTGTTAGAGGTCTTCAAAGAAAAACTGACTGAATATTTGGGTCCAAGTTTTATTTGATGGTAATTCAAATCCCTTCTAACTCCAAAATGCTTTGATTCCATAATATTTGACGTCCCTTCTGTCTCTAAAGTCATAATTTTACACCAATGACAGAATCTTTTAGGACTTTTATGCAGCTAGAGCAGCTAGGTGGCAATGTGAATAGAGTTTGGGGTTTGGAGTCAGAAAGACCTGAGTTCAAATCCTGCCTCTGAAACTTACTCTCTATGTGATCTTGGGCAAAGCACTCGACTACTCTCAGCCTCCATTTCCTCATTTGTAAAATGGGAATAATAATAGCACCTACCTCTCAGAGTTGTTGTGAGCATCCAATCAGGTAACATGCATATAAACCTTAAAACCATGTTAATGCTAGCTAGCTAGCTATTGTTAAGGGAACTTTAGTGAGTGCTGGTAGACTTGGAAGTGATCAGATTAAACTTCCATGCACCCTGAATATGGAAATCAGTCTTCCATGCATTGTGCCAGTTGGCTATAGATAAGGCATTTACAGAAACTGACGCAGTATAGCTTCCAGGTAGCAACTCCCTTCCCCCTGACCCCCATCCCGCTCTGCTCCTTGCTGCTGCCAAGGGGTATATCACCTCTCTGTTGTGATGGAGTCACAAGACTGGAAGGAATTAGCCACGTAAGAGTGGTCTACACTCAGCTTCACATGTGGTTTCTCTAACATCTTGAAGTATTTTTTGAATATTTGGGGTTTGGCAGAAGCTGATACTCTTCCTGCCAAGCCCCCAGCTTCCTTTCATGTCAATCTCAGATACACCAAGCAGCAAACTTTATCCTGTTGATTTGGCCTCATGTTCACTTACCTCATCAAAATGGCGCCTTTAAACAAGTGGTTTGACATGGAAGAAAGGAAACTGTGGACTCTTAATCAAGGTTCTGTGTCAGCTGAGTCCCTCCTGGGCCATTTTCTTAACCACACTGATTCTGTCTGTCATGTTCCCACCCCTTCTACTCATCCACATGAGAATGGATTCTTCCCCTAAAATTGGTAGTGACCATTCTTCCAAGCAGGTTTTACTAAGGCCTGGTGGGTGGGGGCAGCACAGGTGGAGGTAAAGCAGAGGAGAAAGGTATGGAGGAAGAGAGGGAACAGATAAGGAAAGAGTTGAGGGAGGAATGAGGGAGAAAAATATTTTCAAGAGGATAGAGAAGGAAAAATGTGATGAGGAGTGAGGAAGTTCCTTAATCACAGATGCTTCAGAGAATTTCCTGGGCAGGATGTGAGGCCTAGAGACATGCAGAGAGCATTGAAAGAGGACAAATACTGAATAGTTTAAGAGTTTCTCAACCTTATATGTGTCCTGATCTTTTGGCAATCTGATGAAACCTAGGGACCTCTTCTAGGGATCATGTTTTTAAATAATGAAAAGAAATGCTAAATTTCAGTTAGAGGTTAATGAAAATGAAGGCACATTTTTTCCACAATCCACATTCATGGACCTCCTGATATCCATCACTGGAGCCCAGTTTAAGAACCTCCTGTATGAAAGAAAAAAACAAAACAAAACACTGGATTTGATGACAGAGGACCTGGATTCAGATCCCAGTTCTCCAACTTAGCACTTACTAACTGTGTTAGTTTAAGCAAGTATCTGTACCTCTCTGGGTAAGGAAGGACTGAATTCAGTGTTTTTAAGGTTTTTGTTTTTGTTTTTTTACTCCATCAGTCAATCAGGTGATAAATATTTATTAAGTACCTATTGTATGCCACTTACTGTGTTAAGCTCTGGGGATACAAATATGAAAAAGAAAAAAAAAAACAAAGAGTTTACAATCTAATGGAAGAAGACAACACTCAAAAGGAAGCTGGAAAGCTGGGCCACAGGGAGGAAATATACCCTACAGGTGTGGGGCATGATGAAGTTCATTGTAAAGAAATATAGTAGGGTGGGAAATGAAGATGGCTGCCCTGGGAGCCATCTTTAAATGGAGGCTTTGGAGAAGGTCTTTGTTCTACCCTCCAATCAAAGGGGTAGCGGGTACTAATGATACCAAAGCTGATGCAATCTCACAGGATAATGGGTCTTTTCAGGACAGGGTTTGTGGGGGCATGATGGAGTTCAGTCCCTTACATTTCCCTTCTCTAGCATTTGTATCCAGATGAAATCAGTTTAACAATTCAGTATTATTAACAGGTTAATGGGTTTTATCATCATGGTGCTTAATCTGGAATCATAGAAACTGGGTTGCATCCCTGATTTCTCCATTTACTTGTATATCTTGGGTAAGTCAGTTACCTACTCTTAATTTTAGTTTCCTAATCTTTAAAATGCAGGGGTTGAATGAGATAGCCTTTGGGTTTAAGTCTACAATCCTATAATCCAGAATGTTTAAATGTTTCACCATTAGAAAAATGTTCTCATGATATCCATATCCTTTGAAGAGATCAGAGATGGGCAAAGAACAAATGGATGATAGAACTTTGATGTGTCCAAAACTTGCTGAATGTCCTGACTCCAAAACAGCAGTGATTAATGGATTAATGTCAAGTTAGAGGTTGGTTTCTAATGGTGTGCCCCAGGGAACTGCCCTGGGCCTTATGCAGCTCAACATTTTTATCAATGACTTGGATGAAGCTACAGGGAAAATTTTTATCAAATTTGTGGATAGCATGGAGTTGGAAGAGTTAGAAAACATGTTGGATGAAAAGAGCCAGGATCCAAGATTATTTCAACAGGCTCTTCAAACATTCAGCCAAATAATCAGATGAGAAGGACTAGGAATTAAAGTATGCTTGGGTTAAACAAAGCAACTTCACAAGAACTAGAGGGATAAGGCACAGGTAGACAAAAGTTACTTCACAAAAATATGAATTCATGTGAAAAGGATATCAAGAGCTTTAATGAATCCAAGGCTGCAGTGAACCAGGGGAATGGCATTACAGCCACAAAATGCTAATGTGATTTTATCTCAATATTTCTACAGAGCTATAATGTCATTCTACTATGTAGATACTCCCTCTACCAATGTCCTGGCAACTTAGATGTGTTCTCTCATTCTGTGTGATTTCTGTCTACTTTGCTCCATAAATCTCTCATGGAGGAAGAATCTACACATCACCCTGAAGGCCTTCCTCTGATTCTGTGCCTATTTAGTACAAAACGTTGCAGCATTAAAGACGTCAATCTGTTATTCCTTATATTACATGACATGCTCATTATTTTCCGGTTATACAAGTCCTTGATGAAATGGTTTTAGGCTTCATTTGTATAGACATAGTATCCAGAATGACAGTGATAATTGTTCTTCTGCATTCTCTGCTAGAGCCTGAGAAAGATGCATAAGGTATTCAGGACTGGGTTCTGTGTTTCAAGAGGACTATTTGTTGAGTCCAGAAATAGACAACCAGCTTAGTAGGTTCAAATTCATGTCATATAAAGACTAGTTGAGAAAATGAAGTTATTTTAAAAAATGTAATATGTTGTATTTTTCCAATTACATGTTAAAATGTATTTTTTTTAACATTTTTAAAGTTTTGAGTTGCAAATTCTATCCCTATCTCCCCCCCCCCCATATGGTAAGCAATCAGATATAGGTTATACATATGCAATTATATTAAACATTTCCATATTAGTCATTTTGTACAAGAAAACTCAAATAAAGAAAAAGAAAGAAAGAAAATGAAAAATAGCATGACTCAATCTGTATTTAGATAATGGAGGTGGATAGTATACTTCATCATGAGTCCCTTGGGATTGTCTTGGATCATTGTATTGCTGAGACTAGATAAGTCATCCATAGTTATTTCCTGTGCAATATTGCTGTTACTGTGAATAATGTTCTCCTGGTTCTGTTCACCTCACTTTGCATCAGTTCATGTAAATCTTTCCTGTTTTTTTCTGAAGTCATCCTGCTTGTCATTTCTTACACAATAATATTGCATCACAATCATATAGCATCTCTTCTTTAGCCATTCCCCAATTGATGGGTATCCCAGCAATTTCTAATTCTTAGCCACCATAAAAAGAGCCACTAAAAATATTTTTGTGCTAATACATCCTTTCCCCCCTTTTTTATATCTTTAGGATATAGACCTATAAGTTCTATTGCTGGATCGTATCAGAGGATATGCATAGTTTTATAGCCCTTTGGGCATAGAAAACTGAAGTTGTTTAGTCTGGAGAAGAAGAATGTGAGGACAGGGAAGAGGGCAAAGGGAATTAAAGGGCAGGGCAAAATCTGACTTGTTAACAAAAAGGGTATAGCTTTATTCCACTTGGGGCGTTAGGGCAAAACTAGGACCATTGGGTGACAGGATACAGATTTTCATTCAAAATGAGAAAGAACCCCCTAACAATTAAAACTGTCTGAAAATAGATGGGATGCTCTGGGAAATAGTACACTCATTATTATTAGAGTATTCAAATGGAAGCTGGATGACTATCTCTTTTATATAAGATTCATACTTCAAGAAAGGGATTAGACTAGATAACCTGTGAGGTCTCTTCCAAATCTAAGATTCTATGAAATGGAAGGAAGTCATGAATTGGGGGGGGGGGGGACAAAAAGGCTGACCTGTGTGAATTTATATTCCCCTGAGCAAATACCCCAACTCCTAATCACTGAGTCTACACTAGCAGGGGACCCCGAGGGATGGCAAATGTCAAGTGTGCCTGAATCTACTGGCCACAATCACGGAAGGTGAGTTTCCATCCTGCTCCTCCATCCCCACTTCCTTCCTCGTTCCAGTTTAGATAAAAACTGGTATCTTTGTGAGAAATGCCAAAACTTTGTGGGAAAGGATCATGCATCCCATTCTTTAATATTCCTTGGTCCACTCTCAGACAAGTGACCAGTATTCCACGGGGAAATAATTTCATGAACTAAAAGTGAAGGCCTGGTATGAAGTAATGGAATGATTACGAGACAGTAAAGTCAGGAAATTCAGGTTCATGTTAAGTGCCTCCATCACCTTGCTGCATGACCTTAGATAAATTTCTGCCCTCTCTGAGCCTTACTTACTCCTTTATAAATAGATCATCTCTAGTATCCCTTCAGAATCTAGAAACCTCAAATTCTACAGGGCTTCTAAGTTCTGTAAGGAAGAAAAAGCTATTAATAAGTGTTTCCCTTGGAAACTATTTCTTGTTAAATGAAAATACATGATTATTGACCACATAAAACTCATTCGTGAGTTGAGGGGGAGGTGAAAATAGTAAGAACTAAAATTTGGCTCCCTGCTGGAGATTTTCAATAGGAACACCATTCTTTGTTTTACACATCTTTCTGTGAATAAGATTGACTAAAGCCAATTCTCTTCAGTTTTAAATTCTCACAAAACATAATCATAGAATCAAAGAATCTCACAGTTGGAAGAGACCTCAGAAGCCATACTATCCATTCAGTGCCTGACAAAGAATCCCTGTGATGGCATCCTTAATATTGGTCATCCAGTCTGGCCTGAAGAGGGGAAATCCAACAACTTCTTAAGAGCTCATTCTGCTTTAGGATAGTTGTACTTCTTAGGAAGTCTACGAGCACTTTAGTGTATATAACATGTAAATAGAGGTATCTATAGAGATATATCTAGATACAATATATCTGTCATATAGAAAGATAGAGATATCTAAATATCAACCAATCTCTCTACCTGTTAAATATCTAGTAAAACTTACTAACAAGTAC
>CM053588.1:101004179-101028071 GCA_028646515.1 Pseudochirops corinnae
TAACTATCAGCCCTTCATAGAGAATATACCAGACACTGGGAACAGAAGGGAGTTTATAGAAAGTTGAAATGAAACATGGATCCTGTTTTCCTGGGTTGAATATGGTGGTAATAGACACAGAAACAGCTATAAATATAGCTAGAAAACACTATATTATATGATAAAAGTGAGAAAAGAGTATTATATAAGATTGGACAAGAACAGTCATTACTGAGTAGGGGGGATTCAGGTAAGATGAGGGAAAGAATCTCAGTAAAGATAAAATTAGAATTTGTTTCAAAGGATGGGTGGGAATTCAACTTGTTAAGAGGGTGTAGGAGGATGTCTCAGGAAGGTAAATAGTGAGCAAAGCCATAACCATGAGAGGATATTCAGAGAGGGGTCTTTAGAGCAGAACAGGGTATATAGGGGAGTAATTTGGGTAAGTCACAGAGAATAAAGTGGCACCAGATTTTGAAAGACCTTGAATGGTAGGTGAAGAAGTCTGAATATTCCTTGAAAGGTAATAGGGAGCCATTGAATATTTGTGAATAAAAGATAATATAGCATTATTAATGCATAAGAAAGATGTCTGGCAATAGTGTGAAAAGTAGATCGTAGGGTCTAGAGAAACTTGTTAAAAGATTCAATTTGCAGTGAAAATTGCAATTATCCAGAAAGATGGTATTGAAGGCCTTTATTAAGGTAATGGCAGTTTAAGTTGTCACAGAGAAACAAACTATAAAACATGGCAACTGATTGAATTTAAGTAAAAAGGGAGAAAAGAGAGTCAATGAAAATGAATGCCAGGTGATCTAGGTGAATTAACTCTTTTTGTTGTGGTACAATTGTTTTCAGTTGTGTCTGACTTTTTGTAACCCCATTTGGGGTTTTCTTTGAAAAGATACTAGAGTGGTTTGTCGCTTCCTTTTCCAGCCCATTTTACAGATGAGGAAACTAAGGCAAACATGATTAAGTGACTTGCCCAGGGTCACACAGCTAGTAAGTATCTGAGACTGGATTTGGATTCAGGAAGATGAGTCTTCCTGACTCCAGGCCTGGCTCTTTATCCACTGCTCGACCTACCTGTCCTTCAACCCTCTTTAGGGTAAATTAAAAGTTATATAAGGAAAATACCCCTAAAAGGAGTATATCCCTAAAAGCTTCCTCCATTATGTTAGAGCTCTTTTGAATGTGATCTGTGCTGATGGAGGGAGATCCCATACCTGCTGTACTGAAGGATTGAAGTCCTTTGATTAAAATACTATAATGAATGCTAGTGAGAGATGAGAAATTCATATAGTATGAGGAACTTGTCTTCATGGAGCTCATATACACTAGGTTATCCCCTGGAACTAAATGAAGGACAAGTCTCTAAAGGAAATATGGCATTAAAAAAAAAAAAGAATACTAGAATTGGAAGAGATTTTGAGATCTCTTTTCACCTTATCATTTTGTAGATGAGGCTTAGGTATGTTTAAGTCACACAAGTTAATGGAAAAGCTGTAATTAGACACCAGATGTCTTGAATCCCAGTTCAATTTTATGTTTTCACTACCAGTAGCAAGAAGACTTTAATAAAGAGCCGAACTAACACCAGACCTTCTGCCATTTACTGTCAATATGATTCTGCACATGGAATATCCTTTCTCTTTCTCAATTCTGGATATATTTCCAGCCATAGCAGGATCATAAATATATCTGTTGCATACGTGTGATAGAATTCCAGTGGAATGTAAGCTCTCTGAAGGTAGGGGCCATTTCCCTTTTAGCATTGTAACTCCAAGACCCAGCAAACTGCCTTATGCACAGTGTGAGCTTAATCAAGGTGTGTGGGGCAAACAGAAATTACATAGCCTGGGGAGAAAGCAATCTAAGGGAGTCCAGGTCTAGGACTAGAGATAGAATAGAAAGTATTGCATGAAGGTTAGCAATCTTATCCGTGTGGAATAATAGGATTTAGAAAACATATGGCTCTTGAGGGCAAAGACAAGGTCAAAGTCTGGAATTTCAATCAAACTTTACAACTGGAGTCCAAACAGGATGCCCAGGAGCGTGCATCCAGGCATCAAAGCCAAGCAGTAGGCCTATATAAGAAGAGGGTCTGAGGATAGGGACACATGAAGACATTCAGAGAGATTTCACTGGAATTCTACATTCCTGTTTAAGTCAATGATAAAAAAAAAACAAAAAACAAAACTTTAGCCTAATACAATTACTGATTGATCCATTAATCCAAAATCAATTGTAGTTGGCTATTACAACTACAAGCAGTCATGATTATTGATAAATCAATCACTAGATATTAGTATAGAAACATTCCTACTCATGAAAATCACTAGAATTCCAGAAGTAGTACAATACCTGAAATAAGAAGCAAGAGTTGGAGATGGATGGGATTTAGCAAAAGCTTTAAGAAGCATAAATGAATACTTAGGTGAATCTCCAAGCTCCTTAAAGTTAGTATTCTCTTCAGTGATGGAGAATACAAACCACTCATACCTGCTTATCTTATGCAACTCCGATCTATCTTTCCATAAGCTCACCCCTGGAGTGGTGGGTAGTCTCTCCCCAAGATGCCAGCGGCCTTCTATAATTTCTCTTGATGTCAGTACAATACCATTGGAGCACAGAGAGTATCCATCGGTTCTTTCCTTGCTGTCTCCACATGCCCAGGCCATCTACGTTTTCACTCATACATTTCTTCAAAGACGTTGTTTAGTGCACTTTTCATTCCTAATTTTTTGTAACATGTGACAACATGCTTATACTCACCAGAAGCCTTCCTAGTGACCATTGGGCTATTTTCAATCTCATTTGTTCAGTGACTGTAGCATTCCGTGACTTGAAGCTAGATAAGGAGAATAATCAATTTGCTTTTAAGAAGTGTTTTGTAATTTACAAAAGAAAATTTCTATTCATTATCTGCTTCTCTTAATTCTTTAAAGGCCCAGGTAAACCCCAGCTTCTACAAGAAGTCTTTCTATATCCCCCACCA
The DNA here is from genome assembly GCA_028646515.1 of Pseudochirops corinnae. NCBI lineage: Eukaryota > Metazoa > Chordata > Mammalia > Diprotodontia > Pseudocheiridae > Pseudochirops > Pseudochirops corinnae. The sequence continues at coordinate 101,007,157 of CM053588.1, forward strand.
TCTGAGGGCATTCCCTTTATTAATCATCTCATTTTTTTTTTTTTCCTGTATGTATCTGGTTTGCATGTTTTCTCTGCCATTAGACTGTGAGCTCCTTGGCAGCAGGAGCTGATTTTTTGCCTTTCTTTGCATCTGCAGTACAAAGGACAGTACCTAGCACGTAGTAGGAGCTTGATAAATACTTGATTTATTTAATATATGTTAAAGTAGAATAATAAAAAAGGAAGGAGGGTAGTTCTTTAAATAAGATGGCTCTATTATACTTATAGACTCTGGTAGATATCGGCTCTCATTGGTAGGAGGGGAATTCCTTCCACTAGTGCACATCAAATTCCTCCTTCTAGTTAAATCTATAACATTCTTGTTCATGGCTTTCTGAAAATACTCCACAGAGAATCCACAGAATATTTCAGTTCTTTTTCAATCTTTTCAATTGTGTCTGATTCTTTGTGACCCCATTTGGGTTTTTCTTGGCAAAGATGCTGGAGTGCTTTGCCATTTCCTTCTCCAGGACATTTTGCAGATGAGGAAAACAAGGCTAACAGGGGTAAGTGACTTGCCCAGGATCACACAGCTAAGAAGTGTCTAAGGTTAGACTTGAACTCAGGAAGTTGAGTCTTCCAGACTACAGGCCTGGGACTCTATGCACTATACCGCCAAGTATAGAACATACTGAAGGCCTATCTGGTTCTCAAAGCATTTCAGGTATACTGCTGTAATATTGGGCCTGGAAATGTTATTCCTTACTGTTTTTTTCATGACTTTCCTGCCTCATTTTCTCTCCACACGTGTCCTTGATGATGCTTACCATGACACTCCCCTTTACCTCCTCTTCTTTCCCCTTCCCTAATTCCTTTCTAAATTTAGCTGCCATCATCACCTTTTCCAGCCTCTCTCCTTTCTTCCTTCTCTTTCAAAGCCAACTGCCTTATAATCTTTCTACAGAAATTGGTGTGTTCACTGACCCTTAATCAAAATCAAAAGGAAAGGAAGAAATGAACAGATTTAACAATGAAATGAGCACATTTAAACTACCTCTGATTGGTCTTCCTTCTCTTTGCAGGAGATGAATGAGGTCACTAATCCTGGTCATTATTTAGCAATAAGAAAGCTAGGAGAATTTAGCATCATGGGAAATTGAGACAGTAGAGGTATCTCACTGATTAGGGGGTAGTTATGATATATATTTTTCCTACAACATACATATTTGTTTAAACAAAATTTCTCTTCCATAAGATCCATGCTGCTGTTCCAGGTTTTACTTTCAAACTCAGTATGTGTGATATGGCACCAAAGAGCGATCATTTTACTATTGACACATGAAGAAAAGACAAGTGTCCAGATAGAGGGGAGAAATAATCCTGCTGTCCTTTTCCCCAGTCGTATGGCATTCAGATACAATTCTTGGCACTACATTATAGGAAGGACCTTGACAAACTGGAGCATGTTTAGAAAATAGAAAGGAAGTTCATGAAAGAACTTAGAGCCCTGCTACTGGGGAAGTTCTTGAAGGAAATGAGGATGGTTAGACTGGAGAAGAAAAGCTTTAATGGGTGTGGAATATCTGTCTTCGAACATATATTATGCATACAATATGACATATATAATAGATAACATTATATATGTACATATAATACTTTTAAAATAAAGCAAATCATATATAATAGAGATTGATTTGACATTTCATATACAATCTTCTCTTCCTTTTCTGCTCCCTATGTGCAAATGCCCATTCTATCGGGTCTTTGTGAAGTTCTTAATAAAATAAAATTTTAAAATATGTGAATATAATATTAACAGTAGCTAGCACTTCCATAGCATTTTAATGTTTGCAGAGTGGTTTACACATTAACATATATTTTTCTCAAGTGAATATTTCTCAACTGAAATTTGTAGAAAACCTGAGGGTCAGTGCTGCTATTATTTCCATTTTATAGGTGAAGAAACTGAGGTACAGAGAGAGTAAGACAGGATTCAAACTCAGTCCAGACTATGTACTTCATCACCTAGAGTTCTCTCTCTCTGTAGATACATACGTGATCTATGTATAACATACATATCATATATTTGTGTATGTGGATGGGATCTCCATTTTTAAAGTAGCGTATGAATGTTCGCTACTACCATCATCATCATTATTACCATCATCATCGTTATTAACTTAGACGAGTCATTTAACCATTCTGAGCCTTAGTTTCCTTAACTGGAACATGTAGATACATAACATGACCTGTGTCACAAAACCGTTGTGAGATGAGCATTTAATAAATCTTCATAGTTTTCTAACCAATGTGTCATCAGCCTACCTTACTGGAACTGCGGTGTCTAAGAGTTCTTGTTCAGTTGTTTTTCAGGCATGTCTAACTCTTTGAGACCTTTTGGAGATTTTCTAGGTAAAGATACTGAAACAGTTTGCCATTTCCTTCTCCAGTTCCTAAGGAACTGAGGCAAACAGGATCACACAGCTAGTAAATAGGTGATGTCAGATTTGAACTCAGGAGGTAAGTATTCCTGACTCCAGCCCCAGCACTGTATCCACTGTGTCACGTAACTGCCTTGTCTTGGGGCAGGGAAAGGACAATCCCTCTCTGTAGTGTTTTAGTCCAACCACATCTGTAGTATTTATGTTCAATGCTATGTACCATCATTTGGGAAGGACATTGAAAAAGCCAGATAAAGAAGTTAGGAGAACACGGACTATATTACTTATGTCTTATGGATAGGAGAAGAATTTTTGAATAAACAAGAGACAGAAAGCATTGAGAGAGATAAAATGTATCATTTTGATTACATTAAATTAAAAAGGGTTTGTACAACTAAAACCAATGTATCCAAGATTAGAAAGAAAGCAGAAAATTGGGGGGGGGGGGATTTCATAGACAATTTCTTGTATAAATGCCTTATATCTCAAAAATATAGAGGATTTTGTCATATTTATAAGATAACAAGTCATTCCCCAATTAATAAATGGTCAAAGGATATGAAGAGGTAGTATTTCGATGAAGAGATCAAAATTAGATATACTCATATGAAAAATGCCTATTGATTAGAAAAATGCAAATTTAAGAACTTTGAAATACCATCTCATACCCATCAAACTGGCCAAAATGATAGAAGGGGGAAATGATCAATATTGGAGAAGATGTGGAAAACTGGGACATTGATACACTGTTGGTGGCACTGTCAACCAGTCCAACTATTTTGGAATTTTGCCCAAAGAGTTATAAAACTGTGAATACTCTGATCCAGCAATACCACCATTAGGTCTTTTTCCTAAGGCAATCATGGAAAAAACCGAAAAGAACCTATATGTTCTGAAATGTTTATAGCAGTTCTCTTTGTGGTGTCAGAGAACTAGAAATTGAGGGATGCCCATCAACTGTGGAGTGGCTAAACAAGCTGTGGTATATCACTGTGATGGAATTCTACTTAGCTGTGAGATATAATGAGCAGGTTGATTTTAGGAAAACTGGAAAGACTTGCATGAAATGATTAAGAATGAAATGAGCAGAACCAATAGAATGTTGTATACAGTAACAACAATATTGTTCAAAGAGTAAGTGTGAATGAATAAGCTATACTGAATTACATGAATATTCAAATCAACTACAAAGACATATGTTGTCCACTTCCAAAGGAAGAACTGACATGGAATTATGCATTGTATAGTTTTACATATATATGTTTCAAATGTTAGCCCTCTCTAGTGTGAGGTTGGGAGGGAGAGAGGGAAAAAAGCTTAGAACTCAAATGTAAGAAAAATATATATTTATTTAAAAGGTTGGATTAGCTGTGTGACTGTGGGCAAGTCCTTTAACCCTGTTTGCCTCAGTTTCCTCATCTATAAAATGAGCTGAAGAAGGAAATGTTAAACCACTCCAGTATCTTTGTCAATAAAACCCCAAATAGGGTCATGAAGAGTCAGATACAACTGAATAACTACAACAATATAGAAAAGAGTTTAAACTTGCTCCAAATGACCCCATGGGACAAGAGCTAAAGTGAGATACCCTTTCAACTAGAGCTATCCTAAAGCGAAGTGTAGCCTGAAGGAAACTTTGCTGAAGGTCTTCTAGCAGAGACTGGATAACTATGTCTTGGTTATGTTGGACATGGGGGTCTTTGGGGGATTTGGATTAGACTAGATGGCCAGTTAATTCCCTCTCAAATCTGACATTTTGTAAATTATTATAATTATAGCATAATGACAAAATAAGACATACATGCATAACTAGAGCATACAATGTTTTACTTAGCCAAAAAAGGTGATTAATAATGGCATGGGGCATAGCAAAATGATCCAGTTGGTTGCTGATAACTAGGGTGATCTTTAAATCCTATCCACATCCCTTGGGCACTGATCTTCTGGTTTCTCTGAGCAGGACCACAAAACATGAGACTCCAGAACCTATAGGATATTCTAATTAAAAGGGATCTTTGAGATCACCTAGTCTGACCTCATTTTTTCACAGAAAGAAACAGATTTAGGCTACACAGACAGAACCAAGACTAAAATCCAGGATTATGTTCTCTGAAGTCTTTCATTATATTCATCTAGCCCCATTTTTCAGATTCATTTTGAAAAGTTTTAATGGAGGTTAACATCAGGGTTGTACCCAATAGATTCAAAGTAGTTTCTGACTTTGATTCATTTCTTTATCTGTCTCTATCTCTGTCTCTGTCTCTATCTCTGTCTGTCTGTCTGTCTCTGTCTCTGTCTCTCTGACCCTCTGTCTCTGTCTCTCTGTCTCTCTGTGTGTCTCTCTCTGTCTCTCCCCTCCCCATGCATGTTTCTCCCCCTCTCCTCTCTCTTGACTCCCTCTGGCAAATGCCAAGCAATTTCTGGAAGGAGGGATAAGGGTGAATCATATTTGTAAGCAGCTGTGTAATTTACTTTAATTCAAGGCAGTCTGGCTGACAGTTTCCGAAAATTTCCTTCCTCTTTTTTTTTCCTTTTTTTTTTGTGCTTGCTACCAGTCTACCCATACTGACCCAAGGCATTCCTTCCTCTCTTTCCCTATGACAGTAGATTAGGAACTAGCAGCCTGCTAACTCATAGGGAAAAAAATTACATAACAGTACAAGGCAATGGCTATTCATTTATTCATTCATTCATTCAAAAAAATTTCTTAAGATTTATGTTCCTGGCCCTGGGCTTTAAACTAAATATCTAATAAAGTACAAAAAAGAGTTAAAATGGTACTCTGTCCCCCCTTCCCAGTCCCACTCCAAATCTTAAACTTTTCTTTGAAAATAAAGAACAAACACATCATAGACTTTTTTGATCTGGAAGAAACCTTGGAGATGATGTAGTTCAATCTCCTCATTTTATAAATAAGATACTTCAAGCTCAATAACTTGTATAAGGCCACATGGCCAATAAATGAGAGATCTTGGAACAGAAATCATAGAAATGCTATTAATAGGACTTTGAATCCATCTAAGGGATGACAGGTCAGACATCTGGAAATGAGTGACAAGACTGGAGATACAGTGTTTGAGTGCATGGACCAGAATCCTCCTCAGGCTATGGTGATGGTAGGTGACCAAAGGTAAAGATGAGGAGTCATGGCACTGGCTATCCAGAAGAAGGTGATGTGGCTTATAAACACTGACTCACATAATACTAGTTGAGTCTTTGGCAAGTTGGCTCTTCCTAAAAGAAAGTTTTGGAAATAAGCCATAGGCACAGTGTCAGTGACCCATTTTCCATGATTGTATCACTTAATCATGGTCTGCTTCATCTCTGTGAGGTAGAACTAAATTTTTATAAGTCCCTTATTCTACATTCAGGGAGCAGGGGGTTGAGGAAAAAGGGTCATTCCAGGTCACCCTGCTAATCCATCCCTTCACTCGAGCCACCAAATATCGCTAACCATAGCCCAGACTTCCTCTGTGAACTAGGGTTGAATTTCAATGGGTTCTTATTTAGAGAAAGACTGGAATCTTTCCAAACCTCCTTCCTTCTGTTCCAACCACTAGAATCACTGTGTCATGGTTGAATAGTTTTATGAATTTGGAGTCAGAAAACATAGGTTTGACTTGAAGTTCTACTTGTGTGACTTTAGGAAAATCACATAACCTCTGTGAGCTTGTACAGTTGTGTCCAACTCTTCATGACCCCATGAACAGAGTCCATGGAGTTTTCTCGGCAAAGATACTAGAGTGATTTGCCATCTCCTTCTCCAGTGAATCCCCATTTTTACAGATGAATAACTGAGGCAAATAGAGGTTAAGTGACATACCCAGGGTCACCCAGCTAGTAAGTATCTGAGGCCAGATTTGAACTCAGATCTTCCTGACACCAGGCCCAGGGCTCTATCTACTACACCACCTATCTGCACTGCCCTAGTCTCAGTTTACTTACCAGCAAAATGATAGAGCTGGATGAATATAACTCTGATATCCTTTCAACTCCAAATTTATGATACTATGGATCCATGTCTACTCTGCATAACTAAATTTTATGTTATCTAAGTTTTTTGATGCTTTTACATATGTTGCTAAATATTTCTCCTCACCTGACCCTACCCCAATGAGCAATTAAGCAAACCCAACCAAATCAGCACCTGTGACTATTGGTGCATGAAACATTCCACATCCACAGGTTTCCACCTCTCTAGTGAAATATAGTGGCATTGTATTGCTTAGTGTGCTGCATTTGGAGTCAGAAAGAAGACTTGGTTTGAAATTCTGCCAAATACTATCTATGTAACCATAAGCAAACCACTTAAACACTCTTATTTCAGACATCTCACCTATAGAGTGAGAAATAAGACTAGCACCTACCTTATTGGGTTGTTGTAAGGAATAAACTAACTTGTGTTATTATTATGCTTTAAAAATACATGAAAGTCCCCTTCCCCAAGATTGTTCGTTATGATTACAGAATGGGATTTAGTTCTACTAGTCTTGTACTTACATTATCATAGTCATCATGTATATCATTGTGTATTTTGTTCTATTCTTACTTATTCTTCTTCATTCTATATCAGTTTATGCAAATCTCATGTTTCTTTAAATTCTTCGTATTCATCCTATCTTATGGCATTGTGATGTTCCATTACATTAACGTATCACAATTTGTGCGACCATCTCCCAAATGTGACTGAATTTAGAAGACCTTTATTCCAAAGGCAGAGGGAGTAAACATTGTTCTTGGGAAGTCAGAGTCCTGTAACACCAAGGCTTGGTCTGAAAGTCCCTTACCATCCTCTCTAGTTTGTCCCTTACTTGACGGTTTTGGGCTCAAATTTTGGTGATTATGTAATAACACCATGGTCCTCTTTGCCTGAAGACTGGAGGTCAAAGGAAGGAATATCGATTCAAAGGATCCAAAGGAAGCAGGTAAATATCAAGTAATAATTCTAAGAAAATAGTGAAATGAGATTTCATCTAGGCCTTGTGCCAGAGAGCAGAAAAATTTTGAACCAAGTCAAGATCAACAATTGATCAGGTTGGGAGAGAATGAAAATTCTAAGACTCCAGGTTGGCTCCCTTTGTCAGAATCTGAGGTGATAATTAGCAGCGAAGGTACTTCAAAGTCCTAAGAGAAAGGATGCTGAAACAGACTCTCTGAGGGCTAAGGTAAGAGGCAGGTCATTAGCCTCTGCTTGCGACCTCACAGTCACAGAAAATCCTGGCATCTCATGTTTGGAAGGATACTCTGAGGTCAGCCAGAGACATGGGCAATTTAGAACAAGCTGGGAACATACCATTGTGTAGCGGAAAACACTGGACCTAGACCAGAAGACTTAGATTTGAATGTAAATTTTGTCATTCCCTGGCTGTGTGACCTGGTCAAGTTAATTTACCACTCAAAGGAAGTAAGGAACATAGGAAGAGACCCAAAGTAAAAAGATCCTCCATGAAACACAGACCTGAAGCTGAGTCCTAACCATAAATTTCTTACCTTCAGCTTCCTTAATTATAAAATGATAATGTTAGACTAGGTGTTCTCTAAACACTGTGATCCAAAGACCTTGATTCACTATGATGTCTGGGGATGAGGGAGTCTGGTTTGTGGAAAGCTCTTACTAAGGGTTAACAGTAAACTCCTTTCCCTTTCAACCCTGGTTGTGAGACCTGTGTAATATGTATTAATCCACTTTCTGAGCCTCTGTAAGTACACTGCACAGGACACAATTTAATCTTTGTTTACTGATTAGAGATCTTGTCTCAGGGTTATCATTCTGAACATCAATTCTCATTTTAGAGGACCTTAGCTACAGAAGATATAGAGGATTGGAATGAATCTATGTGCACTCAAGGACACAACCTAGATGGTGCTTTTCTGAATACATTCCTGATATCAGCCTACTTTTCTACTTTCTTATAAAAAATCAGGTGTAAAAAATAAACACAAAACAAAACAAAACAAAAGTTTCTTCATAATTGCAGTCAGATTAATTACTTTTGTATAAGATGGTGGAAAGATAGTGTATAATATGGTGGAAAAGGATAGCTTTGAAGTCAAAAGATATGCATTCAAATTTCAGCTTGTGTGACCTTGGCCCAGTCACTTTACTTCTATGGATTTCAGGCTGGTTCAGTCATGCCCCAATTTTTGTGACTCCATTTGGAGTTTTCTTGGCAAAGATACTGGATTGGCCATTTCCTTTTCTAGCTCATATTGTAGATAAAGAAACTGAGACAAAGAGGGGTAAGTGACTTGCCCATGGTCACACAGCTAGTAAGTGCTTGAGGCCAGACTTGAACTCAGGAAGATAAGTTTTTCTGACTTCATATTTGGTACTCTGTCCACTGTGCCACCTAGCTGCCTCAAACTTGTCCCATTTATCTCACAAGGGACAGATAATACCGTTGCCCCCTTTACAATGAAGGGCACTAAGGTTCAGTGAAATTAAGTGACTTGCCCAAAGTGACATAGTCAAAAAAAGGGGAACCAGGATTCCAAATTGGGCCTTCTTACACTATTTTACAGAATTACTCTGTGTCATGATTTGTTTCTTGGATGCTAACACAAAAAAAAAAAACTTTCCCTGTATATTTTTATGATAGCTAACAATCTCACATCTGTAATAGGTAAGAATAATTAGAAAATTTGCAAACTAGCTCAAACTTTACTAGTGGAGAATTATCACCTGCTTGTTTAGTTAAGGAACTTTACATCAGGATGAGCCATGGGCAGTTGGAAAATACAAGACTTAGATCAGGAATAGTCTTGTCATGCTAAAAGGAAAAATAGACATCAGGGTTAAGCTGAGCTGACATTCCAGAATGACAAAAGATAATCAGACACAGAGCAGGTCAAACCTGAGGAAGCAATCACAGGCCCCTGTGTACACAGTCAACATTGGTCAGTGATTAGATGGAAAATCATAGTCCAATAGTAATCAGTAAAGAGAGTAGAAGTAGACATAACACACAAAGGACATGAGCACAGAATTCACAGAAAGCCTTTATTAGACAGGGAACCTTTTCTACTCCCAACAGGTTAGCAACCACTTGAGTACTGGGCCTAGGGTCCAGAAGGTTCAAGTTCAAATTCTGCCTCAGTCATCGGCTAGATATGTGAGCTGGGCAAGTTGTTTACCCTCTGTTACTTCCTAATCTATAAAATAAGGATAATCATAGTGCCCATTACATAGTATTATGAGTATATGCAAAGTACATTGCAAACCTTTAAGGACGATAAACATGGCAGTTATCGCTATTATCAGCCAGTTGATGTCTGAAAGTCTCAAAAATTGTTCTATTTCACAACCTGCTATCCTTGACAGACCCAGACACTATGTGCCATGATTAAAGGTGTCAGTAAGTGAGTGAATTGATGGAACCTGAGTCACCACAATAAAATACAAGAATGCCAAATTTCCAGCACATTTCGTTGTGTTCAGGGATACATATGACTTTGCCATCAGAAGGATTAATTTGGATTATGGAAATGTAAGTAGAAATTTTATAATGGGTATTCTTACTAGGTTTTTATTTTCTCTTTTATTAACATTTACAATGACCTTAACACCATGTTTTGAAATCAGAATGGGCACTTTGGACACAGTGAAGAGTCACAGGTTTTAAAAGTGTAGAGAAACCATTTTCATTCATTATCATTCATTATCATCTATAGTTCCCATCACGTATTTGAGAACCTGTCTCAAAAAGGAGAGACTGGCCTGTGTAGTATTGGAAAAATATTCTACAATGAGGAGAAAAGGCTCTCTGAGTATGTTAGCCTTGAGAGACTAAATTCTTTCCAGACTTGGGAAAAGAATTGTTTGACACACTTATCCCAAAGGTTGAATTATTTAGTAGAGATAGTAGAGAAAAGATAGGTGATAGGCAGTTTTGTCAGGTCTATTAACCACGTAACTTCCCCCTAGGGTACCAGAATGCTTGACTCTGGTGTATACAGCAGATTTATCCATTCAAGGGGTATCCTGCAAATTCGAAATCAAAGGGATCAGGACTGACTGACCTACATTCACTTTGTCGCTGACCTCCATTATGGTTTCAGCCACAGAGGAAGGAAGGGAATAAGCTTTTAGGCCCTGAGCTAAGCACTTATATATCATGTTATCCTCACAACAACCCCATGAGGTAGGTGCTATTATTATCTCTCATTTTACATTGAAGGAAACTGAGGCAGACAAATAAAGTGACTTGGCCTGGAGTTACACAGTTAGTATCTGAGGCTGGGTTTGAACTCATGTCTTCCTGGTTCTAGACCCAACATTCTACCTACCTCACCACTTAGCTTCCTGACAGAGAAAGAAAAAACTACAATCATTTGTTGCTGTGATTGATTAGTCTCCAAGGAATTTCCTGTCTTGAACTACATGCCCTAGTGCTAGTTCCATATTATTTCTGTTTGTATTTAATTCCAAACTCCCAATTAGTATGTGTAATGAATCCTGTCCCAATAGGAATGAACTTCTTCTCATCTTTGTTCTGTATTATCATTTTTTTAATATGGGCATAACCCAAACCTAAGAAATTAAAATCTCTATAATAAGTTATATAAGGATTATTTTATCATTTTGTAAACTTTCTGTATCTCTTTCTCTTGGAGCTAGAAGGACCTTAAGGCCGCACTATCACTAGTTGACCAATCCTAAGCAAACAATTTTGCCTCAGTGCCCTCAGATGCAAAATGAAGGTAATAATATTTATATTCCCTACCTCAGAGGGTTGTTGTAGGAAAAGCCTTTTATGTGCTATATGAATGAGCTATTTAGAGTAGGTAATTACTAAATAATGGAAATTCTATCAATACTCCTCTCTATAATTCATGTATCAGCCTTTTCCAAGCAGAGTGACCAAGTTGATGAAGGCTCTTTAATCTATACTTTAAGATAATCTATTAAAAAAACCAATGATGTGTCAGCTTAGCAAAGGTAAGACTTTGTGGAGGTCAAATGAAGATGCTGTCATGAAGGGCTGTTGATGGAACAGGAATTCCACTAGGTCCCAGGCAGCAGAATTAGGAGCAATGGGGTGAGGAAGCAGAGTGTAAGGAAAATAGGTTAGTGCTTTCAAAAGACAGCATCCTAATAATTACAGTTATCCAAATGTGGAACAAAATGTCATGAGAGTCTTCCATCATTAAAGGACTTCAGGTAGAGACTGGCAGAGCCCATATGGTATAAGAGGGGATTTCTGGTCAGGTGCCAGTTGGACAAGCCCTAACAGGCATTTAATAGATGCTCATAGGCAGGATTCCTTCCATTTGGTGATTTTGGGTGGTGGTTTTTAGCTGATGCTAGCTTCATTTATATAGTGGACACAGGAGACAGCCTGCAAAAATGCAATGGAAAGATAGAGTGTCTTATGTAAGGAACAGCAAGGAGTCAAGTGTCACCAACTGTAGAGTACATGGAGGGGACAAAGTTATAAGAACACTGGAAAGAAAGGAAGGGGCCAGGTTATGGAGGAATTTAAAAGCCAAAGGGATGATTTAAATTTTTTTATGATTTTATGGAATTAGGGGGAGAGGAGCTATAGGGTTAGGCTGGCATATTTAGGAGATCACTTTAGGAGTTGAATAGAGGCTAGACTGGAATTAGGAGAACTCTGAACTAGAGAGACCATTCGGAAAGCTATTTCAGTAGTCAAAGCTTTAGGTAAAGAGGGCCTTCACCAGAGTGGCAGGAGTGTCAGAGGGTGCAAAGGGGACGTATACAAGGGACACCGTTGAGGTAAAATGGACAGACTTGGCATTAGATAGCATATGGGAGGGGAGGTTAGAGAGGAGTCAAGAATGATTCCTGTGTTGCAAATAGTCACAGGTCTAGAAGTTTCTGTCAAGTCTCTTTTCATTTCCTCTGGAAAGGAATCAATCATCCCTAAACCCACTTAAGAATGATTGGAGGTTGACCAATGGTGAAGTCAGAGTTATCAGTTCTTGCCTGGTGGTGTTGGTCTGGGCTAGGAAGGTGGATTGTCAAGACAGCACTTAGTGTTATAATCAATACCCAGACCCACTTCATTTATTTATTCAGTTGTTCATTTATTAAACACATGTTTAGTGAGCACCTGGGGAGGCAAAATTGCAATGGAAAGAATATGGGATGAAAAGTCAGAAGAGTTGACTCTTCCATTTAACTAACTATGGGGCATTGAGCAAATTGTTCAACATCCTTGAGAGCTGCACCATCCTTACATATAAAGTGAAGGGTTTGGACTAAATGATCTCAAAATCCCATCTTGCCCTAAAGTTTTATGATCAGTTGAAAGAACCCAAGGTATATCAACCTAGCTAAGACAGGACTGTAGGGTCATGGCATATGGGAGCCGTGTAGAAGGGCTGTCCATGGAACAAGGATTCTTTTTGGCCTCACAGTAGCACAAGGAGGAGCAGGGGAGTAGGTTTTGGCAGTGAGGGGAGATTCAGTAACAGATGATCCCTCCCTTGAAGTGTTTATAATATATTTAATTAGCTCAGTCTAGTAGAAAGAGCACCATATTTAGAGTTAGCAAACATGAGTTCAAATCTCAGTTCTGTATCCTTCTAGTTATGGCACCTTAGGCCAGTCAGTAGAGCAACCTCTTTCAGCTTCGGTTTCCTCTATGTGGAAAATGTGGGAAAATAGGCTGTTATAAGGAAAGTGTTTTATAGAATCTTAAATCACTTTGGGACAGTGAACTATTATTATTTCTGGGGTGACAAGACATAGACCTATGAAAAGTTGAATAAGCAATATAAGAATTGAAACAATAGCCAATAAAACAGGAGATTTCATAAGCCAGCTGAAGATTAAGTACCAAATGAACAGGAAAACCCTCAATCCATCTTCAAAGGAAGGGAAAATTACTATAGGGGGAGCAAGCAGGAATAGTCACTCCTGTATGATTAGGATATAAGGTTGGGAAGGAATGTCAGAGACAGATTGTGAAGGCCTTTGAATGTTAGGTTCAGTGGGCTTCCTAGTTCATGGCCACAGCAAAAAAAAAAAAAAAGTTTAATAGAAGAGTCATAGGATCATTGTGGTATATTATTTCAGAAAGTTACTTAGGTAGCCTTGTATTAATAATTGCTGACACACATATATTCATGCATGTGCATGTATGCATGCATATACACGCATGTGTGTATACAGGGTACACATATTATATATTTATGTTTATATACGTATGTGTGTGTGTGTGTGTACACACACACACACATATATATATGTATACACATATGAAGAAAGATAGATAATGTAGAGGATAGAACACTGGGCTTAGAATCAGGAAGACTCCTCTTCACGGCATCAAATCTGGCCTCGGACAATTACTAGCTGTGTAATCCTGAGCAGGTCATCTAACATTGTTTGCCTCAGTTCCCTTATCTGTAAAATGAGAAGGAAATGGCGAGCCACTTTAGTATCTTTGCCAAGAAAACTCCAAATGAGATCATGAAGAGTTGGACATGACTGAAAAATGACTGAACAACAAATACATATGTGTATATATACATACATAGATATGCATATTATATAGGCATAAACACACACCCTGTACACATACACATGTATAGCACTTTTAGGTTTGCAAAGTGCTTTATATATATATATATAATTTGGCCCCCACAACAAAACTCTGAGTTACAGGCTATTATCTCCATTTTATAGATGAGGAAACTGAGTTGGAAAGAAGTTAAGTGATTTGCCCAAAGTGACATAGCTGATAAGGGTATGAGGCAGAATTTGAACTCTTGTCTTTCTGACTCTGATTCCAACACTCTATCCACTATACCACTTAAAAGATTTAGAAAGGAAAGACAGAGGGAGAAAAAGCAATTGGGAATATATCACAGTATCTCCAATCAAGAGGTTTAGGGAAGGCCTGAAGACCTGAACTTTTTTTCTATAAGCAGTAAAGAATCTTTGAAGATATCTGAGCAGGGAATTGGAAGGATAAAACTGATATTTTCATGTGTAGATACACAGCTGTCCTTAAAGTTGGAAAAATCCAGGTTTAAGTCTGGCTTCTTAAACAAACTGACCCCGTAACCCTGGACAAGTCATATTTACCTCTAAGTGACTCTAGGAAACGCTGATGTCCATTGCAGAGAAGATGCAACCCAGGAGGTAGAAGCAGGGATTTTGAGCAGAGCTATGGTAGGATAGATTGTCACTATTGTTATGATCTTCAGCTAAGCAATGAAAATAATAATTTGATTGTCATTCCTTAACTTGTAACTATAGGCAAAAGGTGGGGAAAAATCTCAGGAGGATCTTTGGTACTGGACTGGTGGCCAGTGTGGAAAGAGAAGGGCAGTGGAGGAGATGACCAGAGTTGGGATCCCCAGGCTGTTTCTTGTTGAGGCAGAGATCAGGAATTTCAATACTGTCTCTTTAATCACCACACAGGTCAGTTGTGCCCCAAGCCTCCCCCAGGCCACAGCAGAATATCTCTCCCAGAGTACGTGTGTCATAAGGAGCTTTGGTCACTACGAAGGGGGTTTCCCAAAGGGTTCTGTAATTTCCCGGAAAGTTATATGGAAAGAGAATTGGGCATGGAAAAGTCTTTTTTAAAAGAATATATCTCTTTGATTAGTGTTGCAGTATTTATCTATATTCACTGTTTACTTTTTTTGTTTTTTTTGCTTTTTGGAGGGCAATTGGGGTTAATTGACTTGCCCAAAGTCACACGGCTAGTAAATGTGTCAAGTGACTGAGGCTGGATTTAAACTCAGTCCCCCTGACTCCAGGGCAGTGCTCTATTCCCTGCACCACCTAGCCACCCCTATATTCACTATTTACTAGTGTACACCAAGGACAATGGAAAAGTCTCCTTATCATGGCCCCACTTTTCAACCATCTTCACCCAACCAGAAATTTAGAATTCCCCCTATAAGTGAACCTTAATCTAAAATCACTAGAAACCAGGCCTCCACATTATTGCCACTTCTTGTACTCTCCCGGTCATGGCTCTTTATGGGTACGGTCCTTTTCACTCCTTTATATGTTGTCTTCTCCCATTAGAACGTAAGCTCCTGGAGGGCACACACTGTCTCCTTTGTTCTTATAGATACTCTCAGCACTTAGCACAGTGCCTGGTATATTGTATGCCCTTAATAAATGTTCTGTCAGTCTATCTCCATCTATCTATCTATCTGTCTATCTCTCCCTCTATCTCTAATAGGGCTCTATGCCTTTAAACCCAAATCACTTGGGCTATCACTGATTGACCAATAATAGGTCCCTGCCCAAGCCTCACTTGCTCTTGCTCTCCCTCTCCTTCTCTTGCTTTCTCTCTCCCTCTCTTTTTCCCTCTCTATCTATAATCTATTAATAACCATAGTGATATTATGATACCCACAAATGAATTTTCTCGGTCGATGCTGGCTTTAGGGGCCAGCGTCCTCAACAAATGTCCCTAGGTGCACCCCAAGAAGAGATCCCATCTTCCCCTTTATCCTTCAGTCATCCTCACCTAGAGATAAGATAACTGTAACCTGTCCACTCTGTTTCAACACAGCTGTAGCTGGAAGTGGGCAGGTCTGAGTCACTTCCATGGATGTTTTCTAAGACATGTCCTGGTAGATCCATATGCCCTCTCTCACCCTGTGACTGGGAAAGAACTCTGAGCCTCAGGAGTTCTTTGAGAAGTGAGACACTGTAAAGAATATGCTCCTGGCCCTGCAATGGAAGAGGTCAGCTCATAATGGTCTGTCTTACCTGGTCAGTAGCAGGCCAAAAAGGAGAAAAGGGGCCGGGACAGAAAGATGAAGAAAAGCAAATAGATGAAGATCAAGAGAAAGGAAAGATCATAGATCTTGAGCTGGAAGAGACCTCAGAGTCTAGTCCAACCCCCTCATTTGGCAGATTGTTAAGGGAATCCCAGGGAGGTTGAGTTCTGTGAAATCACAGAGGTAGTGAGCATCAAATGTGGGGACTTGAACCCAGGTCCTCCGACTCAAAAGTCAGTGATCTTTCCATTGTACCACACAGAGATATGTATGTAAAAGGAAGAACATAAAAAGGATGGGGAGAGAAGAGGATCCAGGAATTATGGGGAAGAAAAATCATAAAGATGGGGAAGAAAGGTGGAGTAGTGGATAGAGTGCCAGGCCTGAAGTCAGGAAGATGCATGTTTAGATCCAGCCTTAGACAGTAGTTGTGTGATGCCAGGCACATCACTGAACTCTGTTTGCCTCAGTTTCCTTATCTATAAAATGATCTGGAGAAGGAAATGGCAAACCACTCTAGTATCTCTGCCAAGAAAACCCCAAATGTGATCACAAAGAATCTAACACAATTCAACAACAACAACAAATGGGGAGGAAGGAAGGATGAGAGAAAAAGAAGGGAAAACAGTGGGTACTTAGAAGAGGCAAGGAGGGATCGGTCATGTGTAGCTGGGCAGTTATAGTCAGGGGGTGTTAAAAGTAAGAAAACAAGGAAGGTAGAGCTAGGAATTGAAGGCTAAAAGGAAAGAGGATGCGTGAGCAGAAAGAAAGAGAAAAGAGGGGAAGAGAGAGGACGAAAAATCATTGTGTAACCTTTCAGACTGACCCAGAGGGAGAGTCTCCATTCAACTTCCTCTGCTCACCTTCTCTGAACCTTTTCAAAATTGTAAGCTCCACCTCCACTGCCGGTTGGACTGGAACCTGACAGGTCATGGGGTTCAGAAGATGACAAAAGGCCACGCATTGGAGCCGGGCCTTTGACTCCTTTCTGCTTTAGCCCCTAATTCATTGCCTTCCAGGCCTCTAAGGGAGCACTATGTGGGTTCCCCCAATTTAAACATACCCCCTCCAGGCCATTCTAAGAACACAGACTTGACACTCCCTTAGAGGGCTGACAGAAGGAACTAGAGTGCACAGAATTTTTTTTAATTAGTCAGAGGAAAAAGATGTCATTGATAACAATAATCACAATAAAGTATCCTGCAAATGGTAGTTGCTTCCATATGGGAGAAAAGTCCTTGGAAACAATGGGATCTTGGAAGAGCAAGCAAACAAATTTCTGTACAGGAGAGGTTTTCCTCTCCAGCCAGGCTGCTTCAGTCAGTTGCTGTGGGTGGTGAGGCTTCTTTTCCACTATCATCAGAACTTCTTCACTGATGGGTTCTAGGCTTTCTGCAGTCATGACTGGGAGATAAGACACCTGTTTTAGCTAGAGCAGAATAAAGTTGGCTTATCCTCTTGGAGTGTGGAGGGGGATATGTGTGTGGGCATGTGGATGTGGGGGTGGGGTGAGGGTGTGTGGGAGTATGTGTTCCTCCCCACTAAATAGAGCAATCACCCGAAAACCCCTATGAAGCTGTTGTTCACATACTCTCTTGATGGCTTCCCTTGTACATTTAACACTGATACGCATTTGATATATGCTGAGCATGTAAGGCTTCCCTAATAGAAATAAAAGCATTATTAAGAAGATAATGGGAGAGCTGTCAGTCATATTTTGCAGTTACTTTCTGGCTGCAAATCTCTCAGAGTTAAGACTCTCCCTTTCTATAGGGAAGGCATTCTTAACCTGGGGTACACCATAGGAGCCACTGATAGATTTTTAGTGGGTTCATAAACTTAGACATTTTTATGGGGAAAAAAAAGTACATTCTTACATCAATATAAGTAGCTTCTGTTGAAATGCTATGTGTTTTTTTACACAATTAAAAGCACAATTCTGAGGAGTCTTTAGACCTCATAAGAATGCTGAAGTGGTGTACAGCAAAAGGTTAAGAACTTACCATAAAGCAAGCACAGCTCATGCCCAGTGTGAAAGACTAAAGCTGGCATCTTTTAAAGCTATGTATATAGACACATATAAAATATAACCTAATATATTATTTATCATATTATATATTAGACTATACAGTTATAGATTATATTACATTATATTTTACTATATTAATTAGTATGGATGTGTGTATGGTTTTTCCCTCTGGCTTTCTCTCCATAAAAGCTGAAATTGGAATCATTTATGTAAAAATGAGAAAATCCAAAAAGCAAGCTCTAGGCAAAAGTCAGAGAATGACAAGCAGTTAATCAATTAGACGTTGGATGGCAACTGGATACCCCAATTTATTATGCAAATTGATGGATGCACAAAGGAGTTAAACTTTTGTCAAGACAAAAATCATTTTCAAATCAAAATTTACAGGGAAAATGAGATTATCATGAAACTGGATATTTCCTAAATTCCTCAAGTGGATAAACAGATGATAAATATGAAAAAGGAGGGTGAGAATCAAAAAGAAACAAACTACATTTTTTTTTCCCAGTGAAAGCATTTTGTAACACACTGTGTCCTCTTTATAAAACAGTTTTCTGTGGTCAAGGAAAGAAAGGGAAATAGACTGGGAGTCAGAGAACTCAGGTTTTCGTCTTTGCTCTGGCCCTTTCTCCAAGATCTTGGGCAACTTATTTAATCTCTTAATTTCCTTATGTGTAAGATAACACAATTGGACTAGTCTTTGATATGCCTTTGAGGAAGAACTGAAGTTAAATTCCCTTTCAGACTCTTACTGGTTTTGTGACCACAGGCAAGTTACTTAACTTCTGTAAGCCTCAATTTCCTAATCTGTAAAATGGGGATGATTGAATCTATTTATAAGGATCAGTTGAGTTAATTAAGATAATATATATGTATTCATTTGCCACCTGCTGCTATGCTTGGTTTCAGTTCTGCTATCATTATACCCCTCTTGTCACCCTCCTTGTGCCCCCCATAAGCTCATTGCCAAGAAGCTCATCATCATGGGGGGGACATTGCTTCAGTCTTGTTACTCATACCAATCAGTATCCTTATTTGCTTCTGCCCCTCCAATTGGTGGATTGGAGGGTAGAGCAAAAATCTAATTCCATAGCCTCCCTTCATGAAGGGCTCAAAATCCCAATAAATTCTTCATTTGCCACCAGCTCCTCTGATTTGGTTTCAATTCTACCATCACCATCACACCCTTTTGCTGGCCTACCTTACCACCTTTTCAGCTCCTTTTTGTGCATTGTATTTCCCCATTAGACCATAAATTCCATGATGGCAGAGATTGTCTTTTGCTTTCTTGTATCCCCAGGCTTAGCACAGTGACTGACTTGTAATAGATGCCTTACAAATGTTTATCAAGTATACACACATGCATATATATACATATATAGATATAGATATATAAGTATGTCTGTATATAATTTAGTCTGGGAAAGCCTATTGCAAAAGGTGGTATTGAAGCTGAGTCTTGAAGAAAATCAGAAAATATAGTACATAGGAGATAAGGAAGGAGAATATTCCAGGCATTGGGAACAGCCATTGAGAGAAGGACAAACATACTTGAAGAAGTCAGTGACAGTGGATGTCAGAGTGGGTGGGCATAGTGGGATATAAGAAAACTTGGAATGCAGGAAGATAGCTGCTTATGAAGGACTTTGAAAACCAAACAGAGGATCTGATATTTGATCTTGGAGGTAATGGGGAGCCACTGGAGTTTATTGAATAAGGGGGTGGTCAGACCTGTGCTTTAGATAGACTACTTTGGCATCTGATTTGGAGTATGGCCTGTAGTAGGAAATGACTTAGGGCAGGCAGACCACACAGAAGGCTATTAAAACAGTCCAGGTATGAGATAATGAGGTTTATACCAGAGTTGTGCAAATAAAGAGAAGAGAAAATCTGTAAGAGAGGACAAGACTTGGCAACAGTTTGGATAGATGGGGAGTAAAAGATGATACTGTGGCTTTAGATTCTGGTGACTAGACCTTTGATAGTAATGGGGAAATTTGAAAAAAGGGTATATTTGGTATTCACTATGTGTGTTCTTTGGGTAACTGGCATTTAATGAGAACAAAGTCAAGCTTTAACTACAAAGCTTAGGGAATTCCTTCCCGCTTATCCAAGCCTATAAAAATCAGAGAATATACCAGACTATGCTCAGAGTAGATAAACACCAAAGAGTAATTTCCTGAAGTCTTTAGTATAGTAATCTAGAGATAAGAACATGATCAATGTGCCAGCTCTTCTACTTACTGGTTTCTTCCCAAGTCTTTCATTCCCTTCAGAGATCTGTCCCTGAAAAGAATCTGGAGCTTGAGTCTTCTCTCTAGTCTAGAGGATGAGATCCAGAAGAAAAATTTTTACCATGTCCCAAGCTCTCAACCCCACCTTTCAAGAAGGTGCAGAGTGCTCAGTAGTCTGTCTCCACCAATGAGGAGAGCATTAATTAGGCAGACAGGCTCTGAGGCCCTTCTTTACACTATTCATTACTCTCCACGCACATTTCAGCTCAGCCTAACTGACCTTCTTGCTGTTCCTCACATATGATGTTCCATCTTGGATCTCCAAGCTTTTGCCCCATGCTTCAAATGAACTCCACCTTCACCTCCAGATTGTAAAATCTCTACCTTCCTTCAAAGCTCAGCCCAAATGCCAACTCCTCCACGAAGCCAAGCCGTTTCTGATCTCTCCACCTGATATTCACCCCCTTCTGATTGCCTTGTATTTATTTTATTTTCCTGTGTGTGTACTTAT
>CM053588.1:101028571-101051506 GCA_028646515.1 Pseudochirops corinnae
TAGTAGTAGTAGTAGTAGTAGTAGTAGTAGTAGTAGTAGTAGTAGTGGTAGTAATAGTAATAGGTAGCAGTAGTAGTAATAGTAGTAGCAGTGGAGGTGGTGGTGGTAGTGGCACTTCACATTCATATACCACTTAAAAGTTTGAAAAGTTTTTTCCATACATTAGTGCATTGTATCCTCAATGAATGTCAGGGTGGAAGAAGCCAGGAAAACACATCCTGGCTATGTGACCCTGGGCAAGTCATTTACCTTTCAGTGTCCCAGGGAACAATGTAAGCTACATTGAAGGTCCAGGGCTGTTTCGGTGGAAGAATTTTCTCCCTGAAAGCTCTCTACACCAATGAAGACACAGGGCTAATTCTTACCTTCATCCCTTGAGTCTCACAAAAGTCCTGTGAGGTCAGTGCATATGTTGTCCCCATTTACAGAGGATATAGTTTGTCTAAAAATGTTTTGGGTCATGAATGGGAAAGTAGAAGGAGGAGGAAGCCTGAGGTTACGTAGGACAGAGATAGATGGCTGTGACTTTGCCCTTCAGGGTGTTTCTTCTACAGTGTCCATGATCATCTTTGTCCTTTGATCTGATAGTTCTTGTCTAATTCTCTTCTATTAAGGTAGCACAATTCAGGAGAGAGCTGAATTTGGAGTCAGGAAGACCTGAGTTCAAAATCTAGTATCAGACATGTACTAGCTGTGTTACCCTAGGCAAGTCACTTACTTTCTATTTGTCTCAGTTTTCTCATCTATAAAATGTGAATAATGATAGCACTTATCTCGTAGTATTTTTATAAAGATCATGTAAGATAACATGTGAAGTGTTTTGCAAACATTAAAACTCAATATAAATTATTCTTTTCTCTTCCTCCTCCTCCTTCTCCTTTTCCTCCTCCAACTACAGGGTAAGCAAACAACCAGAGAAAACTTTCGGTGATTATACCACACATACAGAGCAAGGACTGCAGTTCACAAGCATTTTTAAACGCTTTTGAAGGTCGCACTTTTGTTATGTGTGAGTTGCTCTTTGTATTAGATGAGTAGGCAATCAGGCATAGTGATTTCATTGAAGGAATTCTTCCTAGAAGAATGGAAGTCTTTCAAGGAGGGGATGCAAGCAAGAAAGGAGAAATATGCTAAAGCTGTAGGAGTGCAGAGTGAGAAAGGGTGAGGAACTCAGAGTGTACAAAGGACAGTAGGTTGACCTAGTAGGAATGGAAGGGAGAGGAGCCTTTCAGCAGAGCAGGGATGGATTAAAGGTGTGGATAAAGGAGGCATGTATTTTCAGAAATTACCGACGTTTTGGTTTGCTTTCATGGTACTTATTTGTTATGAGAGGCTTCTACTAAGAGGAGAATGAATTATTGGGAAGGGTGGTAATACAGAAATAAAAGACCAAGCAAACATTTTTGAAGAAAAGATATATAAATCAAGGAGAAATTTTCTAAGGGTATAATGGAAAAAGCTTTGGGCTTCTGGATACCTGAATTCTAGTCTCCATTCAGCAACTTACCTGCTGCGTGACCTTGGTTCTCAGTTTGCTCTCTAAAATTAAGGGCTAAACTAGGTGCTCTCTGAAGTGCCCCTACCATTCTCTGTTCTAAGACCTCTTCCCATGTTTACAGTCTGTGAGCTACATAAGATAGATAAGGCAGGTCAGCTAGACCAGGGTTCCTTTGTGGAAGATGCTGAAAGCAAAGAAAAAGACCTAGGTCCCTTTGTGGTGGGTGATAAGAGTGAATATAGCATATTTGAAATGAAGGGGAATGGAGAAACCAAATCAATAATTACCTATTGAGAACCCATTTTAACCTAGAAATGACTTTGTGGGGTATTTAGGGCAGGGGGTATGAGCAGGTGGGTATAAGGGAAAAAGCATTTGACTAGGAGCCAGGAGATGGAGATATGAATCCCATTACTGTCATTTACTGTGTAGTTTCGGTTACGTCCGAAAATCATGCAGTGCAAAAGGTAGAAGTGACCTGAGGGGTTAACCTGTCCTACCTGTACCTCAACAAGACAATGATAACAGTGAAACTACAGTTACTACTACTACTATTACTACTACTACTACTGTGGCTGCTGCTGCTGCTAATGCTGATGATGGTACTACTGCTACTACTCCTCTTATTACTCCTCCTCCTCTTACTGCTACTACCACTACTATTACTACTACTACTACTACTACTGAGCTATATGAGAGAGATAAGATGAGTCAATTAGTGCAGAATCCCTTTGTGGAAGATGTTAAAAGCAAGGAAGAAAAACTGAAGCTGTTGCTCCTACTCCGGCTGCTCCTGTTACTACTACTACTACTACTACTACTACTACTACTACTACTACTACTCTTACTACTACTACCACTACTATTACTACTACTGATGATGATGATGATAGCTAGTATTTATGTAGAACTTTGAGGTCTATGAAGTGCTTTAGAAATATTAATTTACTTTATCCTTACAGCTATCTTTGGAAGTAGGTTCTATTATCCTCATTTTACAGATGAGGAAACCGAGACTTACAGCATCTAAGTAATTTGTTCAAGGTCACAAGGCTAGTAAATGTGTGAGACTATGTTTGAACTCAGATCTCCCTGACTCCTAACCTAGCGTTTTGTCTCCTGGGTCACCTAGCTGCCTTTATCCAACAAATGTCCTTCCAGATTTGGGGCTTGGAGTCAAGAAGACCTGAGTTCAAATCTGGCCTCAGACATTTACTAGTTGTGTGACCCTGGGCAAGCCACTTAACCTCCATCTGCCTTAGTTTCCTCCATTGTAAAATTGAAGAAGCAGCCTGTTTATACTTTTGGATGGTTTCAGGTCTTAAGAAGCATCTTCTGACATCAAATCTAAATATATGCCTGAGGCACTTTAGACTTGACAGTTACTTCACATTATCTTATTTGATTCTCACCACAACCCCATTAATAGTGGTTATTAATAGATTATTAATAATTATTATATATTAATCACAATTATTATATAATAAATGTTATTATTAATTTATTATTAATAGAGGTTAGTAGTATAACTAGTACTATTCTCATTATAGAAATGAGGACACTGAGGCTCAGAGAGAGAAAAAAATGACATGGGGAGAGTGGAAAGAGCAACGATTCTGCAGTCAGAGCACTTGGGTTTAAAGGCTGCCTCTGCTGCTTACTCTTAGTATGAAAAGGAGCTAGTCACTTAGATATCCCTGGGCTTTATTTTCCTCAGCTATAAAATGAAAGGGTTAAAGCAGATGGCCTCCAAGGATCTTTCCAGATCTAGACCCCTGGTTCTAGGCGTCTCTGAATTTGCCTAAGGTCATGAAAGGATACCCAGAGAAGAGCACCACCACTTCCCCAAAATTCTACTGTAGTCCATGATTATATCATTGCCTCTGGAAGCCAGTGGTAGCCATGTCATGAGAGGTGAGAAAGTTTGTTCCTCTGAGCCTTTGGTCAGCATCACCTGAAAAGCAAGGACAGTATTCATACTGCCCGCCTTACTTGGTTGCCATGAGGCCCTAATGAGATTCTGTGTTTCTGTAGGTGTTTTGTGCTTATTTTAAATTATTATGAATTGACAGATAAGGAAACTAGAATATGGAGAATTCAGATGATCTGTACAAGGTCAAAGGGTAAAGGCCGAGTCAAGCTTAGCCCAAGATCGGGGGTTCTTTTCCCCCCTACCTCAGCATGGTCTTCACTGACTGGGGATACATTCATGCAGATAATAACAACAATAATAACGATAACACCAATATTTATATAGAGCTTGAAAGTTTACAGTGTGCTTTATACACCTCATCTCATTTGATCAGACTGCTGAATCTAATCCTCCCCATTAAATCAACCTTTGGAAACAATTCAACACTCTGCCTTGTACAAATACTTTGGTCTCTGTCATTAGAGTGAATTAACAAGTTTCCCTCGCACTGGAACATAAAAAGAAGCCATATAAAACAAATTGCGCATCCGACTGCTTCCAGAGGGGCTATGATTTCTGCTCTGCCTCTTCCCAGGTTAGTAGGAGTTGCTTTGTTGTACATTCCTTTGGGGAAAAAAAAAGTGATTCTGGAATTATGGCAAAAGCATGGACAAGCCACTTCTCTTTTGTGTTGCCTCAATGCTAAATGAAGGGGGTGGTGGGAGAAATGCAAGAGTGCAGAAGAAAGAATCTATGCTTTGGGGTTCAAGTTAGCTCTTTTCTGACACTTCCTGCTTGTTATCCTTACATAGGGTCCTATTTCTCCCTGAGCCTCAGTTTCCTAATCAATACTAGGAGGTTTCTTGGTGTTGAGTTGTTTCAGTTGTGTCTGACTCTTTGTGACCCCATTTGGGGTTTTCTGGGCAAAGATACAAGAGTGGTTTGCCATTTCCTTCTCCGGCTTATTTTACAGATGAAAAAACTGAGGCAAATAGGGTTAAGTGACTTACCCAGGATCACACAGCCAGTAAGTGACTGAGGCTGGATATGAACTCATGAAGATGAGTCTTTCTGACTCCAGCTCCAGCATTCTTCCCACTGTACACTTGCTGCCTACTAATAAAAGTAGATTAGATTAATCAGTCTCTGAAGTACCTTCCACATTTAACTTTGTGTAATTCTAGCTTGGAAGAATTGCTAGTAGGTCACTTCCTGGCCATTTCCAAATCATGCCTGTTCCTTGAATTCCAAATGTTGACCTCATTCCCCTCATCTATGTTACATCTAAATCCAGGATTCTACTCTTGGAACTTACTTGGTCCCAAGTAAATGTGCTTTTCACTTTATCTTATCTCATTTGTCTTTATTTATCTTTATCTTATCTTTTTTCCAAACCATGCCACTGCACACAAATTCTCTCCCCTCTTCTAGGCATATGCTGTGTTACCTCATTAGAACATGATTCCTGAGGGAAGACTCTATCTTTCTTTCTTGTGCTTGTTTCCCCAGCTCTTAGCACATTGCTTGACCTTTAATAAATGCTTAATACTTTATCATTGTTATAGAATCATCACCTTTTCTTCTACCCAAGATTTTTTCTACTTGTTAAATGCATGGCTATTTGTTCAGAACCTTGCAGTATGTATGCTCAGGAGAAAAAAAAAATATGTATATGCTTGCTTCAAGTTGGGTCTATGCTAGACAACTTCTGAAGTCCCCTCCAATTCTGAGATTATAAGATCTAATCATAGGACCACAGAATTTCAAAGTTGGGGTAGATTTCAGTGGTCATTTAGCTGAACACCAAAAAAAAAAAATTGGTGGTCAAGCTTCTTGAAGAGTAAGAGGAAACCTAATCCTTCAAGATGATCCACTTCTAAGGCTCCTTTCTGAAGTGAGGGGAAGGAAAGAAAGAAAGAAGGAAAAAAGGAAGGAAGGACAAGAGGAAGGGAGGGAGAGAGGAAGGAAGGGAGGAGGGAAGGAGGAAAGAGAGAGAGGAAAGGGAGGGAGGAAAGAAGGAAGGAAGGAATAGAGGAAGGGAGGAAGAATATCAAAGACTACAAGGTCGTCCACTGCATCTGGAACCATTGCTAATTAACCCGACTTTTCTCTTGCCGCTGAGCTTCAATGACTTTGAGCAACTCTGCCTCACTTAAATCCAATTCACAGGTGAGACATCACCCTGTGATGTCATTGGTCCTCTTTGAAATGAAAGTCAAACAAAAACTAGGTACTAGGTTGGCACTCAGTGCTTTTCAAACATTGTCTCCTTTTATCTTTACAACTGCCTTGGGATATAGGTCTTATAATCACCACTTTTCAGTTGAGGAAACTGAGACAAACAGAGCTTAAAAGTGACTTGCCCAGGGTCACATAGCTAGTAAGTATTTGAGATCATATTTGACCTCATCTTCTTGACTCCAGGTCCAATGCTCTATCCACTGTGTGAACTATGACCTTCAAAGGCAGGCCATTCTACTATTAGGACAGTCCTAAGTTTAAAGAATCCCCCTCAACCCCAACTTTAAGTTTAAATTTGCCTCTGAAACCTCCACACCCATTGTTCTTAGTTTTGCACTTTGGTATAAGTCCAATCCTTGTTCCATGGAATAGATTTTCAAATACTTGACATAGTTGTCATATAGCAACCCTCCTCTCTTCCTTAACCCTCACCTTCTCTTTTCCAAGTTATATGCCTCCATTTCTTTAACCTATCCTCACATCCCACACGCCTGAAGCACTCCATCATTTCAGGTGCTTACTTGCTTAGTCATTGAGCAGGAAGAGTTAAGATCTGAGTCTTGCCTTAGCCTCTTATTATTTTGACTTCAAGTAAATGACTTTCCCACTCTAGGCTTCAGTTTTCTCCTCTGAAAAAAGAAGGATTTGACTTGTAAGGTCCCTAGAGTCCTTTCCAGCTCTAACATTCTATTATGGTTTTTGTTATGGCAGGTTCAGGCTTTCACTTATCTCTGGCATTGGGGAGGTGACTAAACCACTCTGGCTCAGGTCAACCATCTGTTCTTGCAAAATAGGCTCCTACTAATTGCAATATACTCTTCTCCATTTTGTAAGAAAGATTAATCAGCTAATGAGTGTGGGACACAGAGTAAGATGCCATCTCATCCGTTAGCTTGGCACACACTATTTAACTGCCTAATTCATCTTACACTTAGGAATTTTTTCCGACTGCTTACATTATCTTCACTGAAATATGAACACATCCTTAGGTAACACATCTTCTGCAATGTAAGAATCATTTCCTCCTTCATGAAATATACTCTGTAAGACTTTAACCAGTGTTGTGTATTGGAAAGAAAACTGGAATTGACGTCCTAAGAAGGAAACAGGTTCTATTCACACCTTTGATATTTATTAGTTGTGTGGGACATTACTCCCTACCTCTCCCAGCTTCAATTTCTTCATCTATAAAATGGGCAGGATAACACATGTCCTACCCATAGGTATGTTATGAAGAAAACACTTTGTCATAAAGCTCTAGATAAATATTGGCTGCTATTGTTATTAACTGAAGAAGAAAAAAACACATAAATAGGATTTAATTTCTGTCTTCAGATATCTAGGGAAGAGTTTATTTGCAGGAGTCTAATACTGAATTAAGATTCAGATGCTCTGGGTTTGAATCCTAGCTTTGCTAGTTACTATGTGACGGTTAGCAAACCACTTTGCTTTTCTAGTTTCTCATTAGTGATATGACAAGCTTGATTCTATGTTATTCTGCAGTTCTATGATCCTGTGAAAGAGTATCTTGGGGAAGAAAGATTAAATTTATTTTCCTTGTTCCCAGAAGGTTAGGACAAATGGATAGAGTAAAAATATTTTATTTCCTCTTAACTGTATACTACATGAAACTTACAGCTCTGCAATAAGGTAAGCAACCCAAATCAATGCCTGTATTGTCTTCTTTAAGAATAGAGAAAGGTAATATGATACAATAATAATTTTCCAGCAAGGAAGTAGAAAATCTTAGTTGTCCACCAGGTGGTACTCTGTGTAAGCTACCAGCCCAGTGGTTTTGTCTAAGACTCTCTGACACAGAAATAAAGGAGCTTTCTATACTACCACACCATGTAGCTCTGAACATTGCTGTATAGTACTTTAAAATCCAAGTTAACTAAGTTCTAAATCTGTCTAGAGCAAGAGTAAGTAGACTATAGCTTGAGGGTCAAATATAGCCCATTGAGTGTTCTTTCTTGGGATCTAAGAATGGTTTTTATGTTTTAAAATCCAATAAAACTTTAATATGGAACACAATTCTTAAGTCAGGGTAATGGAAAAATAGATGGTTGGTTAGATTTGGCCCATAGGTCATAGTCTGTTGACCCTTGGTCCAGAGGATGCTATATAATATCATTCAAAAATATTAAAATGGGAAATCTATGACTCCACCATTCTTCATATGCAGAATTTCTTCTTTCTGTTGAACATTCAAAGAATATAGGTAAATCAATATACAGATTCTTCTAGTGCACCAAGGAGATTTCCAAGCCATACTCACCCAAAGATCAAGAAAGTGGAACAAAAGAGAAGGGATATATATCTAGGCCTATTCTAAACCACTGAGTATAAATAAGAGAAGACAGGAAAAGAATAGAGAAGAGGATCAATATCTCTGCCACTAACTTATCTATCTATAGGATTTGTGATAGTTAATAATCTGTGACACTTAGGATCTCTTTCTCTCGTTTCTTCTTCTGATCCTAAGTCTAGGTTGTCATCACAGTCCTGTTCTGGGTACTGGTTTATGCTCATATGCTTCTGGACAGTTCATAGAAGTTAAAGGGTTAAACTACAGCCCAGTGGCACCTAGTAATTCCCAATCCCAAAGTCTTGGCCCAGTTTTGATGTCATACTATTCCTTCTGAATATCATGACCACCTAAGCATCCAACTCTCAAAGAAAACTCCAAATTACCTGAACAGTAGATAAGAAACCTAAATCAAACTGTAGCATTCTCTGTCCCCTGTGCCCTGTGTGCTTGGCAGATAGTCTTTCCCATGGCAAAGGAAAAAGAACTAAGAAACTCAGAATGTTAATATTCATGTATGATCTCATCACTTTAAGGTGTCTCACAAATCTGTTTTACCTCTAAGGATTTCTGGGAGCCCCTTAACTCCCAACAGAGAAGCAATAGAAGTGTAGGAACACCTGCCAGATATTCCAAATGAATGAACACATGTAACAAGCTTTGCAAATCTTAAAGCTCTATGTAAGTGCTATTATCATTATTATTAATGATTCCTATTAGTCACAATAGGTTCAGTTGTATAAAAATGGAATAGGCTATCCTGTGAGTTAATGAACTCCCCAAGAGTGAAAGTATTCAAATTAAAACTCAAGAAAAATGGTGCTGAAAGCAAAGTCTTAAAAGAAATTTTGTCCTTGGACCTGGGAAGGGAGGGGAGTAAATAGGGCAGGTAAATGGGGTAGGAAATTCAGCTGGGGTTTATCCAAGGAATGGGCAAGAAGCATACCCCAGAATGGTGTTGTTGATGCCATTTAAATTTTAGATCCTGGTCACTCTGCCCTAGGTATCCATCTTCCCAGAAAGAACCTTAGAAATCTTGAAATGAGCCTCAGAGATTGGTGACCATTTATCAGGAAAGCTATAGAGAAGATTCTTACATAATGGACAACATTGGACTAGAAGCCTTTTAAAGCCCCTTCTAAATCTAAGATGATTCTCTCATTATTTCCATATGTTCATTTAGGTTACTTAGGAGTCCAAATTTTCTCAGTTATCCTTATATGTTCACTAGGTTAGGTATTCCCAACCTAGGTCATGTGGACCTCCAAGGTGTATCAAGCATATCGAGGCTATATGGAGAATATTTTATTTGAATTTTTGAATTAATTTCTGGTCAATTAAGTTACAAACTGTGAAATACCTTTGGTGAAACATTTTCCTTTCTAACTTTTTAAATGAAAATTAATGGGTCTATTTTATTTCTTATGTTCACATTCATGGTAATTCTAGAATCTGTTTCCTTTCAAACGATTAGAAAGTATCGGAAAGTTTACTGAAAGCCAAGGAATACAGGAGGGAACAAAAGGAAACCCTTGCACTAGATGGTAATTTGAATTTTAGATATCATTTCAGCAGAATGATTCCCCAATATTTTGATGACACAAGCCCTATTTGTTCAATTTCCTGACAAACTACCCCAAATCCCACATTCACTAAAAATGCTAGATTGTGGGTGTTTATAGATACTTCAAAGAGAAAAAAAAGGCCAAAGGAAATGTTGAAGTGCATGTAATTTAATGCATATATTAATGTTGATGAATAATTCAAATATCAAGATAAATGTTTATATTTAAACTAATTTTCATGTGTGTATATGTGTGTTTTTCTCCCCTGATTTTCACAGCACTTCTTCAAAGATTCAAAGTCTCTCCAGGGTTTCACAAGAATGTGATGGAGATGAAAGAACCATTCAGAAAATTTACTTATTTAAAAATTCAACAATACTCAGTAAACTCTCCTTGAACATTTACTGATATGTCTTGTACTGAATCAAGCAACATAAAAGCAAAATGGAGAGGTAGCATGGTGCATGAAATAAAAAAGTGTGAATCATAGCTCTTTATTAGCTGTGAGACCCTGGCCAAGTCATTTCTCTCCTCTGAACCTCAGTTTCCTTATTCATAAAATGAAAGTGTTATACTAGGTTTTCTTTTAAATCTGAATTGGATGATTCACTTCACAGGGAGCAGATCAATTTTTAATAAGCCTATTGATACAGGTTGTTTTTATACAAGAACTCAAAACAAATGTGAGATGCACAAATTTAGAGAATCTACCGCAAATTTTCTTATGTACTACCAACCCGTGGTAGAGTATTCCAAGCTCGTATTGGTCCGATCAGCCACAGTCAGACACATTGTAAATTGACTCTAACATAGGGATGTCATTTTGGTCCTCTTTGAGAATGGACCAAGGACAACAACCAACCTACACAAGATTTACTTTCCAATAAATGCCCATAGGACATCCCAAAAAAAGTTAGCCATCGTTAACAGAAAAGAGATGTGTCCTTGTGTCCTTTGGCTCTGATTGCATGGTTTTCATTTTAACCATTAACTTTGACCAGATTTCTATTGCCTTTGCTTTTAGTTTTATTTGTTTTGCTGTGTTCATTGCATGTTCTTTGGGATCTGCTTTCTTCACTATGCCTTACTTTTGATGAGATCTTCCACGTTTGTTTGATTGTTTTCTGAATTCTTCTTATTCCTCTTTCTTTGAGGAGCCCTGATATGGCATTACATTCATATGCACCACTCAACTTCCTAATTGATTTGCCTAAAATAGGGGTCTAATGAGACAGCCCTCTCTCCCCTCCCCATTCATTAAACTCCCAAGGTTCCCTGCTACTTCCAGGAATAAATATAAATTGCTTAGTTTGTCATTTAAAGTCATTTGTAACCTGCTTCCTTGCTACCTTTCCAGTTATTTTCAGCTTTATGCCTTTCCATGTACTGGGTCATTTTTACTTTCTTGAACAGAGTATCCAATCTCTCATCTTTGTGTCTTGGTCTTGGCTCTTCTTGATGTCTTTAATGCTCTCCCCCTTCCCTTAAAACTTCCTTTAAGACTCAGTTCAAATCTCACCTTCTCCAGGAACACTAATCCAGGAAGTTCTAGTCCCCAACGTGCTGGTACCTTCCCCTCCGAGATTACCTCCCATCTCTTCAGTCTGTATCTTTTTTGTCTGCCTAATTGTTCACACACCATCTCTTCTGGTAGGGTGTGAAATTTTTGAGGCTAAAGACTGTTTTCCTCACTCTTTGCATCCCTAGGATTTAGCACAGTGCTAGGCACATAGTAAGGACTCACTGAATATTTTTGATTGATTTGATACCGTAATTTGCTCCACTGCCCCTCACCCAATCATTGAGCATCTGTTCTGTTTCCAGCTTTAGGTCACCACAAATGATGCTATGAACATTTCTGTACATGTGAATCTGTTTTGTTGTTGTTGTTGTTGCTGTTGTTTGTTGTCAATAATCTTCTAAGGATATGATGGAATCTCTAGGTCAATAGTATGAAAAATTTCATAACTTTTCTTGCATAATTTCAAGTTATTTTCTAGAAAGTTTGAAGCAATTCACAGCTATGCTAGAGGTGAATTAGCATGATTGTCTTTCAGCAGCCCCTGCAACAATTCATTTCCACATCTTTTTTTAGCACTTTTGCTTGCTTGATGGGTTTAAAGTGATATCTCAGAATTGTTTTAATTTGCATTTTTCTAATTAGTGGTGATCTTGAGCATTTTTAGGTAACACGTAATAATTCTTATTACTTCTTTTTCAAAAAGTTGTTAATATTCTTTGATCTCTTGTCTATTAGGGCTCTAATGGGTCTTAATTTTATATTTGTATCAGTTCCCTATAGATGGTAGATGACAGGCTTTTATAAGAAATATTCAATGCAAAAAATTTCCCCCATTTCTTAGCTTTTCTTCTTATTCTAATTACTTCATCTCCTTTTTGTGTAAAAAAAGCCTTTTAATTTTATATAATCATGTTTAACTAATACTTGACATTAGTATTTGGTCATATTTCTCTTTAAATCTGGGGGTACCAGGAAAGTCCTCCTGCAGAAGAAGGTAGATTATGAGCCAGGTGTTGAAGGTAGCCAGGGAAACCAAGAGGTAGAGGTAAGAAGAGAAAGCATGCAAGACATGAGGGATAGCCAGTACAAAGACATGGAGATAAGAGATAAGTGTCCTGTTGAAAAACACCAAGTAGGCTAGTATAATGGGATCATGTAGTACATGGAAAGGAGCAAAGTATAAGAAGACTGAGAAGGTATTTAATATCTTTCAATATCCTACATTAATTTATGAATTCCTGTCCCCATCCAAAATTCTGGAAGATATAACCTTACATTTTTGTCTTTTTATGGTGTGGTATTTTATATTTAAATTTTATGCATTTGAAAGTCATTCTGGAATAAAGCGTAATATGCTGAGCTAGGCTTTTCCCCCATCACAGACACTATGTTCCAGTTTCCTCAAAAATTTTTATCAAATGAAAAGTCCTTTGCCCAATAATTTGTTTTCCTGGAATTATAAAACACTACACAGATGTACAAATTTTTTTCAAGTTCCTGTTATCTTGTCTGTTCCATTGATCTATTATTGGGTTTTTTTTCCCCTCAATCTTGTAAGATACTTTTGATAATACAGTTTTATGGTATAGAGATCTGATGGCAACAAGCCTTGCCCCCTTAACTTTCTTTCTATTTTTTTCATTACATATTTTAATATTGATATTGTTTTTTTCCTCCTGAATGACTGCGGTTATAATTTTGTTGAGCTCTGTGAAGTTCCCCTTTTGGTCACTTGATTAGTCTAATAATAAATCTGTAGAGTAATTTAGGCAATTTCATCCTTTTTATTATATTGGCTCAGGTCTGTTTTTCATATTGAGTAATTTAGATTTTCTTTGTAGTTGTATTCATGGAAATCCTAATTCCGAGATATTTAAAATGTATTTTGTGGTCTTAAACAGAATTTCATTTCCTATTCCTTCCTTAAGCATTTTATTGGCAACATATAGAAAACCTTATGATTTTTGTGGATGTATTTTTTTTTATCTTGCCCTTCACTAAAGCTGTTATTTATCCCACTTATTTTTTAAAATTATTTCATTTTGGTTTTTAATTTAAATCATCATATTATCTGCAAGAAGGGAAATTTTGCTTCTTTGCTTAAATATATTTTCTCATTTTCTTTTTGCCTTATTGCTATGGCACTATGACAAATAACAAAGGAAACAATGGGTATCCTTGTTTTATCCCTGGCCCTTTAGAGAAAGCTTTCAGTCTTGTTTTTTTTTTTCCCCATTGAAAATAATGCTAGTCCTTGGTTTAAACAAAATATTTGTAGTTATTTCAAAGGAAGATTAATTTATTTCTTTGCTTTTTACTGTTTTAAACATAAAAGAATGAAGTCAAAAGCTTTTCTCACCTCAAAATGTGAGCAATTTTCCTTTAATTCATTTTGATCTTCATTATCTTTCATGCTTTGTTTGGATTTTATTCACTTTGTCATAGTGGGTGCAAGATAGGCAGATGGTCACTTTATATAGGAGGGAAAGACTTCCTAACAATCAGAGCTATCAAAAAGTAGCATTACCTCTTTTTCTGAGACCTTCTGCAGGGGATTCTTATTTAAATACGGTTAAAGTAGGTGACCTTAGGAATCACTTCTAGATGTAAAATTATGTGATTCTGGGATTATAGAATTTTGTACTGGGTGATGAAAGGGAATAGATTTTAAAGAATTATATGCTGTAGTCTCTACTCTCCCTTAGAGTATAGTCTGTTTAAAAAGACACCATGTGTATACCTTGATTCAGTTTTAAAAAATGCTTTTATATTTCAATGATCTATAACATCATCTGTGTGGGTGTTCCCTTCATCAAGGCAGATAAAAGTCCATTTTCCCCACTTAAAAATGGTTTGATGATTTGAAACTTGAAAATATTTACCTGTTGCAACAATATTTGTTAAGGGATTTTTAATTTAACTAGACTGGTCCTCCATTACAGACAGAGTCCATTACTAAGCACATTTTAAAACCTTTCTATTTGGGGAGACCTGCCAAACTTTGTGTACATCTAGTATAGCCTTTAAGAGCCCAATATCTCCTCAGCATCACCATAAAACATTTGGAGAATTCTTTAATTAACATTAGATAATCATTATAAAGCCACATATAATGGGTCTCCAAACTGGGAGATCAGCATTTCCATTTGGAGGAAAAGCCATGTCTTAATTATCTGTGTAGCTTCCTCTGTTCCCAAAAGAGTGTTATGCACATAGTAGGCACTTTATAAAAGAGTGTTAGATGCATGCTAAATAAATGAATGAATTACTAAGTGACGTTGGCCTTGTGACTGTTCCATAAACAAGACATTCTATCTGTCTCTTGGTTCTGAGCATCTATCTCTAGCTATCCCTCATACCTGAAATGCTCTCCTTACTCAGCTCTACCTAGTGCAGCGGTTCTCAACCTGTGGTTCACAAACGACCCTTTCACAGGGGTCACGGGGGTTGCCTAAGACCATGAGAAAACACATATTTCCGATGGTCTTAGGAATCTCCTCTATCTGTCTCCAGGCCGGTCCACCCACATGCAGACATGCCCACACACGATTATTAAAGGGTCGCGGCATTAGGAACGTTTAGAACCACTGACCTAGTAGCTTCCCTGGCTTCCTTTAAGTCCTATCTAAAATCTCATCTTCTAACTGGGAAAGACCTTAACTTAAAAGGGCCAACTGCATCCAGAGCCATTTCCAGTCTTCTTGATCTGTATCTTGCCCCTGAACTCAGAAGGCTCAGGAGGAGAGACTGAGGCTGGTAGCTTTGCACGGTCCTACCTCACTTAAATCCAGGTCACTTGCATGTCACGATATCACTTTCCCAGTGTCCTGAAGGACAAACAACAACAACAAAATCTCATCTACACCAAGATTCTCACAATTCCTATGAACTCCAGTGCCCTCCTTCTGCTAATATCTATATTTATCTATTTATATACGTGTGCATGTACGTATATATTTATGTATATATGCCCTCTACGTAGCTTGGTTTTATATATTTGTTTGCATGTTGTCTTCTCTGTTAGATCATGAGTTCCTTGAGAGCAGGGACTGTCTTTTGTCCCTTTCTGTGTCCCCTAGCCTTTAGCACAGCTCCTGGATCATAGTAGTTACATAATAAATATTGATTGATTGATTGATTGATCAATTGAAAGTTTTACCTGGTAGTTTTCCAATCTATGATTTGCTCAGATTCTTGATGCAAGTAGGAGCAGGGTCTTTCAAATTGACTTCTCCTTAGTACTTTTAAGAGATTTTAGTGAATTCCCCATGATTCTGAGACACTATCACATAGTAGAAGGAGTGCTGGTCTTAGAGTTAGGAGAAAGTTGGATTCAGACCTAGCATATGAGGCTTAATAAATTGTGTGACCATAGTCAAGTCATTAGGGTCACAGGTGAGAGCTGGAAGGAGTCTTAATCAATCATCTGGACCAATGCCCTCACTTCAGATGAGTTTCCCAGATTTTTAACTAGAAGAGAATTCATAGGATATCTAGTCCAAACTAACAGGCTTTATTTTATAGATGAGGAAACTGAGTCCCAGAAAGTTTTCATAACTTGCTGAAGATCACCCAGTAAATCAAAGAGACCTGGCTGTCTATGGTTATACCATGCTTTCTTCTTGCTGATGCCTAGAGAGGTGAAGCAACTTACCAGGGTCACACAGGCAGCAAGTGATCACCAGTCCTCCCCTGACTTTGTTTCTTCATCCCCTTCCTCCGAGGCTTACCTCAAATGCTACCTCCTCCTTGAAGACTTCCCTTATCATCTCAGCTAAAAGTGAGCTTTCTGTCCTCAAATTTCCTTAAAATATTGTCTAGAGATCTCCTTTGTTTCTATCTCATTCTACTTTATATGTACCTACATTTCCCCTAATAGATTGTAAACACAGACCATGATTTTTTTTTTCAGATATTAGTTCTTATTACACAATACCTTGCCCTTGGTAGATAGGATTCTATTCACTACAGAATAGTTGAGACATAAATGTCCTAAAGGCAACAAGTCAACAAAAGATTCATTAAATACTTTCTGTATTCAGGTAATTATATTTTAGACTAGGGCTTCTCAATTTTTTTTCCCATTATGACCTCTTTTGGTGGTTTTATTCTCACAATAAGGTTTTTAAATGCATAAAATAAAATTCACATGATTACAAAGAATTCTTAAGATGAATGAAAACAAAGATGTAATTTTTCCCATCCAAATTTATGGGAAGTTAAAGTTTCAATTGTGAAGTTTCTGTATGGATCCATTCAGGGTCTATAGACCTGAAGTTAAAACCCACATTTTCAACCCACTTTGAGATTTCCTGGGCCTCGTTTGGGTTGGTTCTCTTTCTCTGTGCAAATAAATCCCTTAGGATAAGAGTAAGAATTCTGCTCTCTGTGGGAAGAAGTGAAGGAGAAAAAGAGGGATTGGCTTCTGGATCCAGAAAAACTAAAAATTCAAACGCCTTTCTGACCCTAAACAAGTGCTCAATGATATTCCGTTTGCCACAGATCGTGTGCTGCATGATCTCTGGCTACTGAAAGCCTGCCCAATGCATGAAAGCATAGCTTAAATGCATGATCTCTGGCTATTGCAAGCCTGCCCAATGCATGAAAGCATAGCTTAAATGCATGATCTCTGGCTACTGAAAGCCTGCCCAATGCATGAAAGCATAGCTTAAATGCATGATCTCTGGCTATTGCAAGCCTGCCCAATGCATGAAAGCATAGCTTAAATGCATGATCTCTGGCTATTGCAAGCCTGCCCAATGCATGAAAGCATAGCTTAAATGCCACTTCCTTCATGAAGGTTTCCCAGATCCTTCCTAGCTGGAAATGATCTCTCCCGAGCTTGAGCTTATAATAAACCTGATCAT
This sequence comes from Pseudochirops corinnae, assembly GCA_028646515.1. NCBI lineage: Eukaryota > Metazoa > Chordata > Mammalia > Diprotodontia > Pseudocheiridae > Pseudochirops > Pseudochirops corinnae. The sequence goes on from CM053588.1 coordinate 101,045,485, forward strand.
ATTCATTTATTTCTCATTGTCAATACTAGCTTGTACAGCCAGACTTGGGGCAAGGCACACGAAAGCACAGCAGAAGGCATTGATGGGAGCAAGGGGGAGGATTAGTTATTAGTGACTAAGGGGATAGGATCTAAAAGTTGGAAGAGATTTTGCAAGTTATCTCACTTGACCAACAGGAAGAGATAAAAAATTTAAACAGGACAGTCTCTGACCTCATCAACCTTAAGTTTGCACAATAGTTTCTAAACAATTTTATGTTATGAATATCTTTGGCAATCTGGTAAAGCCTATGGACCTCTTATCAGAATAATATTCTGTTGCCTACATTCATAATGGAAAGAAATGTTGAATTAAGTTATGGATTAATGAAAATAAAGATGATTTTTCTCCATCCAGGTTAATGAATCCTCTGAAAGCTCTCCATGGACCTCTTGGGGTCTGTGGATCCCAGGTTAAGAACCCCTAGTCTAACGTTTGTTCAATTACAGCAAGAGGCAACATGGTACAGTGGAAGAAACTTTTTTGATGGAAGTAGGAGCAGGGTCTTTCAAATTGACTTCTCCTTAGTACCTTTAAGAGATTTTAGTGAATCCCCCATGATTCTGAGACACTATCACATAGTAGAAGGAGTGCTGGTTTTGTTTTTTTAATAAATAAATTTATTTATTTTCTTGTTTACATCATTTATTTCCATGAGATTTTGAGTTGTGAATTTTCTCCTCATCTTTCCCCTACCCAACACCTCAAAACAGCCATCCCACTGTATAACCCCTCCCCCAATCTGCTCTCTTCTATGTCCTCCCCCTAACCCCTCTGACTTTCCGGTAGGGGAAGAAACTGTTAAGTTTGGAGCCAGTGAATTAAGGTTTGAATCTCAGTTTCCTGGGTCACTAGTGTGGCTTAGCACTTCTTAAACCCCATATGAGGTCATGACCCACAATTTAAGAAGTGCTAAAGGGGTCACCAGTGGAAAAAGTTTAAGAAGCCTGGAGAGTTAGTCAGTTGATCTGTATGGGCCTCATTTTCCTCTTCTGTAAGAGGAAAGGATTGAACTAGATGCTCTGTGGGGTCCCTTCTGGTTATCCAGTCCTATGAAATCCATAAATTAATGAGTTCTACAGCTGACGATACATTAAGTCTAACTCCTGTGGCTCCTCCCTAGGCTTTGGTAGCAAGTATTTACCCAAAGTGCTTGTCATCTCAGCTATGAATGCCCTTAAACAATTTTATTTTCTATGAGAGGTGGGGTTTGATTTCCCTTGGCCTGATATACTAAAAACACCAAGTCAGCTGCATGCTTTCATTACCTTTTGATGGAAGCTTTTCTTTTTAATGGGCTGAGCTTTGCAGTAATGACTGGAGAGCCTAATTGATTGGAGCTAGAGGATGCACAGTGCTCTGGGATGCTTGACATGAAAACTGTTACTTAAGTGGGCACAGAAGGTGGTGGTGGTTGGAGGACTCTGACACACGAATTTTTAAAAAGCTATCTCACTGTGTGCTTCCTAGAGCTCTGATCCCCACTCCCTCAAAGATCCTTGGCAAACTTAATCACATATACATCTGTTGTTCAGTCATGTCTGACTCTTCGTGACCCCATTTGGGGTTCTCCTGGCAGAGATACTGGACTGTATCATTTCTTTCTCCAGTTCATTTTACAGATGAGGAAACTGAGGCAAAGAAGGTTAAGTGATTTGTCCAACATTACACAGTGAGTTAAGTGTCTGAAGCCAAATTTGAACTCAGATCTTCCTGACTCAAGGTGCAGAAACACTGTGCTACCTAGCTGCTTCACCATATACATAGCCCTACCCAATAAGCAGAGAAAATAAAGTTAAATCTTTTCCACTGTACTTTTCCCAACAAGGAAATAGATTCTGGTTGCAGGTAGGGGTTTACAGGGTGGGGAGGACATGTTTGGAAACAGACAGATACAGTCATAAGGACGCTCCCATATTTGTAATAGCTTAAGAAAGATATTTTATAGAGCTGCTAAATTTCTACCAATCACTTATATCATGACAGTTCCATGAGTCATATAACATCAGGAATCGCAGATTCATTTTTATAGATGGAGACACTGAGATTCAGAGAGGCCAAAAGGCTTGCCCTTAGTCACATAGCCCATACATAGCAAAGCCAGATTCCAATCAAGATCTTCAGTGTCTATGTCCAAGGCTATTTCCACTATGACATAGTGGCTCTTTGTATTGGAAAAATAAGCCGAGCTTTGAGAACTGTGGCCAAGTTCACAAAATCCAAAAGTGTCTCTAAAATGATTCTGTTCACCACAGGATGATTGTATAGATTATAGTTTGTCTACCAATCTAAGTCTGCTTCCATAGAAGGTGGAATGGAACACAATGTAAACCCATGTACACTCCAAAATATTCATTGAGAACCTACTAATTAAGCACAGCTCCTGCCATGGAGTAGGAGCTTAATTGTCCTTGTTAACTTAAATCCTTATTGACTCCATACACTAGGTATTTGGCGCTAGGCAGTGGGAGACATGACAAGACAAATAAGCTTGACTTCAAGGAATTTACAGTCTTGTAGAACAGTAACTTGTACTTTTGGCACCCTGAGCAGACAGCACAGAAAAGAAAAGAAAAGAAAAGAAAAGAAAAGAAAAGAAAAGAAAAGAAAAGAAAAGAAAAGAAAAGAAAAGAAAAACAAAAAGTCTGGCAAAAAAGAGTGAGAAATATGCCCTCAAACTAACTTTGTAATTCATAATGTTAAAATAATAACTCCTATCAGCACCTAGCAGAATCCTCTGTACACAATAGGTATCTAATAAATGTTGGTAGCTTTTGTTAAACATTTAGTAAGCTTCCACTAAGTGTAAAGACTTAGGCACTTCAGGGAGAGTGAGAAGAGTGTTGATCATAAAGCTACATCTTACATGGTGTCTCTCCCCATGTAGCTCATGGTCTAATAGATAATAGGGAATAGGAATAGGAAGAGAGTCTGGACCCATTTCATCATTGTAGCCAACTCCCATGTGAAGAATCTTCTTGTACTAATACAGGTTAGGACCTTCTCTTCATTTTATAGCCTTAGAAAATTTCCTAGAGCACTGAGAGATTTAGTTACTTGTCCAGGATCACATGTTAATATGTCAGTGGGCAAGACTTGAACTCAGGTCTCTGTTTTAATGCTTTGTTAGGTTTTAGATTGAAAGGTTTGGTACCAGGAAGTTCAGAGTACAATAAGGTCGAGTCTGCACAGAGAAAATAAAGCAAGTCAGCTTTATTGAGTGAAAACAATAAGAAAGGACAGTTAGGGACAGTGGAATACTGTCAGCTCCACTGGGTCCCAGTGGGACAGGGTAACAAAGCCAGAATAGTCTGATGGTTTTTTATAGGGTTCTTATCTGGGCCAAGCAGGACCAGGCATTGAGAGGAGGGAAGCAGGATCCTGGTGGTTGGGAATGATGCCTTATTCAATCTAGGTGAAACACCTTGGGAATTGGTGACTCGGTGACATTCAAACTAACCAAAAGAGGAAAAAGGAATTTTCTGCTATTAAATAGATCTGGGAGGCTACCAAAACCCTTACAATCTCCCAGATTTCAAGGCCAACTTTCTATCCATTATATCACATTTACTTTAGTAGAAAATGTGAGACATGGAAATAGATCACCTTATGACCTGGTGCAAATAATTTTACCTTACTAGATAGTAGAAGAATGAAGTATTTGCATCCCTTAAGGAAGGTGTTTTTAAAATTATTCCACCCACAGGAGGCTTTGTCTTCACTTTAGGATCTGAAATATCATTCTTTCCATATTTAAAGGCATACCTCATCACATACATGCAAGTGCTCCTTTCACTGACTTAGACCATGGCTTAATAAATCGGTTTTTGTGAATTAAGGGAACTAGAAACAAATTTCATCCCTTGATGAACAATCCTCTGGGGATGGACAGTGTGCACACTTAGCCAGACTGGGGCACTATTTGTCAGTCACTGAACCCATTGTCAAAGCCTCTGCTGCTTGGTGGGACCTATCAGAGAGTTTTTGGGAAACCTTCATGACTGTCATGGTGCAATGAGGGTGCAGAGAGGACTTTAGTGGAGTAGAATTAACTTTTCTCAAAATAACATGCTTCATATTATGGTCAATGGGATTGTCTAGCTGGAAAAATGCCTATGTCCTTAGAACACCACACCTGGGATGTCATTGGTATAGTGTGAGGGAGCTTTCTCTGCCAATTGAAATCAACACCTTGTCTGCAATTTGTGATCTTTGGGAATTCCCTAGAGCAGTGGTGTCAAGCTCACGAAGAATGGGGCCACCGCTCCATACGTAAGGATCCCTGTGGGCCTTCTATTAACTTAGATTTAAAATATATTATCTATGTTTTAGTGTTTTTATTTATTTTGTTAAATATTTCCCAATTGCATTTTAATCTGGTTTGTGCTTTACATGGGAGTGTCATGGGTTGTGTTGGACACCTGTGGCCTAGATCACTGAGAAGTTAACTGACTTGCCCAGGGTCCCATAATATGTTTCTGAGTTAGGACATGAACCCAGGTCTTCCTCCCCAGGTGTGATTTCCCCTATAATGAATTAACCTGTTATGGGGAGGGGGGTGCAATACATACTTCACTGCCCACCTTATGGAGTTTTTATGAAGAAAGCATTTTGTGAACCTGTAGAAATGTATTGTGGAAATGTAAGCTATTATCTCTTGTGCATTTCACTTTCTAGCCCTGTTTATTCTACCTTAGAAATAGTATGTGGCACAGAGGGCTGGCCTTAGAGTCCTATGTTCAAGTCCTCCTTCTGGCCCATACTATCTCTGCTAGCCCATCTGGAGTCATAGGATCATAGATTTAAAAACCACAAGGGGGAGCGGAGACAAGATGGCGGCGTAGGAGCAGTAAGATATTGCAGCTCCCTTATAGCCACCTCAAAATACCCATAAAATATGACTCTAAACAATTTCTAGAGCTCTAAAACGCACATAGATATACCTTCTGCTGAAGGCAGCTCGGCTGGGAGAGACTATCTCAGCGGCTGGGAGCCGAATCCAGCCCAGCCTGAAACGGCGGCTTAGCCCTGGTGACAGCCTGATGAGCCAAGCTGAGATGCATCTGGAGCATCAGAAGAGATGATCTGAGGCAGCTGTGGCAGTTTCCAGAATTATCAAGCCATAAGAAAAAAAAAAAAGGACTAAGTGAAAGATTGGTGGAACTCGGCTAAAAATCAGGGGAGAAAAGCGGGTCCAGACAAACTGCCTCCAGGGCAAGGAAGCAGTGGAAGCAGAGGTCCTGCACCACCTCTACACTGCCGTTTTGGAGCTCCCGGCCTGCAGACTGCAGGGGGGGCCAAGCAATCTTTCAGAGGCCAAGTGCTCTCGCATTGAGCGGCCTGGATCCAGATCATGGTCTTGGGTGGTGGTCCTGGGGTCCCGTTTCAGTGAGCCAGAGCTGGAGAGGGCCCCAGCAGCCTCCTAAAAGCTCCAGCAGCTGGGAAAACCCCAGCAATTTGGGACAGAGCTTTCCCCTCTGGAAGCAGAGTTCCACAGAGCTAAAAAATCAGTGACTGGCAAACAATGAATAAGCACAGGAAGAAAAGTAAGAACAGCAACCAAACCCTAGATTCCTTCTTTGGGGAAAAGAAGGATCAAAGCAGGGAACAGGAGGAAGACAACACAGTCAGAACTCCCACCCCAAAAGCTTCCAAGAAACATGAAGACTGTCTAAAAGCTAGAGATCAGCTTAAAGATTTTGAAAACCAAATGAGAGAAGTGGAAGAAAAATTGGGAAGAGAAATAAGAACGATGCAAGAAAATCATGAAAAGAGAGTCAGCAATCTGACTGAAGAAATCAACACCCTAAAAAATAGATTGACTCAAATGACAAAAGAGGCCCAAAAAGCCAATGAGGAGAAGAATGCCTTAAAAAGTTGAATTTGCCAGATGGAAAAAGAATCTCAAAAGCATTCTGAAGAGAATAATTCCTTCAAAATTAGAGTGGAGCAAATGGAAACAAATGACTTTATCAGAAATCAA
>CM053588.1:101052006-101069954 GCA_028646515.1 Pseudochirops corinnae
TTATATGCATGCATATTATATGTGTGTGCCCATGCATGCATACACACGTACACACATACATGTATGTATGCTTGTAGTACTTCATACATCTTTAAATGCTATGTAAATTGCTATGTAGTCTAACTCCCTCATTTTAAAGATGTTGAAACCACAGCTCAGATAAGGAAGTGACTTGCCCTGAAAAATCTGTAAAATGGGAATAAGATTGACAGCCTCCATGACCAAAGGTTGTGAAGATCTCCCAAGATAAAGTATATCAATCATTTGAGAAACCTTAAATAGCCATGTAAATGTCAGCTCTTTTTATATCTATTTCTTCATCTGTCAACAGGCATGATGATGCTTGCACACCTGTCTTTTTGGTAGAGAAACTGCATTGGGCAAGGAATTTCCCCTTTCTAGGCTTTAATGTTCCCTTACTGCACCCCCCCTCCCCATAAACATTCATTTATATGCTTTTGGTAAATTTGCCTGGTGTCTCCTGTGCTGGTTGGGGATGGGGGTGTGGAGAGGGGCATGAAAAGTTTTGATAAGATGTAGTTCCTCCAGGAACTTACAGCCTGATGTGGAAAACATGGACAGACAACTGTAATGCACAGTAATCTGCTGATAAATTCAGAGGAGAGGTGCCAAATGACATGCTTTGTGAACACAAATTCAGAAGAGGTCACTATCAGAATCGCAGACCTTGTGCTAGAAGAAATCTTAGAGACCACCCAGTCCAACCCCTTCATTTTGCAGATGAGGGAGTCGGAGTTTAGGGAGTTTCAATGACTTATGCAAGGTCACATAGATGTCAGAGGCAGGATTTGAACCCAGGTCCTCTGATTCCATAACTGGGGTTTTTTTGCTTTTTGGAGGGCAATTGGGGTTAAGTGACTTGTCCAAAGTCACACGACTAGTAAGTGTGTCAAGGGTCTGAGACCGAATTTGAACTCAGATCCTCCTGACTCCAGGGCCGGTGCTCTATTTACTGCATAACTGTTTTGTTGGGGGGTTTTTAAGTGTATTGCTGCTTCCTCCTCTACCAATGGGTTAGGTGTCCACTCTCTTTTCTAGATGAACCAGTAGGATTTACGGAGAAGATTAATGGAAGTAGATGTTGGAGCAATAAATTGGGACTAGCCAGGAGTGGGACTCATACAAGAGAAGAACAGAGAGACGACCCAAATCCTTCACTTCAGCAACTGCTTCAGGGAGCTGAAATGTTTGAGCAGAGTGACACCTTTGACAATGAACTTAAAACTAGAGACCTTGACTGAGCAGTGACTAAGGCCCTCCTGGTCGTTGCAGCATTCAGACACCTAGAGTCTTATGACTGGAGAGGATCAGAACTGCCTTGGAAGGCAGCCCTCTCATTTCACACAGAAGGACACGGACACCCAGAGAGGGGGAGTGACGTCCAAAGTCACACGGGAAATGAATGACAAAGGCAGAAATTTCTCCCTCCAGCTCTATTGGCTTGTAGGGCAATGTTTAGGAACAGGTTGGCTCTTTTTTGGCAGGCTAGGAGGCCAAGAGGGCGAGCCATGCAATATCCACAGATTAGATATCTGACAGCCATAGAAACAAAGCAAGGTAAGGCTCTACCCATTTATGCACAGAGTACAGGGAAAATGCAGTCATTCACTTAGGGCTTCACCCTCCAATACAAACAGCAATCGACATCAGCAACATCTCTAAGTAAGACTGAGATACTCAACTAAGACACACTTGTGGCATCTTCTCACTTGAGAGACTATTTTTTTGTCTTAGCTCTGTTGCTTAATAGATGTGTGACCTCAAGAAAACCACTCATTTCTCTTGTCCTTGATGACTTCCTGTGAAAAATGAAAAACATAAACTAGATTATTTAAAGATCTCTTCTAGGTAGAAATTTTGGTTTTCTTGAAAGTATTATTCTAGCCCCTTAAGATGTCATCCTACAGAAGAGCACTTGAAGTCTTATCTCATTACCAAGACTTCAGGAGAAACTGTGATCTCTATCCTCAAAGAAAAGGGATTAGATTTCACTCTCACTCCTCTTTGGCCCTAAAGAATGCAACCAGGACCAATGAGTGGAATTACAGGGAAGCTGTTGTTGTTTCTCCTTCATTCTCAAAGAGGACCTTCCCATGATTTGCAAGTGAATTGCATTTAAGTGAGGCAGAACTATGCAAAGCCACCAACCTCACTTTCTCCTCTGAAGACATCTGGGTCCAGTGGTGAGATATAGATCAGAATGACTGAAGGTGGCCCTGTACAGGGAAACCAGTTTTGGCTTAATATGAGAAATCACTTCCTAACAGTTTAGAGTTATTCAACTCTGGAATGGACTGCCTGACAAGGTAGTGATCTCCCCATCTAGGGAAGGTCAAGTTAGATGGCCACTTGCCTGGGAGACTGCACAGGCAATTTAAAGAATCATAGAATCCCAGATTTGAAACTCAGAGATCATCTAACCCAGCCTTCAAGATAAATGTGTTTGCCCTTCTACTGTATCTGTGACAAGGGGCAATCTAGCCTCAGGCTGAAGGGAGAATCCATGACCTCTTAAAGTACCCAAGGCCACTTGTGGACATCTAGGCAGATTTTCCTTACATTGAAGTGCAAATTGCTACTCTATCATTTCCATCCAGTGGTTCTTGTCTTGCCCTCTGAGGCCAAACAGAATAAGCTTAAACTCTCCTCTACAGTTATATTTCTCTTCTCTTTACTGGATGAGAAACATAACTAAATTAAATTTGACAGATATTTGTTATATTCCTGTGTGCACAGCACTGAACTAAGTTCTATGAAGGAGTGTGATTTGGTGAGCAGCACACTTTCCTGGGAGTCAGGGCATGGAATTTCCATCCTGGTTCTTTCACTTGCTACTAAGTCCCAATTGTGGACCTCAGGTTCCTTGTCAGAAAGGGCTTAAGCCACAGAAGATCCCTTCCAACTTGACATCCTATAAATAGGTAGTCTCTGCCTTCACGAGGCATGTGGTCTGCTTCTGATATGAGATATAGTCACAAATAACTCTATTACAAAATAAGACATGGAAAGTATTTAAGAGAGATGCAATCAGTCTAGGAGAAAAGACCAGGATAAGACAAGAGAAAATCCCATTGAATGTGGCCAGGGGGAGGAGGGGTGAAAAGGAAGGATGAAGAAAGCCTACCTGAAGAAGATTGTGTTGGACAAGTTGCTTTCCGACTATGAGTGTCTAGAAGTTGTCCAACCCAATCTTTTTCAAGGAGATCCTTCTAAGTTGCTTTGTTATCCTCAATTCATGTAAATTAGTCCTTCTCTCTGAGATGATGGGGAGTCACCAATTCAATGATGAATAAAACTCAGAAAATTAGACTTTCTGCCATCCCTCAGGGCAGCTGCATAAGAGACAACTTCTGATGCCCAGAGCAAACACGAAAAGTACTCTGGATAACAAAGTGGTACCCTGAAATCAACTTTGGAGCAGTGAGGGACATCATAACTCAATGTATACTGTCCCTTGCAGAGAGAGACCCTGGGAAATCAGTGTGTGTGTGTGTGTGTGTGTGTGTGTGTGTGTGTGTGTGTGTGTGTGTATGACAGAGAGAGAGAGAGAGAGAGAGAAAGAGAGAGAGAGCAGAATGAGGGGAGAGAGGAAGAAGCAAAAACCCAGATACTATTAGAAAAATTTTGGGATGAGGAAGCAGGGCAGTTCAAGAGCTGGGGATCATCTAGGATGCAGTGGTGAAGAAATGAAGGATAAGAAAGTCACCCCTAGATGTAGTACTGTTTTTAAACTAATTGTTCTTCTAAACAGGTGTTAAGCTCAGTTGTTTCTGCCTTCTGGAGTACAAATGTTATCAGTGTTCTAAATTCCAGCTCCCTAAACAAAACTCCTTTTGCTCTGTCTTAGTTATGGCTTTCATTCCACAAAACAAACCACCCTATCCAGGCAAGCAAATATATATTTTTTTAAAAAGATCAATGTTGCACACAATAGGGCTCCTTGTTTCAAGGTGGAATGAGCCTTTGGATTGTTGTGAGGGAAATTACTTTGTAAAACATCAATCATGATATAAATGTAAGCCACTTGTGCATCTCATAAAGAGGAAGAGGAATGGAGAGGGATAAGGGGGAAGAAGAGTTAGAGAGAAGAGACAGACAGACAGAGAGTTACTTGTCTCTTCTACAACCCAAAATTTCTTTGAGTTATAAAAGGTAGGGTCCTTTGAAATATTTGCCAATGCTCATTTATTTTCCAGGTGTCAGACTAAAGTTCATAATGAAGTTCAGGTGCCTATTATCTTGACACCTTGTGTTCTACCACAATGGGTGGAAATTAGTCTAGGTCTTTGAAAATGATATGAAACTAATTACCAGACAGACAATCTGGCAACTAGATGGAGCAGTGACTCTGAAATCAGGAAGATCTGAGTTCAAATTAGGCCTCAGACCCTTATTAGCTGTGTTTTCCTGGGAAAGTCATATAACCCTGTCTGCCTCTGTTTCCCCATTTGTAAATGGGGATGATATATCACCTACCTCCCAGGGTTGTTGTGAGAATAAAATGACTTAAAATACTGTGAAAATGACTTGTAAAGTACTTTTCAAACCTTAAAGCTCTATATAAATTCTAGTTACTTCTCTTCTTCTTCCTCATCTTCCTCCTTTTCCTCCTCTTTATCCTTTTCCTCTAACAACAATAACTACTACCACTATTATCACTACCACCACCACTACCAGTACTACTACTACTGCTACTACTACTACTACTACTACTACTACTACCACCACCACCACCACTGCTCCTACAACTAGGACTACTACTACTGCTATCATTAATTTCTCACCTGGCTGCATTCCTTGAGACTTTTCTGACCTATTTCTCTACCCTGAGCCAGGAACCTCATTTGTCAGATCTCATAGTCCTTGGTTCTCCATGTCATCACTATTCTCCACTTCTCTGATGGGAGGATGGGGCCATGAACTTCCAACGTCCATTGAAGGAGGTTGCTCTGCTCAAACGTCTCATTTCTCACCTGGCTACTGTACTTTGGGATTTCTTTGACTTTCCCACCACTCTCCAGAGTCAGGTACCTTCTCCTCCCTTTTGGGCATTGTCTTTTCCCTTTAGATTGTAAGCCCCTTGAGGACGGAGTCTATCTTTCTTTTTTCTTATTTGTGTCCTCACTGCTTAGCATCTTGCCTGACACAAAGCAGGCACTTAGTAAATGTTTAATGACTATTGACTACTGCTGTTGCTGCTAAACCAGAGCTTCTTCTACTTTTCCCTAATCTTTTTTTCCTACTACGCCAGATTTGCTGAAAATTAGTCAACACTTTTAGGAAATTAAGAGAAATTAGCATCCAGCCAACGATGAAATGTATGTCACAACTGATAGCTAGCTTCTATCTTACCTCCTTTGGGTATAATTACCAGTACCAATATGACTAATAGTAATGTATCTTCAAAGCAATTTAAAATTACTCACCTGGTAACATAGTTGGCTCTGAGATACAGGCCCAGTAGAACCACTGGGAAAGTTTAGAGACTATAGGGACTTAGTTACTGACTTTTCTGGCATATGGTTTCTTTTCTGGACACCTACTTTTTCCATAACCACCCCCACAGTTCCCTGGCTCTTTCTCATCCTACCCCCACATTTTAGGGTGCCCCACCTTGTTTAGCTATGCCGCTAAGCCACACCTCAACAGTTCTTACAATGCAATATAGAAACTCCATATTCGGACTGTTCCCCAGAACTCCTTCCCTCCATCAAAGGCCTGAGATAGGATCCAGGTTAATTCCTGACAGATCTCTATTGCTGTTCACCTCCAACCAGGTCTTTCCACATCCTGCTCCTCTTGGCTAGATGGTAAAAGATAAAGAGGGAACATATTTTAGGAGGGACCTTGATTAGCTTGAAAGTATCTAGAGAAGGGCAATGGGATGATGAAAGGATTAGAGACAGTCATATGAGGACCTTCCCCCTCCAACCCCCTCACCAGGACCTCACATAGAACTTTGCATGTCTAGTAGGCACTTCTTAGTGCCTAAGAGATCATGTCATCTCACCTCCTCACTAACGAGCAAAGCGGCCTAGAGAGAAATGGGTAAAAATTGCAAAGAAGCAAATGTGGGATCGATGCGACACAGGGGGAAAGCTTTGTAACAATTAGAGGTGTCTGAAAGTGGAATGAGCTGCCTTGGGAGATGATGATTCTCCCTTGCTCTCTAGTAGAGGTTGGATGACAACTTGTCAGACGTGTTAGAGTAGGGATTCCTTTTAAGTGTGGGTTGTTCCAGATACTCTTTCAACTCGCAAATTCTGTGATTCCATAAACTTAAGCAAGATTGCACACAGAATAAGTAGTAGCTAGGAGGTCCAGAGAAGAAAGCACTGGAAAATCAGGAAGACAACTTCAAATTCTGCCACAGACATTTACTAACTGTGCTACCCTGGGTAAATCACTTAACTACTGCCTGCCTCAGTTTCCTTATCTGTAAAACTTGGCGAAACAATAGCACCAACCTCCAAGAGTTATTGTGAGGATCAAAAGGGACGATATTTGTAAAGCATTTAGCACAGTGTCTGGCACATAGTACGTAGGCTCTATATAAATGCTGGTTATTACTATTAATTATTGTTACTGTTTCTACTACCTACCTCCCAGGGTTATTATGAGGATCAAATTATATGTCTTTAAGGTGCCTTACAAACCTTAAAGTGTTATATAAATCTTAACCATTATGTTATTATTATTATTATCTAAATGTGAACCAAAGTCCTTTGGTACCAAATGCATTATACCTCCCCGTGTACTAGAGTGAGGCCCTCGGAGAGGTTGATCGACAACCGGAGAAGTTGATGTGATAATTCGAGATCTTTTTAGACTTCAATATCTAGCAAAATTGTTGCACCTACATTTTCTGCAGCTCTGAAATATGCCCCTCCCTGCCATCACCACCCCATTATAGAATCTTGTCCTTCTATTTGACCTAGTGCCTCGCACCCTTCCTTCTAAATTTACTTTTTTTGCAATGGACTCCTTTCCTTCTCTCCATCTCTGCCTCCTTCTATTCCTACTCCATCTATCACCTTTGTTCTGGTCCTTCTTTCTTCCATTTATAGACTCGGCCTCTAGTTAACCAGTTCCTTAATATACTTTACTTAGGTCCTGATTAATAAGAACAAGGGATCTCCTTACATGGTGGCATTATTTGAAATCATAGTGCATAGTTCTATTGGACTAAAACCAATGACTATATTTTACATAATCTTAATTTTGAATAATGTGAATTTGAATGCAATTCATCACTTTAGAGGAATTCATTATTCTTCCTAATGGAGACCTGGATGTATTCTCTACTCTTACATCCCATATCCCTTTTCCTCCTTTCATTCATGTCTTACCAGCCCTCAGCCCCAGCTCCCCGCAAGCATCTGCCTTCTCTGGTGCTACTTGTAATCTATAAAATGATTCTGGAATAAGTTACACAATCACACTAACTGGGTTCACTCCATCTTCATGGTATCTAACCTTGATTGGGCCTTTGCTGTTCCATGACAATCCTTTCATGTCTTCCTGATTTACTCACTATTCCCCTACTAGCAGGAGGTGTTCCAAACCTCCTTTTTCTTGAAGCTTCATCCCTCCATGTTATGGCAGACAACTTCACCCTTGATTTACCTGAGAAAATCTCATCTATTCACGGTAAAGTCTCTCATCTACCATATTCTGAACCTCCAAATCCTTCTGCCTCTTATGCTCCTATAGCCTTGTCTCCAAGGAAGTGGTGACTCTTCATTTTCCTAAGATAATCTCTTCACTTGTGCCCTTGATCTCCATATTTCCCTTTTCAAGTCATACCAAAAGCATTTTTTAAAAGCATTTATTAAGTGCCTATTCCATGTCAGGCACTGTGCTGAGGGTTAGGGATAGAAAGAAAGACAAAAAAGACAGTACCTGACCTCAAGGAGCCCACTATCTACCGTGAAAGATAGATTGAGGAAGATATAGAAAAAGTATATGGGTGGTACTCTCAGGGGGAAGGCAATACCAGCTGGGGGGACTGTGAAAGACCTCTTATAGATGGTGGTATTTAAGGTTACAGTTGAAAGAAACCAGAGAAACTAAAGGTAGAGGTGAGGGTGCAAAGTATTCCAAGTAAGGGGATAGCACAGATAAGTGTTTAACTGCTAGTTCTCCCAAACTGGGACACATTATACATTTTAAACTGCATTAACATTTTCTCCATAACTTTTAAGGTTTAGACAATCAACAAAATATTAAATAAACCCTTGATCTGTAGCATTCAAAAAAAAATTCACAATGTAAACCCTCACCCTGAAAAGTAAGTTGATAGGAATAGGCTCCTTACTGGTATATGGAGAGGAACAGGATGTAGAGCAGCTGGGAGAATGTATGGAGGTGGGCAAAGCTTAAGAAAACTGGAAAGGTAAAAAGGGAGCAAGTTACTAAGAGCTTCCAACACCAATCTAAGGACCTTATAGTGGACCCTGAGGTAACAGGGAGCCCCTGGAGTTCATGACATTCATTTCTTTCCTCTCTCATTAATATAGTGCTGTGGAAAGAACAGTAGATATTTGAATCACATAACCTGTATTTTGATCCCTAATCTGCCACTTACTACCTGTGTGATCTTTGGCAAATTATTTAACCTGTCTGGACCTTAGTTTCCTCATCTGTAAAATGAGGGAAAAGATTGAACTAAGTAGAATCTAAGACCTAAATCTAGCTGCTGTGATAGTCTTAGGGGCAGCTACATGGTACAGTGGATAGAGCACTGGGCCTAAAATCTGGAAGATTCAACTTCAAGAGTTCAAATTTGACCTCAGACACTTACTTAGTTGTGTGACCCTGGGCAAGTCACATAACCTTACTGTTTTGCCTCAGTTCCTCATTTGTAAAATGAGATGGAGAAGGAAAAGTATCTTTACCAAGAAAGATAAAACCTAAATGGGGTTATGAAAAATTGGACACAACTGATAAGACTGAACAAGGAGTAATCATTTCCCTTAGCTTATTTTGACTCTCAAATCAAATTCATTGTAGATTAAACATGGTCAGAAAGAGAGGGCACTGACTGGAGCCATGATTAGGAATTTTTGTACCTTAAATACATGGCATGAAGTTCAGCTTCAGGCACAGGCTGGGGACAGGACACCACCCATGGCAGTGAGCCAGAGACTCTTGAGTCACCAACCGTCTGCTAGCTTCCTGCTTGCACTTCTTTTCCTTAACCTGCACTATTTCTATGAAGCTGAAGCACTGAAAAGGCGACCAGTATCCTCTGAATTTCACTCCGTAGGGAAAAGCTCTATACCCCATATCTGTTTATGGTTGTTACTTTTATTTGTTGTGATTCCATAACAATGAAGAAATTCCAGTTTGCCAGTTCTCTCCATTAATGCAGATAAACAACATATCTGTAAGTTTTTTTTTGCTTTTTTTTTTTTTGGAGGGGGGGGAAGATAGAGCAATTGGGGTTAACTGACTTACCCAAAGTCACACGGCTAGTTTTGTGTTAAGTGTCTGAGGCCGGATTTGAACTCAGGTCCTCCTGACTCCAGGGCCAGTGCTCTATTCACTGCGCCACCTAGCCACCCCCTACATATCTGTAACTTACAGTCTTTGGGAGCTTTCTGAGGTCACTGAAGAGTTGAGGGCATTTTCTATGGTCCCATAAGTGTCAGATCCAAAATTTCATCCCAGGTCTTCCTGACTCCAAGACCAGCCCTCAAACCACTGTGCCATGATGCTTTTCATTTGTGTTTTAATCCATAAAAACTAGAATTGTTGTTGTTCAGTCATTCAGTTCCTGACCCCATAGACTTAACCGTAGGGTTTTCTTGGCAAAGATACTGGAGTGGTTCATCATTTCCTTCTCCAATGTATCCCCATTTTACAGATGAGAAACTGAGGCAAATAGGGGTTAAATGACTTGCCCAGGGTCACACAGCTAGTAAGCACCTGAAGCCAAATTTTAACTTAGATCTTCCTGACTTTCTGGTGCTCTAACCACTGCACCACCTAGCTGCTCCCAGAAACTAGAGTTGAATTTGTTAATTCTTTATATGTGAAAAGGAAAGATAATTAAGTTGCCTGTGTGTCCAGGCTATGTTTTTCTGACAACTAATTGTCATATGATAAAATTTTATAAGTCCTAGGAAGGAAATCTGTTGGGGCAGATCAAAGCCCATGTTTGACAAACAAAGTTATAACTAAAGAGGAGTATGTATATAATGAAATGACAAAACATATTTTGAAAAATGGTTTTCAACTCCTCAATTCTCTTAGTGAGAGTTTAACAAACTGGAGGAGGGAAAAAGCAACAACAACCACCTCCCTAATATAGCATCTCAGAGGAGAAGTCACTAATAGCAGAGTCAGGGAAGGAGGAAACTGAGCTTAGCACCTGTTGAAACACAAAAGTCAAAAGAAACCGTCAAACTTTGCCTCAGTCAGTCAATTAGTTAATTAATCAACAAATTTTTACTAAATTATCTCTGTTAGTTGACTGTGTGCTAAGTATTTTGCTGGTGGGACAAAGAAAGGCAAAAACAGTCCCTGCCCTCAAGGAGCTTACATTCCAATGGAGGAGACAATATGTCTGTGAATAGGTATATACAAAGTATATGTAAGTGTAAATGGAAAGTAACCTCAGAAGATGCCAGCAGTTGGTTGGACCAGAAAAGGACTTGAGCAGAAGGTGGCATTTGAGTTGAGTCTTGAAGGAAGCTACATATTTTAAGATGCTGAGGTGAGAAGGAGAGAATTCCAGGCATGGGGGACAGCCAGTGTAAAAACATAGAGATGGGAAGTGGAGTGTCTTCTTTGAGGACCAACAAGAAGGCCCACATGGCTGGATTATAGAGTACAAAGAGGGGAGAAGAGTGTAAGAGTGCTGGAAGGAGAAAGAAGAACCGGTTTGTAAAGGCCTTTAAATGTCAAACAAGGGACTTTATGTTTAATCCAAGGGGTAACAGAAGCTGCTGAAGTTTATTAAATGGGACAAGCAGGGAGGGTGGAGGAGGTGACGTGGTCAAACCTGCACTTTTGAAAAATCACTTTGGTAGCAAAGTGGAGTGGAATGGGGGAGAGACTTGAGACAGCAAAGACAAATGAAGGCTATTGTAATAGTGTAGAGATGAGAGGTGGCTGTCATGATAGGCAGAGCAGTACAGCCAAAGAGCTCTGGTTTTGATGCTTGAAATGCTGGATTCAAAACCTCACTTTGCCCCTTTCTGGCTGTGTGACATTAGGCAGCTCATAGGTCAATCCAGAAAGGACTTTAAAGATCATCTAGTCCAACCCCTCTTTTCAGAAATATGGAAAGCAGGCCCAACTGAGAGGAAGTGACTTACATAAAAGTGGTACGGAACAGAAGTGGGATTTTAACTCAGGTTTTTCTGGCACTAAATCCATTTTTTCTCTTAAATGCATCATATATAGTTTCTTAGAGGTCAATGGGGATCCGAGACACAGGAAGGAATGTGAGCAAATTGTTCCCAGCATCTTCCTCTTTGGTCTTTCTCTATCCCAAGATGACATAATGACTTTTTCTCAAGGTTCCTGTCATTTCCCTTTCATCGGGTAACAGCTCTTCATTGGTCAGAATTAGGTCCCAGTTCCCATCTTACTTCTTCTACCTTCTTTGAGATGACATAAGCAAAGATCAGTGTCAAAAACAGCAAAGAGAGTGCCCTCTGCCCACTCCTCTCTGTCCATTGGCCCCTCACCCATATTCTTAAGGCCTGCTCTAAGATCACTTTCTTCCTGAATCTCTCCCTTGTCCTTCCAAATGCAAGCAAACACGTCATCATCCAAAGGTACTGCTTTTATGTCATGACTATAACTTTTCCTATATGTGTGTGTGTGTGTATCTTGTATATAGATGTACATGTAATAGCCAATAAATAAGCATGTATATGATCCATGTGCCTACTATGTGCCAAGTATTATACTAGTAACTGTGATGCAAAGAAAACAGTTAAATGGTCATTCCCTGAAAGGACCTTACAGTGTAACAGCGAAGACAAAATTTACTTACATAAATATATATAAAACAGGTAGAAAGTAACCAAAAGCGTTCAGGGACCTTTTTAAATGACTTTTTTAACTTCCCAAGTACTAACACCATATTATACACACACAGTAGTTGGTTATTAATATTTGTCTGCCGAATAAATCAAGAAATGAGTGAGAATATATACTTTGTATATATCTTATTTTTTCTTATCTTTAGAAATGTCATATCCCCTTACATAGGATATAAATTTCTCAAAGCCAGGAAATTATTTATTGTGTTCTCTTTGTGTCCCTTATGGCTGGCCCTATTTCTTATATACTGTAAGTGCTAACTATTTGTTTAGTGAATAAATGGATGGATAATTAAACAGTTACAATGCCCATTAAAAGCTGGTGTGAACTGAAGAGGGTTGAAGCAACACCTACCTTTTCAGATGGAACATGTGTTACACAAGCCCTTTTCTATTTGACTAAGGACAGCATCTGGGATGAGCTAGAGTGGAGCCTATATAAGGAAAGCAGTGAAGGTGCAAGGCACACCTTATCCAGCTCCAGAAGGCAGAACAGTAAGGAGAAAGAGGAGGTATTAGCTCTTTCCCTCTGTCCTAGAATGTTAGAGCTGGACAAGGTCTTTCACCACAAAATGTGAAAGTTGGAAAGGATCTTGAAACATAGCATGTTAGAAGGCAGATTGTTAGAACCATAAGGGACCTTAGAAGCTCATCAGAACCAACCAACTTTTGTATTTTGCAGGGGGAGGAACAAACCCAAGTAGGTGAAGTTACTTGGCCAAGGTCATGTGGACAGTAATTTATGGGAAGAGCTAAGACTTGAACCCAACTCTCCTCATTATAAATTCGGTCATTCCCCATTTTGCAGATGAAACTATTCAGTTGGCCAAAGTGCCTGAAGTAGAATTTGAATCCAGGGTTTTGGATTGAAGAACCAGTGCTCTCTCCAATGTACCACATATATGTGGGAGTAGATGGCACCTGATATTCCTCCTAAGTACAATTCAATGGTTCTGCCTGTACCCAAGAAATACCACAGTATAGCAGACAGACCACTGGATCTCAAGTCAGAAGATCAGAACTCAAATCCACGTCCTTACTGCCTAGGTAACCAAGGACAGGTCCTTTCTTCCCTTCTCTGGGTCTTAAATATTTATTCTACAAAGGGCATGAACTTGATAATCCTGAAGGCCCCTTCAAGTTTTAAATCCTGTGATCCCTATGTTATAAGACGGGCTTACTACCAGGGGATGATAGTGATTGAAACCATGAATGATGGGACAGAAAGTATTTAGAAAATCTTTGACTTAAAATGTAATGTATTGAGAACCATCCCCAGTGAATGGGAAGGAGGAGAACAAGAAAGATTAGGAGGGCCAATACCCTGTAGGACCACACTAGTCAGGGCAGCTTATTAACCTGATTGTCAATAATGTCAAGGTAAATGTTCCTAATGTTTTCTTAAAAGCCTCCAAGCATTTTATTGTATCTGACCCTTCATCTAATAAAGTTATCTGGCAAAGCCCAGTCAGTATCAGCACATGCCATTTAGCAGGAGGACAGATTCCACTGCAAAGCCCTTTGGGCTGGGGGGGAGGTAGAGGTAGGGGTGGTGGAACAGCAGGGAGGAGGGTGCCAGAAACTCCAGGATGAAAAGCAGTCCTCTTTCCCCTCCCCCCAGCCTCATACCTAGCTAAGTTACATCTTAGAAAAATGAAGCTCATACATCCTCGAAGATGAGGATGAATCAGCAGCTTACCCAGGCGTAGTCTGGATAAATGGGAGGGGGGGGGGACACAGTGCTGTGTTTATGTCCTACCCCCAACACTTACCAGCTGGATGACTATGCATAAGTCACATCACCCGGGAGCCTGTCTTCTCATTGGGAAAATGAGGATTATATTATCCCGAGGCAACTGGTAACAGAGGCAAAAGAGAACCAAGCAGAGAGTTTAAATACAGCCTCAGACCCTTAAAGCTGTGTGACCTTGGGCAAGCCATTTAATGTCTGTTTGCCTCAGTTTCCTCAACTCTAAAATGGTAATAACAATAGCATCTACCTCATAAGGTTGTTGTGAGGATCAAATGAGAAAATGTTTGTGCAAAATGCTTAGCGCAGTGCTTGGCATGTGACAGGCACTATCTAAAGGCACATTCCCTTCCTTTTTCCTTACCCACAGTACTTATTTTACAGAAAGTCTTGTGAGACCCAAATGAGACAATACATGTCCAAGGGTTTATAAACCTCTGAGATGCCAAATCTTATTTTTAATCTTATTCTTCAGAATGGGAGAGGTCATGGTCCTTTGTCCTATGCCCTGGTCATTTCCTGACATCACATTTTAAGGAGGACATTCATAAGAACAACCAGAAGGCATGACTATCATGGAAGAAGGTCTTTAGGTCATGACCTATGAAGATAAGTCAAGGGGCCTGGGAATGTTTCTTATTGTTATTGTTCTTCATCCTTCCTTTTCCAAAAGGACCAGTGTCATCATTTGACTTGCAAAGTGAATTCAATTTAAGTGAGGCAGAGCTGTGCAAAGTCATCAGCCTCACTCTTTCCTCCAGAGTCATCTGAATCCAGTAGCAAGACAGGTCAGGACAAGCAATGAAGGCCCTGCATGCAGTGGGAGACCTTGGCCTTTTTAAGCTAAGGCCTTTCTCATGTCTCAGAATGTCTGAGGCAACACCCATCCAGTGATTAAAGGCTAGGTAAGAATTGAGGAAAAAGATGACCCAGTTTGACTTGCCAAAAGAAGACCCTGAGAGTTTCTAAAGGGATGTTTACTCCAGAGAAGAGTAAGGGGAAACATGACAGATGTTCTCAAGCACTTTCATGTGGCAATATCAGATTTATTCTGCCTAACCTCTAGAAGGTAGAACTAAGAAAAAACAGTGCGCCCTAATGGATAGGGCACTAGACTTGGAGTCAAGAGGACCTGGTTCAGATCCTACTTCTGCTTCTGTGTGACTGGGCAGGTCACTTAGACCTCTCTTTGCCACATTTCATCATCCATGCAATGAGGGTGTTGGACTTGACCTCTTCTGTCCCTCCTAGCTTCAAATCTAGAATCCTATTAATACTAGGTTGAAATTACCAGGAGGAAGAATTTGATTCAGGAGAGAGAGCTACCTAATACTAAAAGAAGTCCTGAGTGCCTGATCGTTGGAGATATGCAAACGGAACCTAGATAATCACTTTTTGGAGCTGTCATAAAAAGGATTTAAGTCAACTTAAGGTTGGATTAGATAATTGTTGAAACGCTTTCCAATTCTAGGTTGTAAGATTTCTTCATTTCTACCACCAACCTTCTTTTGGTGGTGTTATAGACTTGAGACATGGACAAAGTGGGTCAAAGAATGGGACAAAAGAAACAGGGAGCCTAACTGATAGCTCAGCTGTGGCATCACTGCTCCGGCTGATTGAGAGTTGAGAAGCTAAGAAAACCTCAACTAGGCTGACCCAGTCAATATTCTGTCTGTGGCTGCGTTGTGAAGTCAGGTTTCATGGAGGTACCTGATAGCTGGTTCTCATTTCTAATAGCAGGATTCATCTCTGGTCATATTTGAGAGGCTGTGTGGTATAATGGACAGGGAGTCAGCCTTGATGTCACAAAGACATGGGTTTAAGGCTTGCCTCTGATACCCACTGTTACCTTGGACAAATCATTTATCCTGCTGGAATCCCCAGGCAATGGTCTAAGACTGTAGCTGCTAAATGGTTAGCCATTTTCATTGAAAGGTAGATCTTCCTTACCAATAGCTACCTACTCCAGTGAAATTTCTTGTCCAGACCAAATATTTAAGGTAGGGCTAGATTATAACAACAAGAAGAACAATAATAATTATTATAATAATATTCCCTTTCACTATATAACAGTTTAAAAAGCACTTTTAAAACCATCATCTCATTTGGTCTTTACAATAGTCAAGTAAGGAACCCCACTATTATTATAGCCATTAGAAACGATGGTTCAGAGAGATGAAGTTATTTGTCCTTGGTCATACAGTAAATAAGTGGTAGCAGAGAAAGACTTTATATATTCAGGCCTAACATTCTCAATACCGCACAGCACTGGCTCAGTCCACAGCCATTACTCATAGCATTTGTGGTGTCACCTCTTTATTAACAGTATGATCAAGAGCAAGTCCCATTAAGTCTTTAAGCCTCAATTTGCTCATCTATAAAATGGAGGTATCTTACATGTCCTTTGGAACTTTTAAAGTCAGATTTAACTGTCTGACCAAATCATCCTCTGTTCCAGAAGCTTCAGTGGTTCCTTGTGATATGCAAGATAAGATACAAACTCTTCAGCTAAATGTTCTTCACGCATCTAACTCCAGACTATTTTTCTGACTTGTCATTACCCTTCCCTCCCACGTTCTATTTCCAAACCCAGTTGGCCTTCCTGCTCTTCTGTCCCATGATGTCATCTTGCGCGTCTGACCCTTTGGACAGGCTGTGCTCCATGACTTCAGTGCTCTCTCTCTACCTCCCATCTTGGAATCCCTAGTTCCAGTCAAGGTTTAGAAAAGGTACCACTGATGAAACAAGGTCCTTCTGCTCTCCTACCTCTCTTCTGACACCTTTTTTCCCTCTCCTTCCCACCCATATAGCTTTATGTTTGTATTTACTTACAGGCCATATGCAATACACTTCCCATAGGAGAGCTGTCTGAAGGTTAGACCACTTTGATGTGTGTGTGTGTAAATTTCTTGTACTAGCACATAGTAGGAGTTTAATAAATGTTTGCCAAATTAAATTGAAGCTTATCATAACTACTATTATATTTATTCATTTCAATATAGTAGCAGTTGGAAATGAGCTATTTGTCCTTTGTTCTCCAAAAAGACCATGACATCAGGGAAATGATGACATGACTTCCAGTTGATTTTGATTTGAGGGAGGGAGGACTGTGCAAGGTCACCAGCCTCACTTTCTTCTCCAGAGCCATCTGAGTCCAGTGGCAGGGCAGATATTCATCAAGATAACTGGAGATGGCCCAGGATGCAAGGGGAGACTCTGGCCCTTTTAGGCTAAGGCATTTTTAGGTTCTCACTTTGAGTGAGGTAACACCCACTTTAAGAAGTAAGTCAAGGAGGGGTGGCTAGGTGGCACAGTGAATAGAGCACCGGCCCTGAAGTCAGGAGGACCTGAGTTCAAATCCAGCATCAGACACTTGACACACTTACTAGCTGTGTGACTTTGGGCAAGTCACTTAACCCCAATTGCCCTCCAAAAAGAAAAAAAAAAGAGCAAAAAAAAAAAAAAAGAAGTAAGTCAAGGGATGGCCCCTTTAATACATACATATATATGTACACATATATATATACATATGTGTGTATGTGTGTGTATACGAGTGTGTAAAAACTGCTGGCCAAAAGAGAAACAGTTACTGTCATTCACTGTGAGCCAGAAGGGCCCAAAAAAATAGCTGGTAAGTGGTACTTGGGCAGGGACCTATTGTTGTCCAATCTATAAGCTCCAATCAAAATTTACCTTCCTTTGGAGAGCAGAGGCAAAGGCAGATGCACTCAGCTGAGTTACCCAAGTGACTGGGTCCCCATTCAGGCCTTGACTCACTTCTTTTTTTTTTTTTTGAATGACTTGTTTATTTACTTTTGGTTTACAAGATTCAGTTCCACAATCACTGAGTTTCAGATTTTCTCCCCTCTCTTCCCCCCCCCCGCCCCCAATGGTGGCATGCAATCATGTATAGGATCTGCAAATACTTTCACATTGTACAATAGTTTGGTTATATAGAAGGGTTGTAACCTATGAATGATCACTGGGGAAAAAAACCAAAACCAAACATGAAAAAGAACGATAGCATGTTATGCTTCAGTCTCCGTTTAAACTATAGTCTTTCTATATCTTTCTCTGAGTTTAGATTTCTCTTTCCATCCTGAGGATTGTAGAGTTGT
>CM053588.1:101070454-101100250 GCA_028646515.1 Pseudochirops corinnae
AATAGTTTGGTTATATAGAAGGGTTGTAACCTATGAATGATCACTGGGGAAAAAAACCAAAACCAAACATGAAAAAGAACGATAGCATGTTATGCTTCAGTCTCCGTTTAAACTATAGTCTTTCTATATCTTTCTCTGAGTTTAGATTTCTCTTTCCATCCTGAGGATTGTAGAGTTGTCTTTTAGCTGTGCATTGTTGAGGATAGTCCAGTTTATCAAGGTTGGTCATCATACGTATGATGTGTCTGTGATTGTGTACAAGTTTTTCCTGGTTCTGCTCTTCTCACTTAGCATCAATTTGTATAAGCCTCTCCAGGTAATTATAAAGTCCATCTCCTTCCCATTTCTCATAGCACAATCTTGACTCACTTCTTAAAGAGACCTATTCATTGAATGGGCATTATCTCACTCAAAGTGAGAACCTGAAAAGCCCTTAGCCTAAAAGGTCCAGGGTCTCCTGTTGTAACCTGGGCCATCACTAGTCATCTAGTTGAATATCTGGCCACTGGACCCAGATGGCTCTAGAGGTGAAAGTGAGGCTGGTGAACTTGCACAGCTCTCCTTCACTCAAATCAAAGTCAACTGCAAGTCTTCACCCTAATGTCATGGTCCTCTTAGAGAATGAAGAACAAACCCAACCTGTGAGTAGTCCGAGCTGCCTGAATGGGAACCCAGTCACTTAGGTAATTCAGCTCATCCTTTCCCTCTCCATCTCCCTCTCCCCCTACATTCTGATGGCTGAAAGCTGCCTAGTTAACTCGGGCTTTACTGACTAGATCTCTTTCTCAAATACCAAATTTTAAACCCATTTCACTCTGGAGTTCATAGATTTACAATAGGTCCCTGCCCAAGCACCACTTAATGGCTATATTTTGGACCCTCCTGGCTCAGAGTGAATGTAAATAGTAACCGTTTCTCTTTTGGCCAGCAACCCTGAGGATTTATACACACACATACACACACATACACACACACACACACACACACTTACAACACATACATACATACATACGTATTTTATATTTTATACCTATTTTATTAAAGGGGCCATCCCTTGATTCACTTCTTAAAGAGGCCTATTCATTGAATGGGCGTTTTCTCACTCAAAGTGAGAACCTGGAAATAAGCTATCAAATCATAAAACAGCAATACATTTTACAAAACATGTTTACATCTATTATCTCGTTTGAGCCTGAAAAACAATGACAACAGTAAGAACACTGGCAGGTAGGTTGGGCTTAGAAAAGGAAAGTGACTTGCCTAGGTAGGATTAGAGAGTTAATAGGCCATAGAGCAAAGGTATGAATCCAGTCCACTAAATCCACCTTCATGGCTCTTTCCAACACCCTGTGCTGCCTCAGATGCCTCTGTTTCCTTCCTGATTGGTGATAAACTGAGTTCATAGCTAGTATGTGGCAACCAGGGCTTGTTCCGAAGAGCCTGACCACCATGCTTCTGTCCTAAACTTCACAGTCTTTTGTTGGCTCCAGGAACTCACTGCGTGTTCCCCCACTTAGGAACTGCCTTTTCCCACTGCTCCAGTGGAAAGGACAATGGCATAGAGGACAGACCTGATGTCAGAAGTCTTGGCATCTAATCTAGGACTCTGCCTCTTTCTGCCTGGATGACATAGGGTAAGTTTTGTAGCCACTCTGGTCCTCAATTTCCTCATCTGTAAAATGAAAACAAATTACTTTTTGCTTTAAATCTTTTCTTCTGTAACTGTATTTACCCTAGACAGATTGCCCATATTGTGCTGCTTAGTCTGGGAAGTGGTACCACAGGGATGGTCATGATCAATGGTAATGGCACTAGATCTCAGTCTCCCCCACAGCTGCCTTTATGTCTTCCCATCCCTCTCCATCTTACTTCCAATGACTTTGAACCTCATAATGGAATTCCTAGTTTATAGCTTTGGTTACAGGGTTCTCTACAATCTCTGAGAGAGGCATGCTTTAGATTTCAAAATCATAGAAAACCAGAGAGGCCAACAGTTAGCAGGTGCCTAATAAATGCTTATTAAGTTAAATCAAATTGAATGGAAATACTTATTGAATGAATTGAATTGGATTGAACTGAATCAGATAGAATACTGTAATTCCTGAATCTTTCTATCTACTGAAAATGGTTCAATTGAGTTAGAATCTGTGCTCCTTCTTTAGCAATTCATGTAAGAAATCATGAAACTGGCAAACCCTAAAAATTAATTGTGGGCATGTCTCAGCATGAACCCTTTGCCTAGCTGGGTCCTTCTTTTCCTTCATAACACAATGGGAAGTCAAAAGGTTTATTTATTAGCAGGGCACTCTGCAGGTTAATTGGAGGGCCTAGGCCTACAGCTTTGGCTGTGAAACAATAATAATAATTTTCAGACATATTTCTAAATTCAAAGGGTCTACTAAATCTTATCCCCGCCTGGGAATAATTTACTCTGCTTCGCTGGCCAGCTGAGGCTCCCTGGAAACAGCCCTTTTTTTCCCTCTTATAATATGAACCTAGAGCCTCCAGCCATTAGAGAGTAAAATTAAAAGGATTTTTTTCATCCAATGAATTTGGAGGGGTGTGTGTGTGTGTGTGTGTGTGTGTGTGTGTGTGTGTGTGCATGCATACATGCCTATGTTTACATCTAGGTCCAAACATGCAAAGGATCAGAAGAAAAGGGGCACCAAACTGTCAGCCATTTTCACTCATGCCAGAAAAATCTATGAATTAGAATCAAGACCATCCCTCCATAAATTACTTTGTATGTATTCAAATATGCCTTTATAGGTGCCTTTTCCCCCACCCCACCCCCAGGTAGAGGATAAGATCTTTGAGACCACAGATTGTTTCTCTGTTTTGTCCTCGGCACTTAGTACAATGCCAACACACATAGTAGGTATCGGTAAATGCTTCTAATCATTCCGTCAGTCAAACTGAAAGCTGTTAAATATCTTAGCTTGAAAAGGCCAATGTCTTCCACTGCATCTTAGGCCATCTCCAGTTGCTCTGATCTGTGTCTGGTCACTGGACACAGATGACTCTGGAGAAGAAAGTGAGGCTGGTGACTGCACAGCCTTGCCTCACTTAAATCCTGTTCACTTCCATGTCATGACATCATCTCCCTGATATCATGATCCTCTTCTAAAAGGAGAAACAGCAACAATAAACATTTTTTAGACACCTACTAAGTGCCTGGCATGTGGAATAAAGGGAAAGATAGAGCTCACCATCTAATGGGAGAGAAACCACACAAATATGTATAATAAGTTATATACAGGAAACATTGGAAATAATTGATAGAGGGAAGGCACTAGAATTAATAGGGATTGGGAAAACCTTCCTCTAGAAGATGAGATTTTAGCTTGAATTTGAAGGAAGCAAGGGAAGTAAGAGACAGAGATAAGGATGGAGAACATTCCACACCTCCCGGAAAGATGGAAAACCCCAGGAGGTGGAGGTCTTGTGTGAGGGGCAGTAAGGAGGCCAGAGTCACCAGATTGCAGAAGAAGTAATAGGACCTATGGTATGAGAGGACTGAAAGATGGGGAGGGGCCCAGTTATGGATGGCTTTGAATGTCAGACAGTATTTTATGTTTGTTCCTAAAGGTGAGAGGGAGCCAGTGAGGTTTATTCAGGAAGGGGTGATGGTGACATAGTCAACTTTCACTTTAGGAAGTCCCATGTGGCAGCTGAGAGAGAACAGACAGTAGTAAGGACAGATCTGTGGCAGTCAGATAAACCAGCAGGCTTTTGTAGCAGTTCAGATATGAGGCAATGAGAGCCTGCACCAAGGTGCACAGTGTCAGAGGGCAGAAGGATTTATATGGGAGAGGTGTTACAAAGGCAAAATGGATCTTGGCAACAGCTTGGATATGGGGGGTAAGAGAGACTGAGGAGTCTCAAATTTTGCCTACATTTCAAGCCTTGGGGGCCAGGAGAATTGTGTTACCTTCCTTGCAATAGGGAAGTTTGGAAGGGGGAGAATTTAGGGGAGGAAATATTGAGTTCAGTTTTGGACCAGGGGAGTTTAAGACGTCTACAGGACATCTCAGAGACAGATCTGTAGGTCAGCAGAGAAGTTAGAGCTAGAAAAATAGATCTGAAATCATCTGCATAGAGATGCTAATGGAATCCATGAGAGGTGATGAGATCACCAAGTCAAATTGTACAGAGGAAGAAGAGAAGGTCCAGCACAAAGCCCTATGGGACACCCACAGTGAATCAATCGATCGATTCACTAATTAGGTATAGAATAAAACCACTTTCACTATGCTACTTCATGTGTTGCTACAAGGTGTTTGGTATATTATCATTCCCATTTAAAAGGGCTAGAAAGGACCTCCCAGGCTATTTAGTCCAATCTTTCATTTAACAGAGAGGAAAGTGAGGCCTTGGATGAAACAAACTAGAGGCTAAGTGACTTTCCTAATGGCATGTCAATAGTAAGCATCAGAAATAGGACTCTACCTTTAAAACCAGGATGCTTTTTATTAGACTGAAATTCTAGTGCCCTCTCTCCCACAGATTCGTTGTGTGACCTGGTATAGGTGAGAATCATACAATTTCACAGATTAAAGAGAACTAAGCAACATCAGTCAGTCAATAAGCATTTCTTAATTGCTTACTCTTTGTCAGGCAATGTGCAGCCCTAGGGATACAAAGAAAGGCAAGAAGAGTCCATGTCCTCAACAGAATCAAAACTGTCACTGGAAAAATCACTACAGTATCCTCAAGAAACCTTGCTATGTGTCAGATACTATCTTAAGCATTAGAGATATCTATCAATCTATCTATCTACCTATCTAATCTGTGTGTTTATATATGGAGAGAGAGGGGGGGGGAGAGAGAAGAGAGAGAGGGGAGAGAGAGAGAGAGAGAGAGAGAGAAAGAGAGAGAGAGAGAGAGAGAGAGAGAGATAATGATGTAGGGCATTCATGGAAGTCTAACACCTCTAGTGTGAAGGCTTGCCAAGTCCATCCTCCTTCAGTGTCCACCTGATTCACCCAACTCACACCTGTGGCTCCAAAAAGCTGAAGTATGCATAGAGGCCATACTCTGGTAAACCATTTATTCTGGCAGACAGTTTAAACCAGGTTGAGGGTAACCGAAAGGTCTCAGACCCGTCAGTGAGCTCGGGAGTGGGGGTGGTTACCCCAAGCATGTGAAGATTTCCTCTGGAAGAATGGGAAAATAAGAACAATTTGTTCCAAGAGCCATGAAGGTGGCTGAAGCAGGCCCTGCAGAGCACTTAGAGCTTGGTCAGACATCAAAGGCACCAAGGTCATCTACTGCATCCCAAGCCATTGACAGCCATCTTGACTTTTGTCTTCCAGTGACTCTGGAAGAGAGAGTGAGGTCAACAACTTCACACAACTCTGCTTCCCTTAAATCCAATTTATGCATGAGTCAAAAGACATCATCCATACCGTTTTTACTGTCTATCTATCTATCTATCTATCTATCTATCTATCTATCTATCTATATCTAGCTAGCTAGCTAGCTATATACATAAAGAAGGAAGAGAGAAGGAGGGAGAGAGAGAGGGTTCAAAAACTTGGTCCCTGTTCTCAAGAAGTTTACATTCTCATGAGGGAGATAACATATGCATAAGTTCAAGATACATACAGAGATACAAGGCAGCCTTAGAGTAGAACTAGAATCTGGGGGAGACAAGGAAAAATCTCCTGCAGGAAGTAAAATTTGAGCTGATTCTTAAAGAAAGGCAGAGATTCCAGGAAGAAGAAAGGAGGAGGGAGAACTTTCCAGCTATTCCAGCTATGGGGAAGAATCAATGAAAAGGTATAGACATTGGGGTTGAAGGGGTGGCTAGGTGGTGAAGTGAATAGAGCACTGACTCTAGAGTCAGGAACCTGAGTTCAAACCTAGCCTTAACCCACTTAACATTTACTAGCCTTATGACCACAAGTCACTTAACCCCAATTGTCCTGCCTTCCCCCCTCCAAAAAAAAAAGAAAGAAATTGGGAATGAAGTATTATAAGCAAGAAACAGCATATAAGTCAGTATATCTCAAAGCTGGAATAGGAAGAAGGGATCAGATTATGAGAGTTTTATATGTCAAAAAGAGAAGTTCCTATTTGGTCCTAGAAGTAATATGAAGCCGCTGGAGTTCAATAGTTTATGGAAGTTATTTTTTTTTCCCCCAGACCTATGATTTCATCCATCTATGGAATGCTGGTTTAGGAATTTCCTTTACCAATCCTGATATGGTACTTCTTTTCATTTTATCACATGAAACTGTTGCTTGGTGGCAATGAAGAATTAAGTGACTTGCCCAAGGTAACACAGTCAGTGTGTGTCAGAAGTGGGCCTTACTCACACCTTCTTGAACCCAAGGCTATTTCTTCATGCTACTTTTCCTGGCATTTCATCCCACTGTCCACACATAATCTTCCTAATGCAGTGCTTAATGATAGGACAATAAGATTTAAAATAAGAATGAACCATATAAATCATCTGTTCTGATCCTGACACTCCTCAGCTCAAAAATGCTAAAGCAGCTCCCCCTTGCTTACTGATGAAGGCACAAACTCTTTATTGTGGCCTTGTGTGTATTGCTCTCCTGATTCGGCTGTAATGATTCATTTTAATGTTTGACAGCTTATAAAAATGCTTTTCACAAAGACCCTGTGAGGGACAAGGCAGGCCTTGTGATATCCTTCCTTCAAATGATTGCTTGAGGCTCAACGAGGTAAAATCACTTGTACAAGGTCACATGCCTAGTTAGTGCAAGCCACAATTAGAATGCGGTTTTCCAATTCAACAGATATTTTAAACATGCATTCTGTATGTGTAACACACTATCCTAGGGATACAAACATAGTGTTAAAAAGCAGACAAGGATTAGGTGCCTGAGAACTCCAAGGGTGCAGAGAAGATACACAAGAAAGGAGAATGAAAACAGGAGTGAAGAGATTTAGTGGGTTAGGGGCTTCTCAGAAGCAGTAAAGGAGGGCCTGTGAGGAGATGGAGAAGAAAGGGAGAGATGTTGTGGATTTTAGATGCTAAAGGGAGATTAAAGACAAATAATCAATATCTCTCCCTTTATGAAATATGACTACGTATTCTTCCCCAGATACAACATTCTATCTCCTACTGTGTTCCCTTTGCATAAATGTCCTTCCCCACTTATACTGCCTCTCTACCTCAGTTCTGTAGATAAAAAACCCTACTGTGTGCCTTCACTTTCATCAAACTTACAATCTAATCAAATTGTTAAAACATACACAACAGAGAATTTTTATTACAAGGCAGAATGTGAAAGGGACAAAGGATGGGTCCTGACAGTGTTATAGGAAAATCTGAAAAGGGAGAGGTTTCTTCTATTTGGGAAATCAAGGAATCAACTAATAAATTAACAGAAAGGAATTTAGTAAACAAGTCTGTGCCAAACATTTCTCTTCTGAGGGCTGGGACACAAAAAGAAAAGCAGGGAGATCTCTCAATTCACGGAGCTCACTTTTGAACTAGGGAATACAACATAAATGAGAGAGATCAGCTAGAAGACAGAGGGGAAAATCCAGAGGTTCTTATGGAAGGTTTTATACAGAACTTTGTTCCTGGGGTAGACCTTAATGCAAGGATTCTTTTTTTTTTTTTTTGCACTTTTTTTTTTGCCTTTTTAGAGGTCAATTGAGGTTAAGTGACTTGCCCAAGGTCACACAGCTAGGTTTTGTGTTAAGTATCCGAGGCTGGATTTGAAATCAGGTCCTCCTGACTCCAGGGCTGGTGCTCTGTTCACTGTGCCACCTAGCCGCCCCCAAATGCAAGGATTCTTGACAGTGTGTGTGTGAGTGTGTGTGCTCCAGGGCTGGTGCTCTGTTCACTGTGCCACCTAGCCGCCCCCAAATGCAAGGATTCTTGACAGTGTGTGTGTGAGTGTGTGTGTGTGTGTGTGTGTGTGTGTGTTTTATGTAGTACCCCTATGGATCCCATCCCAAAACATATCTTTAAATGATTAAATAAAATACATAGGATTACAAAGGAAACAAATTATATTGAAATACAATTTTCTATTTCTCTGGATGGAACGGTAGTAGGAAGGAGTAAATTATTAAGCCCTACCACCAACCATTCCAAATAGCTCGAAGGTCTTGGTATTATTATAATAATTATAAATTAATATAATGTATAATTATATATAATTAATTAATATTATATACAAATTAATATAATGTAGTTATAACATTGATAAATGGGCCAATAGATTCACAACAATAGGTTGGAATCAGGTTGAGGAGGTCCTTGGTTACCAAAGGAAGTCTTCTCATTTGCTGGTCTATTGGGTTATCTAGTGCTAATCCTGAATATGATTGGGCTAAACTTTGCAAAACCTAAAGAGGCTTTGTGGGTCCCAAATACTGGAAAAAGCAGCAACTATCTACCCTACTGCTTAATGTCATAATAAGATAACATTGCTATTTGCCTGATGGCTGGAGAGGGATTGCAGACTGGAAAGATGCTCAGAGTTACAGGCTTTGGGATTATTGACAGGGTAGATCAGATAATCCCACACCTATGGAGGCATAATGAATATTTCAGTCTGGTGACATTTATTTATGTGCATGCCTAACTCTGCATGTGAAAATACCCTTGGAGACTATAATCAGCAAAAGGTTTCATTAAATGCACAGTGTAATCCACTTAAAATGGGCTAATTGGGAAGAACCTGATTCTCCCTATTGCACCCTCTGTTTGAAAGCAGACAAGCATTAGGGTACCTAGGGACTCCAAGGGTAAGGAGGAGATGCATAAGAAGGGAGAAGAATGAAACATAAGTTAAGCGATTTAATGGGGTAGGAACTTCTCGGAGGCAGAAAAGGAGCCTGTGGGGACATAGAGAAGAGGTGGAGAAACCTTGTGGATTTTAGATGCCAAAGGGAAATAAAAGACAAATGACCAGGATTCCTCCCTTTATGAAATATGACTGCTTGTTCTTCCCCACATATGACATTTTCTCTCCTCTTTTGATGACATTGCACTAGCAGCTCCCTGCCTATATTCTCTTTTTATTTTAGCTCTATAGGTTCCCTAGCTTTCTTCAAAGCTCATACCTGATGCTTCCTCCTACACAAACCTTCCTGTCCTTCCCCTCTCCTCTCCCTAGTTATTTTGCAGTTTTGAAATTCCTTCTTTTTTTTATATATGTTATATTTCCTTATTTCCACAAGTTATACATTCCCAGAAGAATGTAAGCTATTTGAGGTCAGGGACTGTTTCCTCTTGTCCTTGGAATATATTAGATATTTGCTAAATAATTGGCAAGTTGATTTTTATTCCAAATGAATGGTTCATAAAGCAAATTTCTCTATAGTAAATTTCATTTTCCCATCAACTTCCATGAAGAAGAGTCAATTTGCATTGCCAAGGAGGATAAAAGGTATCTCTTAGTAGGCTGAATTGGAAATGTGTGAGTAAGGATCTCTAGCATGAAGTGGATGTAGAACATCATGACCTTTCTTACTAACCAGGAGTAAACTATCTAGGTTTCATTTCTTTTGGCTGCATATTTAGCCCTAGGTTTTATCATTTACAATGACAAAACCATATGAGTCTTCCTCCAAACCTGATTGTGACCCAGAGTATCACTGGATCTCTTGGAGTCGTCTTCACTTGCTTACTGCATTCCTCACTGGCTTCCTGACCCTTAGCAATCTTACTTCTAAACCACTACTTAAAAGACTGGCTACAGTGTCCTAACAAGATGGAGAGACTTCAAGTGTGGGACCAGGGATAGACTGTGTATTTATGAAGGATTAGCTTTCAAGAAACTTCTTTGGGTTGCCCAAAAAAGTGATAAACATTTTAGCCACAGTAGTTATCGAATACCATCTATGTGACATTAGAATTATACTCACAAGTCCTGTTATATACACATGTGTATGCATACATACATAATATATAAATACACATATTGTATATGTTTATGTACAATGGAATGGGGCAGGGAGCAGCGAGGTGGCACAGTAAATACAGCGCCAGCCCTAAAGTCAGATAGACACATCTTTCTGAGTTTAAATATGGCCTCAGACACTTCTTAGTTGTGTGACCTTGGGTAAATCATTCAACCCTGGTGGCCTCAGTTTCCTCATCTGTAAAATGAGCCAGAGAAGAGAATATTAAACCACTCTAGTATCTTTGCCAAGAAAATACCAAAATGGGATCACAAAGAGTTGGATATGACTGAAAATAACTAAGTAACAATAAAAATAATTGAATGCTTTTCATCAGTCATAGAATGATCTATGACTGGTGAAGAAAGCTAAGGTTCCCAGAAAAGACTTTCTGGGCAATGTTGGAGGAAAGAGAATCAAAGAAGGAAGAGGACCAGAGGTGTTCTGGAGCCACCTCCTACCAGCTCTGAAAGCCCATTGTTAAATGTTCAGCGTGAACACTTACATTTCAAATATCAGTAAATGCTACAGATCAGGGCTTGATTGATTGTTTTGATGGTTAAGGCTTAAGAAAATGATGGGGAAAATGTGAATAATGCAGATTTAACTTAAAAGGATGTGTTGCATACCATTTTTTTCCCACCGAGAGTCAATTGCTAAT
The DNA here is from genome assembly GCA_028646515.1 of Pseudochirops corinnae. Classification (NCBI taxonomy): domain Eukaryota; kingdom Metazoa; phylum Chordata; class Mammalia; order Diprotodontia; family Pseudocheiridae; genus Pseudochirops; species Pseudochirops corinnae. The sequence continues at coordinate 101,081,010 of CM053588.1, forward strand.
GTGCTAACCAGCACATCCCTTCTTGAGGTGAATGGAAGGATGATTATGGAAGATGACCATGATATGATAGCATTTGCATATCACTTTAAGGTTTGAAAAATGTTTTACAGATATCTCATTTTATACTCACCACAACTGGAAAGCAAGTGCTATCATTAGCCTTATTTTGCAAATGAAGAAATTGAAAGAGACAGGAGTAAAGTGACTTGTCCAGGGTCACTCAGATAGTGTTTGAGGCTGATTTTGAACTCAAGTCTTCCTCACTTCAATCCCAATACTATATCCATTGCAGACATGCTATTCAGTTTTTTAATTTTGCCCCTATTTTCTGTGCCCTAAAAATGACAAAACAAAAATGCCTAATAAGGAACAAACACCCAGGGTCCGAGGGGAGATAGATAGAGAGCAGAGGGTTGCCCTCGATGAATCTGTCATGAAGCCTAGATGACTGATTCTTGGGTATTACAGGAACTGGCAAATGTTATTACTTACATCAATGATATCTGAAAGTTCATGGAAAATAAGCCAGTCATTGTGAGACTAGAGGAGGAAAAAAGAGAATGAATACTACAAACTATATACCAAGGAGCTTGACTTTAATTTCTAAAAAAATTCTAAAACAAATCACTAAAAAAGATGGTTAGGAAGCATCTAGAAAAGGATATGGTGGTTCCCAGCACGGCTTCATCAAGAACAAATCATGATAGACCAACTTTATTAAGTTGGTATAACAGGAGAATACTGGAAATATAGTTGACCTTAATGTTAGCAATTTCCAACTAGATGAATTCAGAGCCTGACGAATAGCTACACTCAAAGAATAGTCATAATTGGTTCAATGGCCACTTGTCAGGAGGTCTCCAGTGGAGTGCCCAAGAGATCTGTTCTTGGCCTTATACTGTTTAACATTTTTTATCAATGACTTGGATAAAGGAACAGATGACATGACCATCAGATTTACAGACATCTTACAATTGGGAGGAATAGTTAACAACCTGGATTGCAGAATCAAGATCCTTATAAGAAGTTTTAAATAGGTTGTGTTATTGTACTTAACCTAATGAGACAAAATCAGAACTACAGTTAGTAGTATTAAAAAAATCTAGGAGCTTTAGTGGCCTCATATGGGTTAGAAGGTTTTTATGGAAACCAAAAGAGCTAATATGATTTGGGGCAGCACTGAGAGGCGTAGGTTCTAGTAGTAATTCTCTCTGTATTCTGCTTGGACCATATTCCATCTGGAGTATTAGACTGGCTACCACAGTGTAACAAGGGCATTGATAAGCCAGAGAATGAATCCAGAAGATGGCAGCCAGGATGGTTAAGGACCTTCAGTCTTGAATCTGTGTCCACCTAATGAGTCCTTATTAGCAATTAGTCCTTATTAGCAATTTTTGTTTTCTCATTTTGAGGGCATACATGGCAAATAAGTTTTTATTTAGTGTCTATTGTATTCTTGATACTGTGCTAATAAACACTTTGTACATATCTCATTTTGTCCTCATAACTCTGGCAGGTAGGTGCTATTATTAACTTCATTTTATAGTCAAGGAAACTGTGTCAGACAAAGGTCAAGTGATTGTCCAAGGTCACACAGCTCATAAGTGTCTCAGTCAGGATTCAAACTCAGGTCTCCTTGAATCCAGGCTTAGCATTCTATCCACTACCACCACCTAGCAATTACCTAGAGTTAGATTTGTTCTGCTTGATGGCAGAAGGCAAAAAGTAAGAGCACCAGGCAAAAAATGTAGAGAGGAAATTTTATGCTTGTTTTCAGGGAAAAAAAAGAAAACTGTTAGTGATTGGAACTCTCCAGAAGAGAAATGGGCTTTCTCAAAAGGTAGGGGTGGCTTGGCTTCCTTGGATGTCTTCAAGCAGGGCCTCAATGGCCACTTGTATGTACAACAGTAGGGATTATCTTTGAGTTATGGTTTGAACTTCGTGGCCCCTAAAATTCCTTCAAATTCTCAAACTCTGTGTTTGCCCAAGTTATAAAAGAGCTATTATCTAAGTCAGGGAGCATTTACAGCAACAAGATTATAGATCCTTCATCCTGATATAGTGAATATGGAAGCTTCTATAAGTGCATATATGTATATACATATACCTTTATATATATATAATATAAAATTATAGTATAGAATATTAGAGTTGAAAAACATCTTAGAGGCCAGCCGCTAATCTGAGCCACATCCTTTTACAAATAAGAAAACCACGTCCCGGAGAGGAGAAGTTATGTAGCCATTTGCATTCTAGAATTCTAAGATTTTGTTCAGGAGGTGACCTTAGAAAGGTCAGTATTAGCAAAGTGTATTAAAGTTGGAAGGAACTTTGAAGTGTTAAAATACAGGGGAGCTGGGGTTCAAAAGCCTTAGTGCAGTTTCATGCTAAAACAATTGGACCACCTTGTATAAAAATCAGAGTCTTAGAATTGAAAGAGACCTGAGGTATCATCTTGTCTAAATCATCCCTGGAATCCTTCTCCAGCCTTCCTCACTGCATTATAAGATGGACAGCCAGACATCCAATAAGCGTTGTACTCACATTCCTGCCCTCTCTCCTCTAAAAAAAAAAAAAAAAAAAAGACATGCCAGGGATCACTTCTTGTAGCCCTCTCCACACCTTAAATAGTAGACAAGTCACAAGAATAATTTAAGATGAAGTTATTTCTGCACAGCTCAATCAAAACCAGGTTCCATTCAAGGGCAGATTTTGATACTGAAATTAGCTTTTGTTCAGAAAGAATTGTTCTATCAAACCCATATTGGCTTTCATTAAGTGGACTCTAGCATGCAGGAAATATTATCTATCGAGAGAGAGAAGTAACTGCCAATTCTAGAAGCTTTCAGGGTTGCTATAGGTAAGAAACTGGCCGGGGGGGGGGGGGAAGAGGGCTAAAAGAGGGGAAGTTGAATGAATATCTTGATTTGGAAAATCTTTTTAAGCAATAATATCAGTAGCTGAAATTCATTCATATGAAATTGATTTCTTTTTCTGCATAATATCTTTGGACTCACAGAAGCATAGAATATAAACCTGGAAAAGGTCTTGGAACATAAACTTAAGGAACCAGAAGAATCTTAGAACCCTGAATGTCAGAATGAGAAGGGAGCTTAGGATATGGAATGTTAGAACACAGAATTTTTGGTTTGCTGGGGAAGTTAGAATATTAAAACAATGAATGAGTCATCTACCCTTGCTGCCTCTACTTTCTCATTTCCCACTTAGATCTGGACCCCCTACAATCTGACTTCCAACCCCACTATTAAACTGAGATTACTCTCTTAATTCTTGCTTAATAAACATTATTATCAATTGTTATTAATGATTTTTAACTACCAATATCCTTGGCCTTTTTTTTTCTGTTATCATCCTACTTGGTCTCCCCACATTTTAATGTTTAACTGGTGCTTTTTGTCTTTGCAGGACAATGATTTCCTGCCCCCACCTCCAAAATGAGCCCTCTTTCATGGCTAGGATATATAATTGAGCAAAAGTATTCTATATACAGAGATTGTGTCCAACAACGTATACCATTTTCTATGCTGGTCGTTTCCCACTGCTTTGCCCTGAGGGTGGTGGTGGTTCCCATTTTCTCTTCTCCAGGGCCTTCCCTGGTTTTTTCATTACTCGGAGTTCAGCTTTCTTTTAGTGAATCTCTTCATTTACACCGTTGCAGTCCCTGTGTATATTATTCTCTTGGCTTTGCTTATTTTGTGCTACATCAGTTTATATAGACCCATTTGTCTGAATTCTTGATATTTGTCATTTTGTTTTGCACAGTAATGTAAGACCTCACCACTACTGAGGGGGAAAGTCTGCAAAACATTCTTCTGTTGATGATGAATGAGTAGCAACATCTTTGTTTTTAAACAACAAAAATCATAGCCAAATAGCCACTTCTTCCTTCTTAATTATAGGATCTTCCAATAATTATGATAGCTTATGTTTATGCAACTCCAGGCCCTATCATCATCTCATTTGATCCTCACTCTTCCTATAACCCTGTGAGATAAGCGTTGTAGTACTCCCAAAATCTAAATTTTTTCTAGCCTCTCTCCAAGTCCTAGTTTATGTCTTCCATTATATAGTGGAGGGGTCTGACTACGGTCCCTTCCAACTTTCAGGATTTTGACCCTATAAGTCACTTAACCTTTCTGGGCTTTAGTTTCCTTGCCTTTAAAATGGAGATATAATGACTTCTTTACCATTGAGATTTATTGGTGGGACTGAAGGGGGTTTTGCTAAAGAATTAGATGAGGCAATCAACACTGAAAGCTCTAGGCTCTTTTGTTTGACTTGCTTAAGGGAAAACTGTGTGGTTTAACTGGGTCACCCAAGAGAGAATATGAAGAGGAAGGCAAAGGTAAGAAGGGAAGTGCGTTCAAGTCCCCACATTGACCTAGTATTTTCTGCTTCCCTACATCTCCTCTGGAACCTTCCATATTTAAGTATCAGTTATACATCTGTAGTGCAACTAATCTGGTTCTCTCCTAGAGCAGGTCTGCTACATCTCCCCCCAAGGTTGTAGGGTACCCTGATGAAGTTGGAGTGTCTCTTTCCCCATTGCCATCTGCATGAGCCCTCACTGGCTATGTTCCTTCCATTGTTAGAGTTTTCTGTTACTGATTGGTACCTAAGTTCCATTTAACCACTTAATTATCACTTGGCTTATACACAGATATTTACTTCAAAGTTATAGCAAAAACAAACATACAAGCATTGTCTCTTAATATCTCAGAAGCATATTCTCTCCTATGCTATTTCAGTCTCTGGGAGGAATTAGGTTCAACCTAGCTGTTCCTGCATAGCAGTCCACCAAGTTCACGTCCCAGTGCTCACGTTCCAGATGCTCTGACATGAGGGTTCCAGAGGTCATTCCTGAAAGTCACACTCCTTGTTCCTTGGAACATCAATACTGTCTGGGCTCTGGAAAAAAAATATTCTGGAAGGCCCTTTAGAACTCATGGAAGTTCCAATGTCCTTTATCTAAAAAGTAAAGGAGAACCAACACAAAGGCCAAGGACCAAGAACCTTTCACAGAGGCATATGACTTCAGGCAGGGAGAAGGCCCCACAGCCCCTACTTTTTCAACATTGTTTTTCACCAGACATCATAAATGAAAGATTCATTGACCAAGGTTGAGAAAGTGGCTGAAGCAAAGTGCCATCATAGCCAGTTGAAACTAGTTATTAAATGTCCATACATAATGCTCCACAGTCTCTCTAAGGCACCTCCAATCTACAGCTTTCCTTCTCCCAGAAACACGTACTCTAGCTGCTGCTACACAGAGAGACATTATTGAGGCACTCTGCCTATGACCTTTGAGGAGAGAACCATTGAAAGCCTTCTGATCAGAACCCCACCCATCCATGGTCAAATTTTGCATCTTTCCCCTTAAACACCAGAGTTTCCTTCTGCTTACCTGGTCCCTAGAGATGCCAAAAAGAGCCAGACCTAACAATACACCAAGTCTTGGTAGCATTCTCTCCAACAATATCATAGGCCTCCTCTTGGAAAAGCATTGTACCAGGGTGCCCTAACATCATCTCTCACTGTATCCTTTCCCCTGCCCTTTTCAATACAGTTTTGCAGGAGTCAGTCCTGGCCCCAGGATGGGGGTGATAGTACATTCCCCTTCTTACTTTTGCTTTTCACTTCATTTTCTTTTTGATAATTCCAATTAAACTATATGGTCTGCCCTGGAGAATGCCAAATAAAAGCGCTTAATGGCTTTCAGCACTATCTGCCTTATCTCATTCTTCTGCAAAGCCCCTTTAGATTCAGCCATAGATTCACTCCAACAGTTGGGCAGTCATTGGTATCTCTCTTCTAAAGATGAATAAGGAACTGAAAAGTCAAGTGATTAATCGGATTGTAAGACTGAGGAAGGGAAGAAAACTTAGATTCTCTCATGTTATAGTCCAGGATACTAAGATGATCACACAACTCCTAAACAGCAGAGCCAAGATTTGAACCCAGGTTACCCTACTCCAAGCCCAATACTCTTTCCAATACACCACTGCTTTTTTTTGTAGCTTACAGTATCCTCCTGCTTTTCTGTTGTTGTTTTTAAACTATTCCTCAATGGCAAGGAGAACATATTTTGCCAGAATTATTCAGGTAATTGGCACTAAGTAGAAGCGGCCTAAACACCCCTATTTAAATCTAGGCAGCCATCTAGGTGAGAGTTGAATGGCTGCCATCTGGTATGTGGGAGTCTATAATTCCACAAATGACCCCTGATTGGCATGTTTAGAAGTACACTGTGCACCACTTTCTCTCCCTCCTCTACTCTAAGGGAAAAAATGGGTCTTAATGGCACCTCTCAGTGTTTCTTCCCACCTGTTCCTTTTCAACAAATATAATGACATTCTTGGGATATTGTATCAATGGGACAGGCGCCTTATCTTGGGCTGTGTGATTTTAAATAGGAAGGCAAATGCTCACTCATCAGCATTGCTCCTATTCTCACTCCTACTTTCTTTCTTTAAAAACAAGGTCCTGTATTTCACCAGCTTGGAAGGCTGCCACCCTCTCTCACTTCCCCTGATTTTTGTAATGTAGTGAAAAAAGATAGAAACAGTACAGAGGGAGAGGGAGGGCTGAGCAGGATTTGGGGAAAGGATGTTGGAAATATGGGATTGGCTCCAAATGATAACAACCATTTAGATGATACCTTGATATAATAGAGAGCACTAGAGTGGTGACTAGGTTGTAGTCTTGACACCTCTACTAACTTACATTGTGACTGATACAAGCCTTGACCACAATGGACTTTATTTTCTTCCTTATAAAATGAGAGGTACTAGCTGATTGTTGATAATTACCAAGATCCCTTCCATCTCTCAGAGAATGAGTTGCCGAGTGAGGAAGTGAATGAAAATTTACCTAGCTTGCTATATTTTGCCAGACTTGTACCAGACTAGATTTCATATACCATCTAGCCATTCACTCTAGACATCTCACCATCTTTTCTGCTGTTGTAGTCATTCTCCTCTCTCCCTACTCTCCCTCCTTTCCTTCTTTGGACTCAGAAAGCAAATCTTTGCTTTCAATGGCAAAAAGTGTGCCAATCCACTGCCATGACTTCCCAGACCAAAATGCCTTTCCCTGACTGCCACTCTCCTATGTGTTATCTTCCCCTTTGAAATAGGAGCTTTTTGAAGTCAAGGACTGAGTTCAAGCCTAAAACATACAATAGCTTAATAATGGTTTTTTCATTTATTCATTCATTTGTTTATTCATTTAAAAGACCCTCCCATCTATAACATTCCATATGAGGGTAGCATGAGTTAGATTAACCCTGCACTTGCTATAATGTAGCAAACTGATAATAAGATTTGATGACATGAAGGTATCTATATGGAAATTTGGTGGAAAAATTGTCTACAAGAAATTCCCCAATGGAGGAACCAGGCAGACACTCTTCCTAAATCCAAAGAGGCTTGCTTCCGTTATCATCATCACCTTACAACTAGCCAAAAATACTACAAGGAAAAGGGGTTGGAAACAGAGTAATTAATGATGCACCAGCAATAGTCATTGTCCTGCTCCTTCTCAGCTATTTCAGCAAAACCCTTCCACCCCTGCACTCTGGTGATGGTGGCACCATGACTAGCTATGCAGTTCATCAGCTCTTGGCTCCATTGCTTCCCCTAGCTAATATGCAAATTATAACAATCTCAGCATAGTCTTGGCTTGTAATGTCAGTCAGCTACTAATACCTTTGGCCATGTTTCATCCTCTCTCAGAGTCACAGTGCTCTCATCTTTAAAATGGAAATAATATCTGTACCACCAAGCTCATAGCTCTGTTGTGACCATTAGCCTCAGCAAAGGATGAAGGGAAATGATGTATTCGAAAGCAATTTTTTGCTTCAAAAAACTGTATAAACTTAAGTTATAATAAAATTATTAATATATCTACTTAAAGGGTATTTATTTATCTCCTGATAATTTTCTGATTCTTTTCTACTCTTTTTATTTTTCTAAGTAAAGCACTTCTAAGGAAGGGAGAAGAAATGGTTTATGTCCAAATCACATACATTTTTTAGAGTTTGCAGGGTATTAGGATTAGAAGGTACCTTGTAGGAGAAGGAAATGGCAAACCAATCCAATTCTTTGCCAAGAAAACCCCATGGACAGTATGGTCCCCGAGGTCATGAGTCAGACAATCAGCACCACCACCAATGATACCAGACAAGAAATTCCTCCCCACTTCAAGATCCTGAAAAAGAGGTCACCTAACCTCTACTTAAATATTGCTAGTAATGAAGAACTCACTACCAGATGAGACACTCCATTCAATTTGGGGGATAGCTCTAATTATGGGGAAGTTATTCCTTACATTAAGTTGAGAGGGACCTACCTTTTCATAAAGTCTACTCACTAGCACCTGTTTTTCCCCTCATCTAAGTAGATTGTCTTGTCCCTTCAGATATCTTTAGAGACCATAACAAGCTTTCAGCTATTTAAAGATAGTTATTATTCCCTTGCTCTATTCCAATCTTTTTTTTAATCTCCAAGATAAATATTCCCAGTTCTTTCTACTGATCAAGATTTCAAGTCCCATCACCCTCCCCAGGACATGTTTTATATTATCTAATGTCCTTCATGAAATTCAGTGCCAAGAAGAGAACACAATACTCTGTTTGTGGCATGAATACCCAAGAGGATGTGGGGGCTCTCACAATCTGACTTTGGTATTTCCCAGAATGCTGATTCTACTATATTCTGCTATTCTCTGACTTGGCACTCTTCTCCAGGAATATTGCTTTGTGACTTTGGATGGGTACTTCCAACATCCATTAATCTTTTCTCCCTTTCTAGCATCCTTTCTCCTTTCCCTTGTAGTAAGACCTCTGGACTAATTTTGAGGTCAAGGGTGCTTACTTCATCCAAGCTAAGCTGCAGCTAGTCTAAACCTTCTATTCTATAATGTCGGCATGAGACAAGTGGCAGGTCTATAGGGAGTGTGAAGGGAAAGGATTTGAGGGCTAGAAGGAAACACCTTTCCATCACCCTGCAAACAGACCATGCAGGTGGATGAAAATACTACCTGTGTTGCCAAGCAGTCTTAATTGTGTGTCATATTAGGGGAGAATAATGGCTCTTTTGAGGTACCCAAAGCTAATTGAAATGACCAGTGGATAATTCTCCAGATGCTGTCAGTCATAAGCCTTGCCACTACATAGAATCAGAAGAAGGAAGGCAGAGTGCTGCCTGTGTCCTTCCAAACTCAGTAGGGACAAGTGGATGAATTAAGTTCTGAACTCAATTATCTGCACCAATGGAGGGGATCCATGGCTTGGATAAGCCTAAACAGTGGATAATCCCCAAATCACTTGTGTTTGGCTTTGGAATGTGCTGCGATTACTCTGCAGCCCAATTATGCTTTGCCTAGGCTAATATGTAAATCTGGTTTTCATTTCCTGAGCACACCCTGACTGATGATAGGAAGAGGCAGTCCAGAAGAACCTTGTGTGCTAGAACAAAACTAGCCTTCTGTCATCACAGACACTACCCTGGATTCAAATGCAAAACACTAGGCTAGAAGAAGCATCAATGCACAACCACAAACAGGGGGAGGAGATATAGGAGTCATGAAGCTGGAAGATGTTCTCATATGCTCATGCTTCATCCACCTGGTAAAGGCAGTGACTCAGAAAGATAAATGGCAGGAAAAGCTCAACGCTGGTGATCTGGACTGGTTGCTTGTCTCTGGTCCCACAAGGTAAATTATTATTGGAGGACATACTAGAACTTTAAGGGTGGGGTAATAATAAAATCAAGAACTTTCTTATTTATTGTCCTGGGATTCTTTACCCTTATTCTTAGTTTGTGTCTCTTGGTGTGTTAGCCTTAGAATTTGCCAATTTGGCTTAGGGTCTGAGGAATCTATGTCTCTTGTGAATGTTTCCTAGGAAGTAGAGTTCCTGGGAAGGGATCTTGATTGTGTGTATATGCATATTTTGGGAGGGGACAAAGAAGTTGATCTCAGTGAATCATATTCCGTGGTCTTATAAGTTAGCCCCAAACTGCGTTCATAAGATTGTAGGATCATAGATGTAGACATAGAAGGGACTCCAGAGGCAATTGAGTCCAATTCTCTCATTGTACAGATAAGGGAGAAGGATAAGGAATAGGAAGATAAGGAAACTGAAGTCTCTGTTTGAAACTCTCCAAAGAAGGAATCCACTGCTTTCCAACATAGCCCCTTCAACTTTGGGGTGGTTCCAATTTTGAGTAAAAGTGTCCTTAAATCAAACATAAACCTGTCTCACAGAAATTCCATCTAGTTTTGCTTTAGGAGACCAAGCAGAACAAATTGATTCCCTTTCCTACATGAAAGTTTTTCACTTTTCAAAGATAGCCCCTCATTAGCCTTCATTTATCTATTTTATCCTCAATTCTTGCAACCTATTCACATATGGTTTTTTTTGGTTCTCTAACCATGTTGATCACTTTCTTCTAAATATGTTCCAGTAGGTCTATGTATTTCCTAAAATGTGGTTTTGGGAACTCAACATGATAATCCAGATATGAGCAAACCAGCATAGAGTATAATTAAATACATATCACCATAATTCATATCACCATAATTCTGGCCACAATGCCTCTTCCCTTGATATAGCCCATTTTATTACTGTCCTTTTTGGTTGCCGTGTTGAATTCTTGACTTATTCTTCATCAAAATCCATAGATTTCTTTTCCCAAAAGAATTACTGTCTAACCATGCTTAATTCTACATTTGAACTTGATTTTTGTACCCACATGTTGAACATTATATTTGCCACTATTAAATATAATATTTAAAGCACTATTCTAGCCTCCAAGAATATCATATCCAACCTGTCATGTGATGTGTCAGAAATTCCTCCAAGCTTCTGTAGGTTTGACAAAAATATCATTGATGCCATTATCCAAATTATTGATAGAAACATAGAATCACACAAGACCAAGCACAGGTTTCCTCTAGATTTCTCTTCATATTCAACATCAAACTTTTAATGATTAATCTTTGGATTTTCTCATTCAAATGTTTCACAATTCATATAACTACACCACCATTTAGCTCTTATCCATCTATTTTAGTCACAAGCATAATCTAAGAAACTTTGTCAAATCCTTTACTAAAATCTAGGTATCCTATGTCTACAATATTCCCTTGATCTACCAGTCTAATAACTTATTTTTTTTTTAAAAAAGAGATATTAAACTAGTCAGATATGACCTCTTCTTAGTGAAGTCATTTTGGTTTTTGGTGATAACTGCTTCCCCTTCTAAGTATCTACAAACCATCTCCTTAATAGTGTTTTAGATTTTTACTAGGAATAGAAAAAAAAAAAACCCAAAACTCATAGTTCTATAGTTTGCACACGTTATTCTTTTAAAAGCTAAAAAAAAAAAAACCTGGCGCGTTCTCCGATCCTCTGGCACTTTTCTCATTCTCCAAGATCTTTGAACAGAAGTTTAGAAATCACATCTACCAAACTACTCAAAACTGTGGTTTAGCCAGGCTTGACGGCTGAGAGCATGGAGCAATAGATAGTGTTTGGGATTTGAAGCAAGGAATTTCTGATACCAATTCCTCAAACATTTACTGTATAATCATGAACAAGTCACTTAATCTCTCTGAGCCTCAGTTTCCTCATAGTACTTATTTCACAAGGTTGTTATGAGGCTCAAACGAGACAATATCTGGAAAGCACTTTGCAACCTTTAAAGTGTTAGGTAAATATCCATTATTAATATTATTATAATTGCATTCTCATCTTTATCTTTGATAGAGCTCAGGTAGAAATGATCCTAAGGCAATTCACAGTCCTGTTATTATTCTTTTAGGTCTAATATTCATCAAACTAATGTGCAAGGGGATAAAATGATTGGTTTCAATATTGGATAAAGGTATTAGGATGTAGGCTTTTGTAGGCTCTCAGAAATCATCACTGAAACAACTCTAATAATGGACAGTTGTGGGGATGCTTTTTCTGTTCCCACATGGTTTTTATTTGTTCTGAAAGGCTTCTATACTTTGAAAGCTTTCCATTCCATGTATTTCTAGTATTTGCTATGACTACATCAATTAAAATTTTATTCTCTAGTTTTTATGAAGCAATTTTATGTCCAAGAGATTATGGATGATGGTTTTTTCTAGGATGATGTTCCCATTCCAGTATAATTCATTTCTTCAATTCTCAAAGATATTTTGAGATTTGTATTTGTCTTGTTAACTTATGAAGAATAGCAAGTTTCACAATTCTGTCATGTCTTTCTAGAGCTTTGTTGATGATACATATTTTTATTGTAAATTTACCAAAACCAAATGAAATGAGCATTTTATATACATTATGAAATAGACGATCTTTAAAAATAAATGTTATTAATATCTTCTGTTTCATATCACCTAGATTTCCACATCTATCTCTTTCAATTCTAAGAGGACCATCCCAAATAACAAAGAATTTTTTAAAAAGAAAAAAAAGCAAATAAAGAAAAATCAATGAGGCTGATAAATATGTAGAAAAATTTGGTTATATATCCAGTGTTTCACACCCATAAACCCCACCATCACCACCAGTTCTACAAAGAAGGGTTGTCATGAGGATCAAATGAGATAATAATTGTAAAGTGCTTAACACAGTGCCTAGCACATAGTATGCTTTATATAAATGTTAGCTATTATTATATATCTCAGAAATCTAGCACGAATTTTTTTTACCATTTGACCACTTAAGATGGTGAAAATCATACATGAAACTGAAACTCTTTATTATATAAAGCTTGCTTTTCTTTTTAATAATAAATTCAACATGTAATTTTCTAGAATCTCTAAACCATCTTGCTTGTCTGTGATTCCTTCTGACCTAACTTCTGCTCTCTTCTAATTTTTTTTTTTTTGGAGAGGATCCTGATCCTAACCCCATTCTTCCTCTTATCCATTGACCAAAGAAAAAGAAACCCCTTATAATAAATGCATAAAATCCAATGCTATTTTTTTTTGCAAATCATAGTAGTATGTTGCATATTTTGTACCATTTCCTTGCTAACTCTGAATCGATCAGTCCTTGGGAATGAGTTTTCTATAGCTTTCGGTTGCAATGACTTGCTTTATTATTATTTATCTATTTATTTGCTCATTTATTCATTCATCTATTCACTCATTCATTTGTTTATTTAGGTATTGTCCTTGTTTTTACCATTGTTGCCCCTGTGAGTAGTCGAAGCTACCTGAATGAGGACCCAGCCAGTTGGGTATTCAGGTCATCCTCTCCCTATTCTTCTCTCCAAAGGAAAGTAAATTTTGATGTCCGGAAGCTACCCAGTTAACTTGGGATTTACTGGCTAGATTCCTCCCTCTCTCCCTTTCTTCCTTCCTTCCCTCCTTCCTTCCTTCCTTCCTTTCTCCCTTCCTCCTTCTTTTTTTCCTTCCTTTCTCTTTTCTCAAAGACCAAACCTTAAGCCCCTTTCAGTCTGCAGCTCACAGATTGGACCACAATATGTCCCTGCCTAAGCACCACTTAATAGCTATATTTTGTGCCCTTCTGGCTCAGAAGGAATGTCAATAGTAACTGTTTCTTTTTTAACCAGCAACCTGAGGCTCTTCCTCTCCCAGTTTGTTTTTTTTTTTTTTTAGTTAAAGTTGCCATCCCTTGACTCACTTCTTAAAGAGGCCTATTCCCTAAATGGGTGTTACCTCACTCTCAATGAGAACCTGAAAAGGCCTTAGCTTAAAAGGGCCAGGGCCTCCCATTGCATCCTGTGTCATCTCCAGTCATCCTGTTGAATATATGGTCTCTACACAGATGGCTCCAGAGGAGAAAGTAAGCCTGGTGACCTTGCACAGCCCTCCCTCACTCAAATCAAAGTCAACTGCAAGTCATGTCATCATCTCCCTGGGGTCATGGTCCTCTTTGAAAACGAAGGACAAAGTCAACAACCATTGTTGTTTATTGTTATGTCCTATGAGGAGAACTTCACAATTTTTTGTTCAGTTCCCTGTTAACCATCTTGTTCTATGCTTCTCAGTGAAAAGGGAAGAATATGCATTTATCAATTGCCTGTTATATGCCAAGCATCTTGCTAACTGCTTTCCAAATACTTATTTGATGCTCAAAACAACTATGGGAGGTAGCCACTATTGTTACCTCTCATTTTACAATTGAGGGAACTGAGGCAGACTGAAGTGAAGTGACTTGCCCAGGGTCATACAGCTAGTTGGTTTCTAAGTCTGGATTTGTACTCAGGTCTCTCTGACTCTAGGTCCAGCCCTCTATATATTGAGGCCACTTAGCTACCCCAAGATCATTTTTCCTAGCAGAGAAAACAGAAGTAGCAAAATAAATGCTAACAAAATAAGAATTTAGAAGTGCTAACTTCTCTCTGTTGTCAGTGTTCATCCCATCCACCCTAAACCATAGTCTCACACCCCTGTGCCCCAAAAATAGAGGGAGTAAGGAAAAGAAAGCCTGCATCTTGCTTTTATCTTTCATCCCCCCTCCATGTCTTAGTAGTGCTCTTGACACAATTCTTTGCAGAACCTTGCTCTTCTTTTCTACTCATCAAACATTCCCACAGGCATATCCTTGGGCATTTAATTAACTCTACTAGAACCAGAGAATTATGAAAGATAAAGCTATCATTTTTAATCTCTTGAATATAACATTGACCCCTAAAAAATTTAAGAGATAAGCTGTTTTGGGGGTGGTACGGAAGGAGGGAGGGACACGGGGAGGGAGAGACAGAGAGATTGCCATGGCAATCACCCAGAACCTCCAAAGTACATGGAATCAAAAGTTTTCATGGTATAGAGATCTTGTGGAATAAATAAAAATCTTGTGGGAATAGAAATGAGCACTTATCAATTCCCCATAGTTACGTCTATCATACCTGGAGTTGTCTTGACAACACTTCTCACTGAGCTAGAACCATAAGGGACCATTAAGGTTTTCTCATCCTCTCTTCTTACAAATGAGAAACGTGAAACTCAGAGAGATTAAATTACTTTGTCTAAGGTCACACAGGCAACAAGTGGCAGCCAGCATTTCAACTCAAATCCTGTAATTCCGAGTTCAGGATTCTTTTCACTTCTCCCCACTGTCTTAGTTTTCAAAGTGTCATGCTTAGTCTCATGTTTCATATATTTCTAACAAAAAAAAAAAACAAAAAAAAAAAAAAAAGGATTTCTAGTACCCAGAAAATCTTCTTTTTTAAAAAATTTGGTTCAATTTGGTTGATGAGTTCACTGGGCACATGCATCTGTCTTTTTATATACCTCTTTTAGTTCCTTCCTCTTTATAATCAATCCTACTTGTGTCTTTAAAATTTCATTCCTGAAAGCTTACTCTCCATCTTGGACCAACTTCTACCATAAATATTTGTCTGTCACATGCTGCCTATCATTTCCCAGAATTCTTTGAAATCTGTTCTCTCAAAATCTATATCGCATGCTATTTTGCACCTGGCATTACTTTCCTCTCCCACAAACTCTATGGTGGAGTGGTCACTTGCCTCCAAGTTTCCTGTTGTTCCTGAAACTATATGTCTGTAATTCCACCTTATTGGTCAGAATCAGGTCCAGGATAGCAGTTCACCTTTAGAAGGATTGAATTTGCATTAAGACAGTCACAAATGTATCAGCTTCTCTGATTCAGAGAGAGGCCACCATTGTTTGTCCAAATGATTTAAGTCCATCACCATACAATGTCAATCAACAAGCATTTATTAAGTATTTAGCATATGGCAGACACTGTGCTAAACTCTGGGAATATATTTTTTTTAAAAGGCAAAAAGAGAACAAACAAACAAAACTCACCATCCTTGTGCGGCCTAAAAAATGCCACGTTGGGAAATCTATGCTCTAATACAAAATGTTAGGGTTTCAAAAGCTCTTAGAACATAGAAAGCCAGGTGTTAGAACTGAATGGATATTTAAGACACAGGATTTTCAAGTTATAGGAAATCTTGTGGCATGTTAGAATCTAAAACCTTCTAGTGTTAGAGCTAGAAAAGACCTCAGAGTTTTTCAAATCCAATCCTCACTTTTTACAGAAGAGAAAACTGGGACCCAGACAGAATCCTGTCTAAAGTCACACAGCTCATTAGCTACAGAGTCTGAATTGGAAACGGAGCCTCCTAATTTGTCATGCAGACACAAATCTACCTAAGGTCAGAAGGGTGACATGTTAGTGGCAGGCATCAGTAGGTCTTTCTGTGGTTCCAAGGTGTTAAATAACACCATTTACAAGAGTTGGGTGTCAGATTAGTATCTCTGCAATGTAAAGCCATAATGGTGGCTGCTACCTGCCACAAGAAGTGTTTAATCTAATAGGGCTACCTTCTCAGGGTGCATCACCTTTCCTCCTGAAACAGCACCGTTTTTGGAGTTGTAAGTAATTAAGTTACCATTTTCCACTGCAATAATGATCCCTGGGCTTTAAGGAGCACTTCTCTTTTAACAAATTCAAAATCCTTTCTCTTCTTACCTCATACACCTTTGGAATGGTCCTAGAAAGTTACTTGGGGGCAAATTTCCACATTTGCTTGAAACAGACTCCTTAAAACAGCAGAGCTAGAAGAGGCCTTAAACCACAGGATACATGGAGCATATGTTTATGAGTCCTTAAAGAACTTCTAGTCCACACTCTCATGTTATATGAGGGACTGGGGACTAGAGACATTAAGTCATTTTTCCAAGTTTGCCTAAGTAGTGTGTAGCAGGACTGTGACCCAAACTCAGGTCCTCTGACTCCAATTTCATGTCTTATATATTTATAAGACATTATATAATTCTTTCAATTCTCAGATCACTTCTCACCTTCTAAAAAAAGTCTTTCCCTTCTCCCTCAATGCTAGAACTTTCCCTCTGAGATTTTGAGAGCAGCAAAGTAGCTCAGTGGATAGCATGCTGGGCCTAGAGTTAGGGAAAATCATCTTCTTGAGTAGAAATCTGACCTCATATGTTTACTAGCTGTGTGACCCTGGACAAGTCACTTAACCCTGATTGCCTCAATTTTCTCATCTATAAGATGGACTGGAGAAGGAAATAGCAAACCATTCTAGTATCTTTGCTAAGAAAACATCTAATGGGGTCATGAATAGTTGGACATGACATAAAAATAACTGAACAACATAAAAGCTCTGAGATTTCCTTCATTTATCCTGTGTGTATCATATATGTACTTAGCTGCTTACAAGTTGTTTCCCCCAGTAAACTATGAGCTCTTTGAGGGCAGAGACTTTTTGTATCCCCAGAGCTTAGCACAGTACCTGGCATATAGTAGGTGCTTAACAAATACTCATTGACATTACTTCCAATCCAATCAACATTTATTAAGCACCTATAACATGCCACTGTGGAAAGCAGTGAGGATACAGTTAATAAAAAGAAAATTAGTTCCTGTCTTCCATGAGCTTACAATCTAAAGAAGGACACATCATCCAAAAGGTAGGAAAAGAGATGGGAAACCAGGGGCTACCCAAAGCAAATAGAGGGATGGGACACCAGAGCATTCCCAGGCATAAAGACATCTTGTTCTGTGGAGTTGAAACCAGGCAGAGCAGTAGATGCAACATGGAGTGAGCTGAGAGTTCAGTGTCTACCTTCCATAAAGGAAGAAATTGAAAGAAGTTTGATACTCTGCCCTCCAGACAGAGAGAAAAGGAGGCTGGGGACAGTGGAGTCAATCAAGGCTTCAGTTAACAGCATAGTGGTGAGTTTAGGTGATAAACTTATCCTGAAAAGGGCATCTTATTCCATGGAGCTGAAAATGGGCAGGGCAGCAGAGGTCAGATGAAGTGACTTGACTGAAATGTCAAAGTTGGAAGGAACCTTAGAACTTAGTACATATGGACTGGGGAAAAACCTTAGAAGGGAGAACATTAGTGCTAGAAGAAAGTTTAGAAGAGATATTTGATATAATTATTAGAATATATCTGATATTTTATATTAGAACATGAAATTTGCAATGTGGAAGTGAGGAGACAGAATATTGGCACTAGCTATCACAGAACACAGAACTTTTAAAATACAGAATCTTAAATGTTGGAGGGATTTTAGAACAGTGTTAAAGTACAGAATAATAGAATGAAGAAGACTATCAAGGCCAAATAACCTAAGTATCTCATTTAATACACAATAAATCTAAATCTGTGTAAAAGAGATATGTAAAAGAAATTAAGTGATTAAGATCGTATAGTAATTAGAACAGTCAAGACTTGAACCTAGCATCCCTAATTATTCTGCATTTTATTAGCTCTGCAATCTTGAGCAAGGCACTAAATTTCACCACACCTCAGTTTCCTTATCTGGAAAACAAGGGTAATAATCTCAAGGCAGGCTTTCTTGCCAAGAAAGTTCTTTGTAAAACACTATGGAAATGTTTTTTTTTTTCTTTTTGTGATGTGATTATCATTTACTGAATAATAGTGCAATGAAACTGACAAGAGTAAACATCCACACTCTCTTGATTATTTATATGTGCTTATGTGAAAGTTGGCCAGGATATGTGATGCAGTCTTTACTACAGATGCTTCTTTACTAAAGATGCTTCTCTTTAGAAAGTAGAACCACATCCCAAGAATCACTGAATAGTACATACTCTTGACCCAGTAATTCTACAGTTAGGCATACAAAGAGATCTAGGACAAAAAGAAAGGATTCATGTTTAAATAGATATTTATAGCAATGCTTTTCAAAGTAATGAAGAACTAGAAATGAAAAAGGTATCTTTCCATTGGAGAATAGCTGAACAATGGAGAGTGGTACATGAAGGTATTATTGCATAGTAAGAAATTATGGATATGATGAATTCTGAAAAAGCATGAGAAGAGTGATATGAATTGATGCAGAGTCAAGTGAGCAAGACCAAGACAACAATTTACGTGACAATGCCACTAGTGACATGAAGAAAAGTGATTTTGAAACACCAAAGAACTTTGATCAAAGCACTTTTCTATAGTGACTTCAAAAAAGTGCTAATGAAAAAGATCATCTACCTATTGACAGGAAGGTCATAGACTCAAGATGCAGAATGAAATATACATTCTCAGACATGACCAATGTGTTGATTTGTTTTCCTAGTGTCTACATTACAAGGAAGAACTACCATTCACAAAGGAGGGATGGAATGATAGGTTAAAAGGTAGTGGAAAAAAAATGAAAAAAAATCATTAAAACATTTTTAAAATGCAGAAGAAACAAAAAAGGAGAGAACAGGACATAGAACACATCAAACAGTT
>CM053588.1:101100750-101123921 GCA_028646515.1 Pseudochirops corinnae
TTGCGTTTCTTTAGAAAAGCAGATCTAAGAACCTGTGCTAGTAGCTGCCCTAGGTATGCTAGGGTGCTTGCTGTTACAACAGAACACTGCTTCCAAGAAAGAGCATATCAAGGAATATGCTCACAGTGGCATGAGCAGGAAGAGCACCAGTGGAGTACAGACCAAAAATGAAATTTGACTTATTCAAAGCCATTTTTACCATACTGATTGATGAGAAGATGGACATGAAGATCAGAACAGAAGTATTTAAATGCCTGATACTGTCTGCAGGATTCATCTACCAAAGACATATCCACAACAAAATGAGAAGAGTACAAGCCCATGGTCACCACACGCCAAATGGAAAGACCAGTTTGCAAAACATTTTTGTGGTGGCATGACAAATGAGGAATTCCATAGAATATCAAGGTGGCCTTGGAAATAGATATAGCCTATTGTGACAAATGCACAGTTAATAAATAATTAATAACAAATTAAACTAGGAACTGGTTTAAAAATAATAGAATAGATAAACCATTAACTTAAAAAGAAAGAGGAAAACAATATCACCAATATGAAATGAAAAGATATATTCACATTGAATGAAGAAAAAATAAAGGAAATTATTAGGAAATATTTTATCCAACTATATATGCCAATAAAACTCATAACCTAAATGAAAGGGATCAATATTTAAAAAAATAAAACCCTCATATTAATAGAACAACAAATAGATGACTTACAATAACTCCTACTCAGAAAAATAAATTAAATAGAACAAAAATGAGCTCCAAAAGGAAAATAAACAGATGGATTTCCAAGAAAATTCTATTAAATATTTAGAGAATTATTAATTTTGATATTATATGAATTGTCTGAAAGAATGGGAAAAGAAGGATTATTAACAAATTATTTCTATGATATAAATATAGTCTTCCTACCTAAACCAGTGAAAGTAAAAAAGAGAGAGAAATAAAACTATAGACCAATATCCTTCATAAATATTGGTGTAGAAATATTACATAAAACTTTAGCAAGGGGACTCCAGCAACACATCACAGAGATTATATACCATGCTTAGGATGGGTTTATATGAGAACTGTAAAGACTGATTCAATATTAGGAAAACTTTCAACATAATAAACTGTTAATAACATAGTAACAAGAAGAAGAAGAACATAATAATAACAACAAATAATAACAACAATTAGTATATCAACAGAAGCAAAAAAAGCTTTTTTTAAATAAGATATAACATCCATTCTTATTAAAAACATTAAAAAAAGGACCTTTCCTTACTATAGTAAACATTATCTGTCTAAAACTAGGAGTCAGCACTATATGTAATTGAGATAACAGGAGGTATTTCCATTAAGTTTAGTGGTAAAGCAATGATGTCTATTTCACCACTACTATTTGATATAGTGCTAGAAAATCATTCCATAGGACTAAAGCAAGAAAAAAAAAGTTGAAGAAATAAGCATAGGCAAAGAGGAAAGAAAACCATTTTGGTAGATGATATGGTGGTTCATTTACAGAATCTACAGACTCAATGAAATGCATCTACAGAGTCAATGATGATTTTTTTGAAAAAAAAATAATTGCATCAAAATTGCAGCATGTAATATACCCACACAAATCACCAACATTTCCGTATATTACAAGCAAAAACAAGCAAGAAGAGATAGAGAAATTCCATTAAAATTAATATGGAATGTTATTCCAGATTAATTGGGAGTCTACCTACCAAGGCAAACACAGGAACTATTTGAATACAACTACAAAACATTCTGCACAAATTCAGGCCTAAATAATTGGAGAATTATTAATTGGAAATGGGTGTGCCAACCTAAGGGCAGTTAGATGGTGCAATGGATAGAGTACTGGCATGAAGTCAGGAAGACTCATCTTCTTGAGTTCAAATCTAGCCTCAGATACTTTCTAGCTGGGCTAGTATCAGATACTTCCCTGGGCAAGTCACTTAACCCTGTGTACCTCAGTTTCCTCATTTGTAAAATTATCTGGGGAAGGAAATGGAAAACCACTCCAGTATCTTTGCCAAGAAAAGCCCAAATGGGGTCACAAAGAGTCAGACATGACTGAAACAATTAAATAACAACGACAAAAGGCCAACCTGATGTTATTAAAAT
This sequence comes from Pseudochirops corinnae, assembly GCA_028646515.1. Taxonomy (NCBI): domain Eukaryota; kingdom Metazoa; phylum Chordata; class Mammalia; order Diprotodontia; family Pseudocheiridae; genus Pseudochirops; species Pseudochirops corinnae. Next base: position 101,102,880 of record CM053588.1, read on the forward strand.
AACACTACTGCTTAAACTAATGTACTTCAGTTCCACATCAATCAAACCATGAAAGAAGGTTTACTTTAAAGAGCTAGGAAAAAAGTAAGCACAAAATTTATCTTTAGAAACAAAAGGTCAAGGGACCTTTTTCAAGGGAAATAATAAAATGAGAAGAAAGGAAAGCTGGCAGTACCATATCTCAAACTATATCACAAAGCAGTAATCATTCAAACGATTTGGTAATTATAGAGAAAGAAAGTTGGTCAGGGGAACCTATTAGGCATATAACTTTAAGAAGCAATCAGACATAATAGCCTAATATTTGATAAACTCAAAGGTTCAAACAATCAGTATAAGAGCTCATTATTAAACACAAACTGCTTGGAAAACTGCAAAACAGTCAGAAACTAGTTTTAAAATGTCTCATACTGTATACCAAGACAAGGTGTAAATGAGTACATGACAGATGTAAAATATAAATACATAAACAAGAACCAAGGAAAATAATGTCTTCTTGGATCTTGTGTATTAAACATACAACAGGGAGGATGGCAAAAGGGAAAATGGAGCATTTTTATTGCATAAAATTAGAAAGATTTTGCACAAACAAAACCAATGCAGCTATAATTAGAGGTAATACAGGTAAGTTGGGGGGAAATCTTTGCAGGGAGATAAGATCTCATTTTCAAGATTTATAGAGAAGTGATGTGTCAGGGTTCTCTTTCAGAGTACCCTAACTTGCCTGCAGGGGAGCTGGTTACTCACCTCACTCAAGTAGGTGCTAGCGCATTTAAGAACAGAAGAGTCAAGGCTCTGAGGTGCAGGCAGAGAAGGTTTATTGAGGTCTCTCCATGGGATGCCTTACCACCTGCCCTTAAGGCAGGCTTCTTCTCTACCTCCAAGGCTTAGGTCTTATATATATACTCCAGATCCACATATCACATGTAACAGAGACCAGCTGAACAGAATTGTGAGAGGGAAGGTGCAATCACAAGGGTATCAAGGCCCCAGGGTGTGGAACATCAGATAACCCCATGTAAGAAAATCTTGAGCAATGCAGTACCCCCTGGCCAGGGGAGGTGCAGTATGCTCTGACCTCTACGTGACCTAACTAATTCCAGGGCTTCAGACACTTCCCTGTGCCTCAACACAACCACTTGCAGCCTGCATGTATTTCCTAATCCTCACAGTGATGTAAGTCTATAAGAATTAGAGTCATTCCCCAAGTGATATCTTCTCAAGATAACTAACAGTTACAGAAATGTAAAGTGGAGCAACTCAGTTTCCATCTCATACCCAAATCTGACCAAAAAAAAAAGAAACTGATATGCCTAAGGGTCTGTAGGAAAATAGGTATATTAATGCAATATTAGTGGAGATGTAAACTGATCCAGCCAGTCCAGAAGGCAATTTTGAACTCTGTCCCCAAAGTTGCAAAACTCAAGCATATCTTATAACCCAAAGATGTGCTAAGTGCAAGAAAAGCAAGCAAAGAGGAAAATGATCCATAAGTATAAGAATATTTATAGAAGCTCTTTCTGTGATGGCAAGAAATTGGAAGCTGGTGGTAGGCAACTATCACTTGGGGGAATTAATGAACAGATTATGTGTATAAATGTAATTGAATAATAATATAGCCTAATAAATTATTAAAGCAACAGTTTCAGAGAAATTTGGGAATACTACTATGAAGTGATGCAGAGTAAAATGAATGGAAGAGAATAATTTACACAATAGCTACATTGTGAATGCAACCAATTTGGAAAAGCCTATGATCTCTAGTCAATGCCAATTCATGACAAAATATGTTGACAGATATCTTCTGATAGTAAGGTGATGGACTTATGACATAGAATAAGATAGCTATTTGTTGCACAGAGCCAATGTGGGAAATTATTTTGCTTAACTATGTATTAAAAGGGTTTTTGTTCTTTCTTTTTTTAATTGGGAAGGGGTGGGGAAGGGTGAATTGTTGCTAATTGGAAAAAAAATTAAAAAAGAAATGAGAGAGATGGAAGCAAAATATATCAATAAACATATTTTTGAAAAACAAGGCAAAGGAAAAGAAAAATAAATCAAGATTATTTATCCTGGAAAATAAAATTTGGAGACCTCTAAGATGGAGAAAAGAACCACATTGTGGGAGTCATGTAACAAGACTGATAAACAGAAGAAGAGATCATTTGTCCAAATTATAGATTCTCCATGACCACAGCTGGCCGCCTTTCCAGTTGAAAACTTTATGAGATGATCCAACATTGTGGTTATTTGAAGAAAGACAGAAGGAAGACAGTTCAAAATAATCAATATGGATATTCACTGTGTCTTAGCATTTTAGAACAATGAAAGATAACTATTTCAAATGCATATGTAAAAGTAAATTAGGTATACTTTTTCAGTGTTGGACTAACAGATGTGAGATGATACTGGTTTTCACATTTTTTATCTTTTAAAATATTTTATTTTTTTCCAATTATATGTACAACATTTTAAATATTCATTTAAAAATTTTGAGTCCCAAATTCTCTCTCCTTCCCTCTCATTGAGAAGGCAAGCAATTTGATATAGGTTATACATGTTAAGTTATGTAAAACATATTTCCATATTAGTTAACAGTATTTCTACATTGTGAAAGAAAACAGACCAAAAAAGAAAGTTAAATAAAAATGTTTCAATCTGCATTCACACCCCATCAGTTCTTTATCTGGAGATGGATAGCATTTTTCATCAAAAGTCTTTAGGAACTGTCTTTAGGAACATGATATTTCTGAGAACAGCTAAGTCATTCACAGCTGATCATCATACAATATTTCTGTTACTGTGTATAATGTTCTCCTGGTTCTGCTCATTTCACTTTGCATCAGTTCTTGTAAGTCTTTCCAGGTTTTTCTGAAATGGTCCTGCTTATCGTTTCTTATAGCACAATGCTATTCCATCACAATTATATTCCATAATTTGCTTAGTCATTCCCTAACTGATGGGCATCCCAGGTTTTCACTTCATTTTCTTCAACAATGATGGATGTGTTACTTAAAGTGAGGCACTAGGAATTTACTGAATTCATTAGACTTCAAAAGAGAAGAGGAAAATGGGTTTCATCAAAATTAATATTTAATAGTCTTTTTTTCAGGAGTGTGTGCTGCCCTTAGGGACTCTCAGCAGCTCAAAAATCACAATTCCACATACTAGGGTTTTCCTAACTTCCTTCATGAAAAGTAGGCTCTGACATGGCTGCGGAGGCGGGAAATAGTTTTACGTTAATGGGTTTGTGCTTCATTGGCTCTTTCCCATTAAAATCATGTTAACCATGCCCCTTGTTAATCATCCTGAAATCAGTGTATTAATTAACTCACTCTGGGAAATGGCAATTTAGTCAGTGCTATCCAACTAATTAGCATGTTGCCTGGAAATGGCGAGTGGGCTTCAGTGAAATTTCTTCTTATTTGCCTAGCCCACAGGGGTCTAAGTCTTCTACTTTGTTGGAATATGAATTTCATAAGCTCTAAAATGTAGATAGCACTGTATGATTACAACAGACCCTATATACATTATTATCACAGGAATATGATGCCTTGGGCAATGAATCGAAAACCATGGGGCATAGGTGGTGTTTTCATGATTGTTTCCGACTGAAAGCAAAGGTGTCATAAAAGAATGGGATATTTGAGAAGTGAGTGACTGGTTAAAAAAGATAATATCTAAAAACAGCATTCAGATTTCTGTACTGTGGTTTAAACATATAGTGATGTATGCCTGGAGTCTTCCAGATGTAACAAGAAGGGCTTTAAAATGAAAAAAAAAAAATAGGAAGAGTTAAAATTGCTTCTGTTTACCTATCAAGCAAGTTGCCCTAGAGAATTGCTATAATGCAGGAAGAATAGTGGTAGAGGCACCCAGAAATTCACAGAAGATGAAATCTAAGAAAGAAAACAGCAATAAAACCCATGGCTTCTTATGTTTATACACAAATAAACCAAGTAGAGGTAAAAAGCAAGGTTAACAAGGAAACACATTTCATCTTGTAGTTATTGGTGAGAGTTGATGGGAACACCTACTTAGTATCAGGGATCTGAAAGGGTACAGCTTAATTGTATGAAATAGGATAGTTAAATTTGTATATGCAGCAGGTTGGTGGGTATCACTACATATTAAAATGATATTCATGTGAAGTAAACAAGGAGTCAGAGAGAGGAATTACAGTAGACAACATGTGAATTCATATCAAAGGAGAAAGCTATTTAATTGATATTTTCTTGTGTACTACAAACCACCTAGCCAGAAAGAGGAAAGGAATGAGTTTAGGAAACAGATCACAAGTCTGGCATATAACAAGAAGCACTTAATAAACACTTGGAGATGTTATTTTCCATTTTCTCTTTCTCTCTCTCATACTTCTCTCTACATGCATATATACATATATGTAATATTTATCTCTAGTTATTCTAATGTGTCCTCTGTTAGAATGTAGGATCCCCAAGGGCAGATACATCCCCCACCATAAATATATCTGACATTTAGCACAGTACCTAGCACACAGTTATCACTTCTTGACTGACTGACAGAAGTTGCCATTGCTGAATGATGCTGAAAGGTTCAAGGAAAATGATGACTGAGAAAAGGAAGTTGTTAGTAGCCTCTGAGGTAACAATTTTAGTGCAGCAATAGGGTCAAAAGCCAGACTTTAAGTGTCTGAGGAATGAAAACAAGAGAAGAAAATAAGCATTTATAAAGTGCCTACTGTATATGAGGCACAGTGCTAGATGTTTTACAAATATTGTCTTATTTGATCCTTAGAACAAGGTATGTGAGTTATGCGCAATTATTATTGTTATCATTTTACACAGGAAGAAACTGAGGCAGACAGAGCTTAAGTGACATACTCAGGGTCACATAACTATTAAGGATGGGTTTGAACTTGGATCTTTCTGATTCCAAGGCCAACACTCTATCCACTGTGCCATCTAGCTGAAGGTGCTAAAGCAGTAGAGACTTCAAGTTTAGATTAGTTCTTCTCTGAGTTTAGTAGTGAAAGAGAAGAGAAATATATGTTAATAGCTTAAGGAGATATTAGGGTCAAGAAAAAGGTTTCATTAACGATAATCGAGAGTTATTAATGAATGCTAATTGCCTGCAGTATGTTCTTTTGAATAAAACATTGAATAAAAATGGAAAGATTGCTGGATTTAGATTCAGAAGAAAGAAGTACAAATCCAGCTGTCTCTCACTTGGTATGACTGGACAATTAACTTTTTCCTCTTTGAACCTCAACTTTCTCACCTGTAATATAAAGGAAGGGCTTGGTCCAAACTCTAAAGTCTTTTCTAGGTCTAAAAATCCCTCATATTAGTCATTGGCATAACTTCATCCTTAGGGGTAGATTTAGTTTTTGGCATTGGTTAGAAGTCATTCCAAGCCAGGACTGGTGAACAAAGTAGATTGTCAACACAGGGAATAATATGTGTGTGTGTGTGTGTACATATATATGTGTGTGTGTGTGTGTATGTGTGTGTGTATATGCATATATATGTGTATATACACACACATATATATTATATAACATATATATTTTTAATGTGACCATAATGGAATCAGGCTGACTTCCTTGCCTGCCTTTGAGTCTGACTCTGATGGTCACTGCCAAAGAGAGCTATGGAAGGTCTAAGCTATATCAACTTGTTTGTGGTAAGGGAGCCATTTCCAAATATTCATGCTCTGATATAAACAACACTCCTTAGGATAGATAAGTTCTCTTGTCTGCTTGCTAAGGAATACATCTTATTGTGCTACGGCAACATAACACTATCCATAAGTTCTTTTCTTGTCCTGAGAAGGTGGCTAGAAGGTAAAATGATCTGTCTTCTGGTGCTCAGTCAGTGTGACCAGATGGGAGTAGGGAAGCAGAGGGTTACCACAAATAGGCAGGGCTCCAGAAGCCTTGAGTTTTGTGGGAAAAATCAAGTTGATTGGCTGTTGGCAATAAGAGGTTATTGGTACATGCTAAGACATAAACCATTGGAGTGAGGCCACAGAAGCTTAAGTCATAGAAACTTGGCCCTGTTAGCATTTTGTATAAGTGAAAATCTTGGAATTCTCAAGGATGCCATGAGCCATTAATCAGATCCTTTACTTTCAGAGCCTATTAAGCAGACCCTCTCCTTTTAGTCATTTTGAAAAGGAATGTATTAACACAACCAAACTCAAAACAGAAGTCAGTGGTGGGACTCTAGACATAAACTTCAATTCTTGGAGTTAAACTATGTTTTGTAATGTCTTTGGTAATTCTGAGATGATTTTTCCATAGGGAGATACTTCAACCTATTTTTGCTTAATGATAAAGGAGAAATATCATTCTAAGCTGCTTCCTAGGACAAAGATCAATATTTTTTGACAAAAATATTCTCCCTGTGAGAAGACAAGGCTTTAAATGTTAGAAGACCAATACAATCCAGAAGGAATCAAAATTACAGGCAGTCTACAAGGCAATAAAAAGAGGCATGGTGTGTACAAAGATATAACTTCTTGGGGTGGCCAGGTGGTACAGTGAATAGAGCACCAGCCCTGGAGTCAAGAGGACACTTAACACACTTACTAGCTGGGTGACTTTGGGCACGTCACTTAACCCCAATTGCTCTCCAAAAAAAAAAAAAAAAGCAAAAAAAAAAAAGATATAACTTCTTATTCATTTATCTGTGTACATATTGTATCCCTTTCCCTCTCTAAATGTGTTCCTCAAAGGTAAGAGTTGAATTCTTTGTCTTTGCATCTCTAATACCAAATGTGATGTTTTGTAGGTGTTTAAGAAATGTTATTGATGTAGGATAAAACATTTTTTCGATGATGATCTATGCTCATAGGTCATGAGCAACATCATTGAGAAAATATATAATGGACAAAGGAAGTGGGTCAGTCATGTGGTGCAAGGGATGGATAATAGGTAGATAACCTATGTTCCTTATTACAAGCCTGGGAATGGAGAGGGGGAGGGGAAACCTAGAAGAAGACTTCTAGTATACTGGGTGGATTCTTCCTGGAGCATCCATCAAAATACATGGATAAGATTTGCATAGGGCAACGGTTCTCAACATTCCTAATACTATGACCCTTTAATACTCATATGTGGATGTATCTGCATGTGGGTGGACCCACCTGGAGATGGATAGAGGAGCGGTGTCAAGGTTCCTAAGACCATCGGAAATATGTGTTTTCCGATGGTCTTAGGTGACCCCCAAAGGGGTTGCAACCCACAGGTTGAGGTCTGCTGGCATAGGGTGAGAATGATAGATGGGTTATGAATGGTACCTCTGCAGTAAATGCCCAAATGGATGTGATCATATTTCCAGTGAAGTAAGATAAAGCAAACCAAGAAAAGACCTTGAGGGGAGAGGGGTCATTTTTAAAAGTGATTCTATGATTAACCTACACTGAAAAGAATCATAGAATTTCAGATTTAGAAAGAACCTCTGAAGTTATCCAGTTCAGTCTCTTTTCTCATGTAAGAATCCTGTATATAAGATCCTTGACATATGTTCATCCAGACTTAGCTTGCAATGATAGGGACCTTGTTATTTCCTGAAGTAGCCAGTTCTACTGTTGGTCATTTCCAATTATTACATTCTTTTCCTGTTTAGATGAAATCTATTACCCTGAAAGTTTCCTCAGTGGTTCCTACAGTAATTCTGCTCTCTGGAGCCAAGAAGAATAATTCTAATCTGCAGCTATTTGGAGACTTCCAACACAGCGCATATAGGATACCTAATTCAATTCTCTTTATTTTACAGATAATGAAACTGAGATCCAAGTAAGGTTATATATATATATATATATATATATATATATATATATATATATATATATACACCTCAGTTTCCTAATATCTGTAACAAGAGGGATTTGGACCAGCTAGTTTCTAATATTGTATTTCTCTTTTAAAGGTTATTTTATGCTTATTACTGACTTTAAAAATTATTGATAACTTTTGTTATTGTATTACCTTAATCTCTAAGTATATCCTTTCCCCTCACCTATTTTGGAATGCCTCTTCCTGTAAGGTCTAGCTCAGGTATATACCTCTCCATGAAGCCTTAACTGGTCCCTTACCTAAAATTTACAACTCTTTACTCAAAGTCTTAATAACATTTTGCTATTTTTTGCATTTGCATCTATTATCCTTGACATTACTTTCCATTTGATCATAGTTGTTACTGCTTGTCTAAATTTCTTATACCCTATCCCTATTAGACTTAAAGCTTCTTTAGTGGAGATACTGTATCTTAATTTATCTTGACATATAGGGATAAGTTAAGGTCCTTGCACATAGAGGTTTACTAAACATTGGCTTAATCAAATTAAATTAAGCCTAAACTCCATATGCTATGGAGAAAGTGCAGGATCTGAGCCCAGATGACTTAGGTTGGAATCTTGGCTGTTCTACTTGTTACTGTGAAGACCTTGGTCAAGTTACTGAACACCTCTTTTTTTTCTCCCTGGTAAAATTTAGGGGTTGAACCTGTTGACTTGTATGTTTTCTTCCAGCTCTAACTTCAGGATCCTAAGTCTTTTCTCAGTCTGATCCTATGATGGTAATTACTGGACATTGGTGACGAAGATCACAGGACTGAGTCACTCATTAACCCTCTAGTAGGTGACTCCTCCATGGCTGCTGAAGGAGAGAAAAACACTGTTATCACTCTCTGAAATTACGGGATGTTCAGTCATGTATCCGGTAAGAGACACAATCCAGTTTAATGGAGCCTGTGATTACAAGGATGCAAATGAGCCAACCCCAAATGAGACAGTGCAATAAACAATCAGGTGTTTCTGGTCTGATGTGATGAGCTGAGAGGGCTGTGAGTACCATCCTGCTTCAGGTGTTTTGAGGGAGAATTTGGTGACACAGCATCTCCCTCCCAGTGAGATTAAACCTATTTATCAGACAGCTGAAGGAGTCGCACTTTTTTTTTTCTTTCTAGGAGACATAGGAGATGCAAATTAATATGCAAATACACTGTTAGCAAGAACTCCATGGAAACCAGAGGGGCTGAAATGAGTTGGTGATTTTCTAGGCTGCTGTTCTCAGTGGAAAGGTGCACCTGGATTCAGGCCTGCAAATGACCATGGTCAGCTCCATGTTTATCTGGTGACTAAAAAATGGGGAAAGAGATCTAGTCCAAATGAAACTGATTAGGGGATACTTAAGTATGTGGTGGACATGTGTAGCCTTGTATGTCCTAGTATTTAATATACCTTGACCCTCTATATGCCTTTCAGTTCCTTGGTAAGTCCTAGTATTTGGTAAATATCTTTAGTCAACATTGCTATGAACTTTAGAGCTTGGGACACTTTGAAATTTAGTAGACCTTTGTGAACCTTAGGATGCATTCCACCTTGGAGTATTTATAACACTTTAGAATATTAACTAAACCTTAGTATTCAGGACAGCTTTGTTTACCTCTTTGAATTTGTACAACTTAGTGCTTAGTAATTAAATGCAGTCTAGTGATAATGAATAGAAAGTTAGAATTAGAGTCAGGTAGACTTGAATTCTAATCCTGTCTCATACGCTTATTTGCTGTGTGATTCTAGGAAACTCACTTCTCTGGGACTATTTTCTTATCTTCCAATTAGAGAGAATAATAGTACTCATCTCATAGGGTTGTTAAGGATAAAATGAGACAATGTACATGGAGTATATTCATATATGCGTTATTATTAATTTCATATTTACTTTTGTGAGAATTTCTACCTAGCCCATCTTAGTGCATGCACATCCTAAAGCTCTTAGTACCACATTGTATTTGCTATACTTTAGAGTGCATAATGGGAATGTCAATGGGAAGATCTATCCCATTCATTAACAGGCCCATGTGAGCTGCTTAAGTCACATGGAAGCCTAAGTCACATGAGTTTGAGTCACATGAAGCCTGTGGTGAGAGGAGCTTGCTGAATGGGTGGAGCACGAAGGGTGGAGCTGAGCACAGAGGAGTTGGTCAGAGCAGTTAGAGTTGAGGGAGAGAGAGGAAATAGGCAGCAGACTGTGACTATTTGTGGGAAGGCTATAGCAGGGGGAAGGCCTGGAGATGGTGGTATCATCTTCTGCATTGTTATTGTGTTTGGATTTCTTTGTTGCTGTGATGGATTTGGCTTTCTGGTGTTGGGATTTGACTTCCTGGTGTTTGAATAAGTGTTTTGATTCTGTTTTCTATGTGTAGAGTTTGTCAAATTTTGCAATTCAGAATTATGCCAGCATATTCATAGCTGCTATAGGTGCTGTGAATACCGTGTTGGTGCTACAAGTGGAAGCTCTTTGATGCAGTGATAAGAGAGCTGGGTTTGAAGCCAAGAAACTTTGGTTCAAATTTTGACTGCTCTACATGTGTCTGACTTTGGATAAGTAACTTCATTTTCCTGGTCTTTTGTTTATTTAAGCTGTAAAATAAGTAGGTTGGATTCCTAATCTTGGGTCCATGGATGGTCTCTGAAACTTTGCTTCCTTCCTTTTCTCATAGAATAATAAATCATCAGAGATATACATTATTCGATATAGGGAGGACTTTAGTAATCATCTAAACCATTCCATTCATTTTTCCTGAGAGGAAAGAGAAGAAGGAAGAAATCAAGTCACTTGTGTAAGTTCACATAGCCAGCAAATTGTCAAGCTGAGGCTGAAATGAGATTTCCTATGCCCAATCTAGTGCTGTTTTCATCTCAAAGTTACTTCTAAGAAAACAGTGGGAATGGAAGGCAGCCATCTGATGAAATAGCATTTGTCAAGCACCTTCCATAGGCTAAGCACTGAGAATATACACAGAAGTGAAATAGCTCCTTCCCTCAAAGGGTTTACATTCCAATGTGGGAGAAAACATATCTATAAAGAAGCACATAAAGGACATATACAAAAGGAATACAAGGAAGCTTGGGAGCGTAAGGCCTAAGAACTGGGTGGCACATAGGAAAGTCTTCATGTAGGACATAGTGCTTGAGCTGAGTCTTGAAGGAAACCATGGATTTCCAGGTGGCAGAAGTGAATAAGGATTGTGTTCCAGGAATGTGGGATAGCCAGAGCAAAGGCAGAGAGAAGAAATATAGAGCAATGAATGTGCAGAACAGCAAGTGGATTTGTGTGGAAGAAAGAAACATGTGAGAAGACTGGAAAGGTAGGCAGTGACTTGGGTTGGGAAGAATTTTAAATGACAAAAGATTTTCTATCTGATCCTGGAAGTAACTGGAAGCTGTTAGATTATGTTGAGTGAAGGTAGGTGAGAGTGATATGGACAGTAATATGGTATACTCCAAAAAAGTCATTCTGGTGGTTGTATGGAGGATGGACTGGGATGGCTAGTTGATTGCCTCGCAATTAGGAGACAACCTCCCAGGCAAGAGGTAATGAAAGTCTGAAGTAAGGTGGTGGCTGTCTAAGGGGTGAGAAGGGGAGGATAGATTATGGAGATAGAAAGCACGACATTTTGTACCTGATTGGATATATGGGGTGAGTGACAGTGAACGGTAAATAATGATGCTGAGGTTGAGAACTTGGACGATGCTGGTGGACTTTGCAGTAATTGGGAAGTATGGAAGAAGAGTAAGTTTTGAGGGAATTATTTTTTGGATATATTGAGTTTAAGATGCCTACAAGATATGTAGTTCAAAATGTCTAACAAGTCATTAGACTAGAGCTCAAGAGAGGGACTGGAAACACACACATACATACACCATAAGCACAGAAATGATACTTAAACACATTGGAGTTTTTGAGATCATTATGTAAGATAATATAAAGAATACAAAAGAAGTGGGTTTAGAACAGAACTCTGGGGACCACCTATTTAGTAGGTATCACCTGTATGATGAATCAGCAAAAGAGACTGACAAGTAGTGGTCAAATAAGTAGGAGGGGAACCATAAAAGAATAATGTCATAAAATCCAGATGAGGAAACTGAGGCAACCAGGAGATAAGTCACTTGCTCAAGTCACACAGCTAGTATCTGAGACTGGATTTGAATTCAGGCTTCCAAGACTCCAGGCCCAGTGCTCTATCCATTGTATTACCTAACTGCTTATAAGCCTATGAATTGAAATTCAATTTCATCCCCATCCAGATTCTCAATTTGCTCATTCCCATGTTTGTCCCTGGACACAGTCATTTCCCAAAGCTCTTTAAACAGAGAGACTGAGTTTATGTGAATGATGGCCTACTTCCATCATTTTTCCCATCTTTGGAACTCACTGGTCTTTCTCCTGTTAACTTGTGTCAGGATTTGTAGAGGATTCCCTGCATAATTATATATTGCCTTCTTAGGGTCCAAGCTGAACTGGAATCTTTCAGGCCCTAAGGGTTCCCACTCTTCTGTGAATTCTGCTTGATGACTAGGGCTGATGACATATACCACTGAAGGGGTGTGAATTCCTTCCATCACTTTCCCTTGAAGTCTTGGTCTGGTGTAAATTTAAGTCTAGAGATGACAATTGAAAAACCCTGAGAGCTATTGAATGGTAACAGGTAAATATCTAATCCAGTCTTTTTCCTTTTCACCCCAGCATCTACCATACCTGCTGCTAAGAGAAATTGGTCCAAGGCTTTATGGCAAATATTAAAGCACTATATAAATGCTGGTTATATAAATGTGTTGAGAGACCAGGGGTCTTGGTGCCTTTGTTCACCAGAAAAATTGAATCTCATAAAACAAAGACTGAATTGTGCTTGTGGAAAAAATTCAATAGTAATGAGCAAACACATGGACTATTACAGGAAATTAAATCAATACAGAGCTACTGTCAAGCATATGGGATATTGGGGGGAACACTGAGTGATGCAATATGAACTAGCCAAAATGGAATTACATAATTAAAAGACAATCATTCATAATAATCCTAACAATGTCAAAAACTCAGTTACTCTTGGAAAAAGATGGAATTGATTTAAAATCAATACTTGTCCTGGACCCAAGGTGAGGGCATGCTGTCTAGATTAGAGGCCAAGTGGACTTCTTCCCAACTCTAGAGAAGGAAAAAAAAAAACAAGTCTGAAAATAGGATTTAGTCTCTTATCCTCTGCTCAAGACTCTAAAAAAGAGAGGAATGGGGAAAGAGCACAAGAAGTCTTCACTCAACAACCCAGTAGAAAGGAAGAATAAGAACAGAGTCAAAAGGTTATTGTCAATTAGAGGGGTAGAGAGACCTGTAGGGTAAACCAACAGTTGTTCTTTTGACAACAGCAAGGGAAAAAAAAGCTCAACATGCAAAGACTCACATAGACCAGTCACTTGAAATTTACTATTTCTTGTCAGGTTAGGTCACAAGTTTCTAGTTCACTAATCATGCTTCTTAACTCTAACCCAAGGCGGATGCAAATTCTCATAAAAGCTGTGTTAAGAAGAAGTCATTTATGAATCTGGATGTCTCCAACACCATTAATGTGACATCCTTAATGCATGAACCATTGGGGATGAACCCTATTTATGCTAGGATGATATCATGCCTCATTTGAGGGCTATATCTGTACTAGGGGTATTTGGAAAGTATTCTACTCTTCTTCCTCCCCAAAAGGTCCAAGATGTCAGTTGTCAACAAAGTCAACAATAATATTCCCAAGGATAGGGAACCTGGGTTTTCCTGATAAAAAATTATAAGGATTAGAATTCCCATTTTAAAGATGAAGCTCAGGGAAATTAAGGAGCTTGCCCCAGGTCACACAGATAAACAAAAGACACTGCATTCAAAATGTGGGCCTCATGGTTCCAAGTATAGTATTTTCTCCAGAATACACACATCCAGAAACATCATCATAAGAAATTCCAGGGGTAGGCAATGGCACAAGAGTCATAGAGGCAGGAAATTGAGGGATGTATTCAGCAAATACTTAATAGTTTTGAGTGCATGCATCAATTCAATTAATACAGCAAGCATTTATTAAGTGCCTAATATATGCAACAGACTTAGTATATAAAGAAACAAGTAGAACAGCCCCTGCTCTCAATGAGTTTACATTTCAATAAGGGATATAACATGGGCACAAGTTAAGTTTGTTGACAAATTAAAATGAGAGAGAAGAATGATAACTAATGGGGATATTCAAAAAGTCTTCATAAGGAGATAACAAGAGTTGAACATGTGCAGAAGTCATATAGAGGAGCTCTAGGACATAAACCTGGGACTTAAGATCTCTGATCAAAACAATGACCAACCATGTTTCCTTTCCAGAGGGCTGCTAAGGAGAAATGCTACCCACATCTCTCATATCTGAATGAGAAATGATTGGCACAACCAGTCAAATACACACACACACATATTGCTGTTGTTCATCCTTCATTTTTGGTTTTTGTTTTTTTTTGTCTTTATTTTTTTGGAGGGGGGAAGGCAAGGCAATTGGGGTTAAGTGACTTGCCCCAGGTCACGTAACTAGTTAAATGTCAAGTGTCTGAGTCTGGATTTGAACTCATGGCCTTCTGACCCCAGGGCCAGTGCTCTATTCACTGTGCCATCTAACTGCTCCAACATCCTTGATTTTTGAAGAGAACTAATGACGCTATGGAGTGAAGTTTTGAATTACATATGAATTGGATTTATGTAAGATAGAGTTGCACAAATTCATTATCAGCCTCACTCTCTCTTCCTGAGTCATTGAAGTCTAGTGGCAAGACAAAACTCAGGACAAGTGATGATAACCCAGGATGCAGTGGATGACCTTGGCATCTTTGATATCTGACCAAGCTCTAAACACTTCATAGTTCCTGCTTCAACCACCTTCATGGACTTTGGAGCAAATTGTTCTCATCCACCCTTTCACCTTCAGTAAGTTTTCACATGTTTGGGGAGATATCCTCCTAATTCACCAAAGGGTTTGAGGCCCATTGGTTACCCTTAACCTGATTTAGTCTATCTATTGAGATGATTTTATTAAGTTGTGGCTACTGCACATGCTGTGGCTTTTTGTATAATTGTATACATAATAGGAAGATATATGCTATGCTATGCTATGCTATTTCACTGATGGCTTGGTTAAGATCCTAGAATCCTCTATACCCTTGAACTTTCCCCTCTTCTCCATAGTGTCAGTCCTTAAATCTAGGAACCTTTCACCATATTTATCTTTCTGCTTCCACTTCTAGGTGGCCACAGAATGCTGGAGAAAGTCATAGAACACTGGTCATTGGGTCCACCACAGATATATTTAACCCCAAATGGATCCTCATTGCAGCTTGGAAATATATAAATTATATTAGATTAATATATCTACATAATATGTTTTAAAATTATTATCATTATTTACATAGAATTTTAAGATTTACAAAGTGCTTAAGAAATATCTCATTTTGGCCTCATGACTCACTAGAAAGAAGATGGAGATAAAATGGGAAAAGACTAGGAGAGGGTAGAGATCAAACAAAGCCTTTGGAGAACTTATTAGGGGGCAGCAGAAGGAAGAGAAGTTTCTCCAGAAGACAGTCAGTGAGATAGGACAAATAAAATGGCATACTTTTTTTTTTTAACAGAAGCCCAAGGAAGTTTGAGTATCAAGAAAAAGGGCAGGGTCAACAAAATACTGCAGAGAAGTAAAGGATGAGAACTTGGAAGGGGCCATGCCAAAAAGATATGTCTCATTTGGCATTAAATAGGTAGCATGTTTTGTCTTTTGTCCTTTGAAATTGGTCACTACATTGATCAGAGTTCTTAAGTATTTCAAAATTGGTTGTCTTTACAGTACTGCTATTATTCTTTGAGTTGATCTCCTGGTTCTGTTCACTTCACTCTGTATCAGTTCATACAAATCATCTCAGTTTTCACTGAAACCAGTGCTTTCATTATTTCTTAGGGTACAATAGCATCCCATTACACTTATATACTGTATTTTGTTCAGCCATTTATCAATTGATGAGTACCCCCTTAGATTCTACCTCTTTGCCACATAGCTACCTCTGATACCAGGAATAGTAGGAAGCTGGTCTTTAGCCAGATAAAGCCCTCCTGGGGCAAGGTAGAAAGCACCAAGTATAAAACAGTCATCATTAGCCAGGTTAGTTTATAACTTCAGTGTCTCCTTATTTCATCTAGGATAAAATGAAACTTCCCTCAGTTCGACATTTAAAATCTTTCACAGTCTGACTCCAGCCGAACTTTCAGGGCTCACTGTACATTACTGTCCTTTGCGTACTCTACATTGCAGCCAAATTGGCCTCATTGTGATTTCCTGAAATCAGCACTCTGTCTTTTACCTCCATATCTTTGCATAAACTATTCCCTGTACTTGGAATGCATTCTGTCCCTACATTTGCTTTATAAAATCCCTGTCACCTCTCAAGGCTCAGCTCAAGTACAATTTGCTGGAAGCCTTTTCTGATCCCCTTGTTAGTACTTGAACCATTCTACCCTCAAATTATCATGTATGTATATATTTGCCTGTCACCATACTATATTCTCCCTTCTCCCCTCCCCCCAATACAATGAGAACTCCTTGAAGGAACCATGTTTTATTTTTATTTTCATTTTGCACACAGAAGTAGTTTAATAAATGCTTGCTGGATTAGGTTGCTAAAAAAAATGAGTAAGAACAGAAAAATCAAAAGATAACAATACAGACAGGGAACCAGGGTTAGCTTAGTGATTAAGGAAACAAAGCTATTTGTTTCCTGGGGCTCAGAAAGGGAGTTTGAGGAATGTGTAAGAGGTTTGGAAGTGACACCCTGGAGAGATATGGCTTGTCAGCTAGAGATGAATAAAATGATTTCTAAGCTGCAGTGAGGACCCAGCTGGGGTTAAATGGCATATATCTGTGGTGGACCCAGTGATTATTTTTCTGTGACTTTCTCCCACACTGCTTGGCTACCTAGAAGTGGTAGCAGAAAGATAATATGGTGAAAGGTTCCCAGATTTAAGGATTGGCATTATGGAGAAGAGGAGAAAGGGGGAAAATTCAAGTGGGCAGAGGATTCTCAGATCTGAACTAAGCCATCAGTGAAATGGCTGGACAAGGAGGTCCTCAGCCAATTCACATGATAATGAACTCCATTCTCATGTAAGTCTACTGCATTTCTTTTTTGGTCTTCCAGCTCATGATTCAGTCTGATATCAGGGCTCAGAAACTATGGCACCTATGAGACCTTTCTTCCTCCACTGAGTGATAGTGATAGAACAATAAATTATTTTATGGCCGGTAGTAATTAGAAGAGGGGCTTGCTAGCAAAATCCCACTCCCAACTCCCAGTGAATCTTTATGGTGCTCTGTAGGGCAGTCATTTACCATTTCCCCAGCACGTGCATTATTTTCAGTCTTCAGTGGCCTCTCTGGATGTAGGACAGAGAGAGAATGGATGCTTACTGAAACTTCTTTCATTTGATAACTCAAAAGTTCTCTTGGTCTCTGGGGTTCTAGCTCTTTTGGAGGATAACAGCAACATCTTGGGGCCCCAATCCAAGAAATGAACATCATTCTATCTGCATCTTTGTAGCATGTTTCTAGAGTGTCAGGTAGACTGGCTTTACCTGCAGACAAAGGAGGTAGTGCTTTCACCATATAAAACATTTTGTACTTGTGACTTGGAGTCAGGTGAAACCTGGATTTGAATCATATGTGAATATGGGCAAGATGCTTTGTGTTTCTAAAACTTGATTTCTTTACTGGCAAAATAAGGATAATATTGATAGTAACTACCTCATAGGCTTGTTCTGAAAATCAAATAACTAATGTATATTAAATATTTTGCAAGTTGAAAATACTATTTAAAGGCCAGCTTTTCTGGTTCAGATACATTTCATATTTGTTTATGTGTTATTTTCCCCCCTATTAGACTGTAAACTCCATGAGGGCAGGGACAACATTTTCCTTATCTTTTTACGTTCACCATGGACTAGCACAGCCTCTGAAAACATTAAGCAATTCAAGCTGAATTTCACAAGTACAGGAGGATACCTCAGTTTCCCCTCCCAATTCACTTCCATCAGAAATTCCTTTAATACAGGAAAACCTGAGACAAAACATGCCTGTCCACGATCTTGGAGAACATTTAATTTAATCTGCTAATTTGCTAAGGAAAGGGAGTAAGGCCTAGAGAGGTCATACTGATCATAAATGGCAGATCTAGGACCAGAATCCAGGTCCCCTGACTATCAGCCTAACAAACTCTTTCTCAACTATTCCACACTGCTTGTTGTTTGGTTGTTTCAGTTGTCTCTGACTGTTCGTGATTTCATTTGGGATTTTCTTGGTAAAAATACTGGAGTGGTTTGTCTTTTTCTTCTCTAACTTAGATGAGAAAACTGAGGCAAACACTAGTAAAAGTAACTTGCCCAGGGTCATTTAGCTAGTAAGTGTCTGAGGTCACATTTGAACTCATAAGGATGAATCTTCCTGACTTGAGGACCAGAACTCTATCCACTGTACTACCTAGTTGCCTGTTCTACAGATAAAGTTTAAAATCCAAATGTCCATTGAATTAACCATATTACATTTATTTAAATTATACTAAAGTATATATAACTGATAACAGGCACTTATTTTGAAGAGGACAGATGTAAGAACACAAAAGCTTGGGCTTTTGGCACAGGGGTTGCTATAGAAGGGGAGAAGGGAGTATTATAATTTTGCCTGTTGTTTGCCCTTTGGATCACAGTGAATACCTATCTGAATGCTATAAAGATCTGTCAGCTCATGTCAGCAGGCATAGTACAAGGGAAAGAATCTTGGATTTAAAAGTCAGTAGCATGGCCATTGACTATCTGTGTTACCCTGGACAAATAATTTCTCTTGCAACTTCAGGTCCCTCATATGTAAAATAGGGACCATAATAATTGCTGTCTTTACTTCAGAGGGTCATTTTAAAGAAAGTGTGTTGTAACCTGTGCTGAGTTACATGTAACTGAAAACTCCTTCTCATGGAAATCATATTTCCCAGCTATTTCCAAACCATGCTGCCGAAACTCTAGGTGTCTTCCTCATGTCTCTTCTTTCAGAAATTGGACTCTATGACAGTCACCCTGAGCTCTGCCTCCACCTCACTTCCTGAAGTGTTTCAACCCCACCTCCCTCTTTCTAGCATCCTTTTACATCTTCGTCTTCTTCCATTAGGATACAAGGTGCTAGAACTGGAGGTCCTTGGGACTATCTTGCTTGCTTACATTTCTATCCCCTGAACATATTATAGAAAAGAGGACATAGCAAGTACTTATTTCTCATTCATTCTCTCATTCATCCATCCATCCATCCATCCATCCATCCATCCATCCATCCATCCATTTAGCATTTTGAAGATGTGAGATTCCATCAGTGTGGATCTCCTTCCCTTGCTACAGGACTAAATGTTATATGTATGCTTTAGAAAAGAGTTGCATGACTTCCCCTGTCACTAAAACAAAATTCACTCCTTAGAGGTCAGTCTTAGGGACCAGCTCAGTCTCTCAGCACTTTGATATGGTGATCCTGACACCTTCATCCGATGATGAGGCGCTGGAGGGGGACCTTAGCCAAAGTCTCACTCAACACAACGAACATTTTTTTAAATTGCCATTGATGGTAACAACTCACATCAACATAAAACATTTAAAGATTTACAGGACCCCTGTAAATTAGGGAGTATAAGTATTATACTCATACACGAGGAAATAGAAAGGGTACACTAACACAGATTTGAAAGTGACAGAACCAGGATTCAATCTCAGGTCTCTTGATGCCAAACCTAGCTCTCTTTCCAAAGCACCATGCTTCTCTCCTAATCTTTCTTCTTTCAATGTCCAGGTTGGGATGGATTTTACTTTTACAGACAACCTCTGGGATCAGATCTATTAAATTTCTAACAGTGTGTCCTCTCACCCAACTGCTAGGCATGATCAATTTAAAAGCTCTGGGCAGCATATGCAACCATCTGATTGATCTGATAATATTGTCTCTCTTCCTTTTTAAGCTACCTGTTCTTTAAATTGCATATAAAAATGCAGTCAATGAAATATTAATATGCCAATGAATAATACACTAACAATTTAAAGCCAGCAAACGTACCCAAAGATTTCATATCTTCTGCTTGCATCATCTGAAGCACTTTCTATAAACTGAAGAATGATTGAAAAAAATGATAATAAGGATGAAATAAATATAGAGAAATATTAACATTGTAAAGAGGTATGGAAATTTTCAATAATAAATGAGAGGCAAGCTGCTGATGTAGAAAAGGCTTCTGGACTTGAAGTCACAGGACTTGGGTTAGAATACAGGCTTTACTAGAGCAAGGCAGTCTATATCTCTAGACCTCAGTTTTTTTTTCTGAAAAATGGGTACTCATGAGGCTTTTCTGAGAAAGAATTTAGATAATGGCTAGAAAGTGTTTTGTAACTATAGTGACCTAAATGTGAGGTACTGTCCAAGGTACTGTTCTTAGAGAACTATGAGCAAGGGATCTAAGAGAAAAGGCACACATGGTTATGCATTGCCAAAAGCTGAATGTGCTTATGCAGAAAAATGCCAATGGTGTCACTGAGGAATTAGGTCTTTAAAGACATGAAGAGGCAATTATCGTGGGAAGAGCATCTAGTCAGATGATGTGGGTTTGAATCTTTACAACTTAATACATGTTCAACACTGAACAAGTCTTAATTTCTCTGAGCCTCAGTTACTTCACCACTCAAATGGGAATGAAAACATCTTCATTTCTCACAGGAATGTTATAAGAATCAAATGAGAAAAAGTTTGTAAAGTGTTTCCTAAATTATAAAACAATATACAAATTATTATTATTTTATTATTATTATTATTGAGGTGCAATATAACCTAATAGATACAAAACTTTCTTTGGAGTCAGAAAGACCTGGGTTCAAGTCTTACTTCTCACATTGCCTACCTAGTGCTCTGAGCAAGTCATCTACTTTTTCAGAGTTCCCTGGTCCTCCTCTCTCCCTCACCCCACCTTGCCCTAGCCCCAGGTTTATAAATTGTAGAAGAATTGACAGCCTGCATCAGTGGAGGGAGTTGCCTCATTGGGCATAACAATCCATAACAATGACATCAAAGATCTGGATACCTGCCCCCAAATATATATATATATATATATATATGTATGTATATTTATATGAATATATGT
>CM053588.1:101124421-101216198 GCA_028646515.1 Pseudochirops corinnae
AGAGAATACAAACAGAAGTTACAAACAAACAGAAAAACAGATCAGCAGATGGCTTCCAGCGTCTGACCATTATATCAGTTACCTAGTCAGTTACCAGAGAGGGAAGCACCAACATCTGGGTTTTTCACAGCCGGGGGGCTCAACGGCTGCCCAGAGTCTCTTCTGGCCAAATCACACAACTCTTCTCAAAGTGAGCCCCAAACCAAAACCTCACATCAGGGCGTATATATAGCCTTCTCCTGGCTTGGAGAATGTCAGAGCCCTCTGGATCCACTGCCCAATCACAAAGCTACAAGGCACGGGAATTTCTGAAAAACAAGCATGGTGCCACAGGCTCCACGTGACCACATTGAGCCTATTAGGGAACAGAGCATACTTTCAAATCTGGGAAGGTTCTCAGAGTCATGTAGCCACTTTAGCAAAGGGCGTAGGGGCATGGAAGATCTTCAGATTCCCATAACATCTGTTCATATGCCCTTTGTTTTTTCTGAGGTTGGTCTCTGAGATAATCAGCTGGGCAACCACCTGTAGCTCTCAGATTTTTCTAAGAGCTCCAGGACACAATTTGTAAACAAGACACAATCCTATACTTAAATTAAATCCATGAGTCATTAATGATCACCTATAACTTTTTTTCTTTCTAGTCAAGGTGCTAGAGCACCACTAAAGTTATGGAAAATAGAAAACAGAATAGAATATGTAGAAAAGCTTGGTGAAATGGGTAATGGACACAGAGTGATACAGGACTCTGGGAGTGAAACTGTGAATCAATCAAATTCTCTTCCACTTTGACTTGAAAACACATCTTGCTCACTCTGGTCAGCCACTACTTTGAGAAGGTTAAGTAGTATGTCACTGCAGATTCAATTTTTCATGAACATTTACTAACATTTTTAGATGGTGTCTAGGTGGCACTGAACTAGGAGTCAGAAGTCAGAACTATGAATGCTCACTACAGACACTTAATAGTTGGTTGGCCTTGTGTCAGGCACACAGCCTCTGTGAAACTCAATCTTTTCATCTGCTAAATTGGGGTAATGGTCGCCCCTACCCCACAGAGCTACTGGGAGGATTAAGTAATATATCTAAAATGTTTTGTAAACATTAAAGTATTATATTAATCTTATTGTTATCAATATATTATCTCTGGTATTAATCAAACATCTTATCATAGGGTTGGGGGTGACTGATGGGTAATTGAAGATTATGTCAGTAGAGCACAATTTCTAGCATATACTACCATAATCTAGAATAAGAGTCCTTAACCTTTTTTTGTATCACGAACACATTTAGTAAACTGATAAAGCTTATAGACCCTTTCTTAGGATAACATTTTTAAATACAGAGAATAAAATGCCTAGGATTTAAAAGAAAACCAAAGATTACTAAAAGCTGTAATTTTTTTCCATCCAAGCTTATGAACTCCCTGAGACCTAACTAAGGGACATATAGGCCCCCAGGTTAAGAACTCTGATCAAAAGGCTTCAGGTATATACCCCAGAAATGGAAAAATAAAAATCCCCTTTTCAATAGTTGCTAAAGGTTTCCCCAAAAATAAATTTCGCTTTTCAACATTCCCAGCATGTAGAATGGGAAAAACAAGTCCCTTCCCAACACAGCTTAATAAAACTTCATTCCCTTCTAAAACCAAACAAACAAGGACAAAAAAAAAACCTCTACAATGGATTCCAAAGTCCTAAATTGGTTATTAAATGTCAGAATCTAGTCCTAGTTAACCATACAACACAGAGGGAAGAGCATTGGATTTGGGGGCAGAAAACCCAAATTCAAATATTGACTGTGCTATGTATGTATGAATTTGGTTAAGTCATTGGGATTCAGCTTCTTGATCCATAAAATGAGGGGGTTAGAAAATCTGGCCCCTGAAATAATTTCCAGCTTTAGATCTATGGTCCTATGACCTTGGGCAAGTCACTTCACATTTCATGACCTCAGTTTCCCTATATCTATAGCTATCTATATTGATATCTATATATCTATATCTATATCCATCTACATGTACATCTAACTACATCTTTATCAACACTGATATCTATAACAACTACTTCTGCATCTACACCTATATCGATATCTACATCTACTTCTATATCGATGTCTTTCTACATCTATCTCTATAAAATGAAAGGAGGTTGGACTAAATTGTCTTTAAGACCATTATAGCTCTAAATTCTGTAATCCTATGAGCTTTTCTCCTTTAACTCTCCTTTTTTCCTTTTTTTTTTTTTTTTTGCTTTTTGGAGGGTAGGGGAGGTAGGGCAATTGAGATTAAGTAACTTGCCCAAGGTCACACGGCTAGTTTTGTGTTAAGTGTCTGAGGCCAGATTTGAACTCAGGTTCTCCTGACTCCAGGGCCAGTGCTCTATTCACTGCATCACCTAGCCACCCCCTGCTCCTTTATCTCTTACTTGTATCCTCTGTGTACCCCATGATCCATCCAAATTAGATACTCTACCTTGGACTGTCCCTCTCTTCATTTTCTAAGAGAAAACTGATTGTCTTATTCTGTGATGGCTTCCATTATAACAATCTCACAAAATATCAGCGTTGGAAGGGACCCTGGAGGTTGTTTAAACCAGTTCTGACCTGAACAAGAATTGGAACTACAATGAAAAATGGTACAGTATAATGGAAAAAGCATAGGACTGAGAAGCAAGATTTGATTTTGAATTCTTCCTCTGATGTGTACTTGCTTTCTCTCTAGGGGTAAATCTTGTCACCCCTCTGAGCTTCACTTTCCTTGTCTATATAATGGGAGCTAATAATGCCCAACCTCCCTATATGGTTATTGAGATCCAGTGAGCTACTGTATAAAAATTGCTTTACATACCCCCAAAATGCCACATAAATGCCAGCTGTGATTCATATCCCTCAACAAGTGGTCGAACCAAACTTTTCCTTGAAGACTTCCAGTGAGGGCAAGCCCTGTACCTCCCAAGGAAGTTCATTCTACTTTGGGGGTAGTGCTTGTTGTCAGAAAATTGTCCTCTGTATCAAGCTGAAACCAGTCCCTTTGCCTCTTCCATCTATTATCTCGTTTGCTTTCTATGTCTGAAACTGATGATATGATCACAGAATTTTCAGAGTTAGCAGGGAACTCAATGACCATCTAGTCCAACTTATACCTAAAAAGAATCCCTTCTACAGTATTTCCAACAAGGGGCTATCCAGGTCTTAACTGAAGACCTCTAATAATGGGGAACCAATACCACTCAATAAATCCTGTTCTACTTTGTTGGGAAGCTTTCTCTTATATCAAGTTAATGTTGAAAAAAAAAAAGACATATTCATTCTTTGATGGCCATTTATTAAAGGTCCTTTGTAGGGCCTTGGAATAGGGGAATACCAAGAGGTTTAACCCTGGAGGTGGCTTCAATCCCTGAGTTGTTGCTGACCCTGACCTCCAAGATAGTGAATTACAGACATAGGACTGCCTGGGAGCCTGATGGATCTTCCAGGCTCAGGGGTGGTTAGGCAAATCCCAGGATTGATGCTTCTCTATTGGCCAAAGAGAGTGATCATTTTCCTGGCGGCTTCAAAGGAGATGGAGCCACTGCCTTGTGATGGCTCTCTGTCTTGTACCACACCATCACTCACATTGCGGTGGGCAAGAGTTATTGCTGTCCCTTTCCCCCAGCACTTGTCTATCAATTGTGGGCCCTGAGAAGTACATACATAATATAGGTAAAGAAAAATTCATCTGGCACAAACATATGTCTTAACAGGGGAGAGAAAAAAAATCGATTCTTTCCTCCCCCCAACACACAAATACAATCACATGTGTACATTCTTCTCTTCCCTAGACAGTTAGAGACACTGTCTTACTGAGAGAAAGAGGAAAAAAAACAGTATGGGTTTACTTGCGGGTAATCTGGGCTTGCAAGTTCTGGGGGTGACCATTTAATTATTTCAACACTGGAAAGAAAACTTCCTGTCAGGAGTTTTTTCTTGGGCAAGAGACTTAATTTTTGTTTGTTTGGGTTTCCTCATCTCTAAAATGGGACAATGATAGAAACAATAGGATCAAATGAGATAATAATTGTGCTTAGCATGGTACCTAGCACATAGTAAGAGCTATGTAAATGTTAATTAATATTATTACTCGGGGGTGGCTAGGTGGCACAGTGGATAGAGCACCGGCCCTGGAGTCAGGAGGACCTGAGTTCAAATCTGGCCTCAGAAACTTAACAAAAAACTAGACGGGCGAATTTGAGCAAGTCACTTAATCCCAATTGCCCTACCTTCCCCTCTCCAAAAAAGAAAAAAGTATTATTACTCAGGATCAAAAGTAAGAAAGGAACTGAGAAGCCATTTAGTCCAGCTGTCTCATTATTCAGATAAAGAAACTCAGCTCCACATGGGGAAAGTGACTTGTCCAAAGTCACACAAATGACAAGAAAGAGAGCAGAACTTGGAACTCCAATCCTTGTGACTCCCAATGCAGTGTTCTCTCCATTATACCAGAGTTAGCTCTCCCAATGAAGGAATTTCAAATCAATTCAACAACCATCTATTAAGAACTTACTGGATGCACAGCTCTGTATTTGGGACTGGAAGAGATACAAAGAAGCAGTAGGCTACCTTCATGGAGTTTTTGTTGTTGAGTTGTTTCAGTCACCTGCTATTCTCTATGACCCCATTTGGAGTTTTCTTGGCAAAAATACTGGAGTGGTTTGCCATTTCCTTCTCCAGCTAATTTTAAGATGAGGAAACTTCGGCAAATAAGGTTAAGTGAATTGCCCAGGGTCACACACAGGCTGATTTGAACTTAGGTTTGAACTCATGGATTTACAGTGTAGTAAATGTAGGTGAAATACTTTAATTCACTTATATCAAATAAGCCTTTATTAGGCACCTACTACATAGTAGGCACTAAGTTAGGGGCTAGGAATACAGAGGCAAAAAAGAAAAAAGAAATAAGAAATAGCCTCTGTCTCCAGGGAGCTTAGAGTCTATTAGAATGATGTAACATGTACAGACATAAATGTGTGGTGGAATGACAGGGAAGAAATTGTTAACGATGAACAATTAGGAGAAAAGGACAAAGTTTCCCATAGTGTGTCTGCCTGAGCTTATCTACGAAGAGATCCTAAGATTCAAAGATGTGGAAGTTAGAAGCTAGAATTTTTTGGGTACGGGGAAGAGCCTTGCAAAGGCATAGCAGCAAGAGAGATGACACCATGTGTGGAGTACACGAATTGTTCTAGTCCTGACCTTTAAAGAGCTTACATTCTAATGAAGAAATTTAACACATACAGGAGCATGGGGACTAGGGAAAGGAGTTTTGGACCGTCAAGTCGCAGTAGTGATGAATAGAGCCATAAGCCAGTTGGGAGTCATACCGACTTTTGTAGCTATAGAAGCATTGATATGATTGTTCTCATAGTGAGAGTAAATGGTGGTAGGATAAGAGGGTAAGTGGTAAGTGGGGTAAGTAGGGTAGTAAGTAGAGTTCAATCAATTTCAAAATTGTTCATATTTTGTAGTGTTTGGCACTTGACAAAGCATTTTTCTTACATTCCCTCCTTAGGTAGGCAGTTATATATAGATGAGGATGCTCAGTCTAATAGAGGGGAAGTAACTTTTCCAAGGTCACTCACTGACTTAAAACTAGTACCTCTACACCCAGAGAGTAAGAAAATGGCTTCCAATGGTTATTTTTAAGTATGCTCAGCTTCATGTGCGAATATATGTAGATATATGTATTATATATATGTTCATGTATATAAGTATGTATATGGCTATCTAGGGTCCATTAATTTAAATAAGCTTAATGAAGATAAAACTTACCTTCTAAAGTTATCCCAAAGACTTCAAGTAATTTTTGGACAAGTCATTTGGAGTATGACATACTGCACACCCATAGGCTACCTCATCATTAGGGAAGAGGAAGGGAACAAGCATTAATTAAGCCCCTACTATGTTCCTGGTCCTATGCATAGTGCTTTACAAATGTCCTAGAGGATTTTGTCTAGATCTCTTCTTTGCTCCTATCATAATCTACCTACTATATTTATCTGTGTGTGTGTATGTACACGTACACATATACATACTAGAATTTATGTAATAGCTACTACTTATATAATGTTTTAAGAGTTTCAATATTCTTTTCTTACTTAACTTGATCCTCATAGTAACCTTGGGAAGAAGGTGCTGTATTATATCTTCATTTTACAGTTTCAAAAACTGAGGCAAGCAGAGGTCATGTGACTTGCCCAGTAACAGAAAACCAGTGTCTAAAGCTAGATTCAAAGTTAGAGCTTCCTGATTCTTATTGCACTGTACCATCCTAGCTTATCAGATAGTGAGCTCCCTGCAATGGAGGTATTCAGAGACTGGTTGATAATTTAGCAAGTTTCCCTGAAAGAGACTGATTTATCCAACAGAAATTGAATGAAATGACCTCTGAGTCCCCCCCTCTGAAGGTCTATGACTCATCAGCCCACAGACAGGATCATAGCAGCTACAGATCAAGGAAGGCCTCCTGAATCAATTCCTAAGGAAACTTTTTGCAGGAGACGCCTTGCACCTGAACCAACACTGCTTATGGAAATATTCATCTCCAATTCCTCCTGAAACTGCCACACTAATTTTCCAAGGCGTCACAAGACCCATTATCCTATGCTGTGGGTAGAAATATGTGCACCTGATAAAATAAAATGATTTTGCACCAAAGCACCCAAATCATAAAGTAGGGAGGGACTTTGGCAAGTTGTCTGAAATCCAACAGGTTCAACTTTTCAGGGACAATTTGGCTATAATATGCAAACCAAAAAGAATTTTAGGTCCTTTCAAATCTGAGTCTTTTTCCTTTTACAAAGATTGGAGCTTGCTTCCTAGACAGATGGGAGGTTTCCAGAAAAACACACACACACACACACACACACACACACAAGTTGCACAATGAATCTGTAGCAGCTGACCCTTGCGTATCTCTCTGATGGACTGTATATGCTAGGAAATAAAGTCCCTGAAGATTTCTCACCCAGGTAGCTTTGTAGCAACCAACATTTCATGAAAGTGAGCTGGTGAAGGGAAGATAACTTTAGTCAGCTAAGCATCACTGAAGGGAAAAACCACAAACATTCCTGAAAGGGCCTATAAATTTAGAATCCTAATGGTTCTCTCTTGTCCTTTCTTGAGGGTTTGAATACTGTTGCTAAAATCCTGGAGTTCTGATGGACCCCAATGGCATCAGAAAGTTCCCAGGAGGCAGAGCTCTACCTGTTAGTAAATTTCTGTCACTTGTGTTTACCTTTCTTTGTGTTTGTTCTCATCTCCCCTCTGTCCATGTAAGTAGCTAGCATCTTTGTAGTATTTCCCAGTTGACTTTTAGAACAGCAACCCTCTGAGTTACTTAATAATACTAATATTATTCATCCAGTTATTCAACAAATGTTTATTAGAGCACCTGCAATGTGCCGGGCACTGTGCAGGAACCTGGAAGCAGATCCTGATTCATGGATCTGATATTTTTTCTTTCTATTCTCATTCTCTCCCTCACTCCCCTCTCTCTCCCCCTCCCTCCCCTCTCCCCCTCCATCCTTCTCTCCCCCTTCTCTCCCTCCCTCTCTCTCCCCCTCCCTCCCTCTCTCTCTCTCTCCTTCTCCTTCTCCCTCCCTCTCTCTCCTTCTCCCCCTCCCTCCATCTCTCTCTCTCTCTCTCTCTCCCTCTCTCCCCACCTTGTCTCTCCCCTTCTCTCTCTCTCCCCCTCTCTCCCTCCCTCCCTCTCTCCTTCCCCATTCTATGAAGCAGTGAACCCATGTAAATAAAAGTATTTAAAATTCCCTCTAGCATTACAGACCACATCTGCCCGTCTAACCCATGAATAAAAATAATAATAGTAATAATAATGTGATGGGTCCTATGATAATAACAACAGAAATTGATTATAGTGTAATACAATTATTAATGATATAATATAATTATATTAATTTTTGGAGGGGGGAAGGCAAGGCTATTAGGCTTAAGTGATTTGCCCAAGGTCACACAGCTAGTTAAGTGTGTCTGAGGTCAGATTTGAACTCAGGTCCTCCTGACTTCAGGGCCAGTGCTCTATTCACTGTGCCACCTAGCTGCCCTTAATGATATTATTATTAGTAGTATTATTATTATTTCCTTCCGATCCCATTCATCCTGCTCAATGAAATTCAAGTAGAAATGGTCCTAGAAAAAGTCACCATCCTACTATTTTATATTTTTGTTCAATGCTCTGAAGGATCTTAAATGACTGCTCCCGCTGCTTGATGAGCAGGACCTCATCAACAATAATCCTCCTGGTGAGAGAAAAACTAACATAAACCTTCACCACTGTGCCCTCAGGACCACCTGACCTTACCATCTGCCATGATGCTACTACCTCCAGAGCCCTGAGATTTGCGGTCTTGTCTTCCCATGTGCACTAAGAATACATAGAACTTGGCATTTACTCTACCTCTGCATCTTAATGAATACTAGGCCATATTGTAATTGATTAAAGTAGAAAGCTAGAAAAAAACCATTTTGTGCTTCCCATCCCCAAAGGCATCACCCCCAAGTGAGTTTCTCCTTAAACCCTCCTACCTGGACCTGTTACCCCTGGATATCAATCTATTACCCAATGGCTTCATGGTATCCTGAGACTCCTACCCATGAAGATCATACTTCCTCCCAACATTTGGGGTCACTTTATACCTCTTATCCTGCACATAAAAATCGCCGATAACTACTCTGCTCCCTATTCACTTATCTCCTAACTTCTCCTCAAGAATGATTAGATTTGGGGGTGGCTAGGTGGCGTAGTGAATAGAGCACTGGCCCTGGAGTCAGGAGGATCTGAGTTCAAATCCAACCTCAGACACTTCACACTTACTAGCCATGTGACCTTGGGCAAGTCACTTAACTCCACTTGCCCCGCAAAAAAGAAAGAAAGGAAGGAAGGAAGGAACGAAGGAACGAAGGAACGAAGGAAGGAAGGAAGGAAGGAAAAAAGAAAGAAAGAAAAAGAAGAATGATTAGATTTGGTGTAGCTATGTGGCACAGTGAAAAGAACACCAACCCTGGAGTCAGGAGGACCTGAGTTCAAATCCAGCCTCAGACACGTAACACTAGCTGTGTGACTTTGAGCAAGTCACTTAACCCCAATTGCCTCGCCTTCCCACCTCCCAAAAAAAAAAAAAAAAGAATGATTAGATTGTCAGACCTAGCAAAAATCTCATATATCTTCTTGTTACCAGAGGTTCACATTAGGGTTTCGAGGTGGAAGGAACCTTAGCGATCATCTGGTTCAATCCCCTCCTTTCACAGACAAAGAGAAGTTAGATGACTTGTCTATGGTCACAAAGCCTTTCTAAGTAAAGAGCTAGAATGTGATCCCAGATCTGCATGAACCCTAATATGAGGGGAATATGAGGAAGCTGAGGCCAAGGGGTAAGATGACAACTATGTGGCCCAAGGGCCTTGAGTGATATCCTGGTCTCCAGCCTGCTGGTTATTGTTATAA
This sequence comes from Pseudochirops corinnae, assembly GCA_028646515.1. Lineage (NCBI taxonomy): Eukaryota > Metazoa > Chordata > Mammalia > Diprotodontia > Pseudocheiridae > Pseudochirops > Pseudochirops corinnae. Next base: position 101,133,921 of record CM053588.1, read on the forward strand.
CCACTATCTAGCTGTTGCATGGGGCCACACAAGTCCTGTTGTTCCCCATACCACAATACCTAATGAGAGGTTATATTCCCATACATGATATTCAGCAACTGCTGAGAAATGTAAATCCTTTAGTCCAATTGGGCCACCGGCCAACCACAATGCAGGTGTGTTATTTGGATCCTTCTTCCTCCTCCTCTTAAAAAGAACTTTGGATGTGGGTTACACCTCTTTATTGGTATGAGTGCACTGAAATATACAACTTCTCTCTAGCCAGCTCCCATATGCTCTCTTCTCAGTCTCTCCTATTATCTGTCTTGGCAGCTCCACAATGTTCCTGCCTAGTATCAGAAAGGAGCATACCTTTCTTTGCCAACAGAGATTGAAGTTGACAGATTGGAAATGATTTATGAAAACCTGATGTGCATCAGTCCCAAGAGTATTCAGTAGCTTGGGCTGCTCCATAGGGAAATTAACACCAGCATCGAAGAGGTAATTCACTGTATACCTGGTAGATTCTCCTTAGTGCTATGTGGATGCCTTGTGAAGCCATAAGAGAGAATGTCAGAGCTGAAACGGGACTTACAATACAGAATATTAGAACTGGGCAAGATCTTAGAAGATAGAAGAGCAGAGCTAGAAGGGATCTTGGAACAGAAAAGAGAATGTCAGGGCTGAAATGGAACTTACAACATAGAATATTAGAACTGGGCAAGATCTTAGAAGATAGAATAGCAGAGCTAGAAGAGGTCTTGGAACAGAAAATACCAGAACTAGAGGGGACTTTAGAATGTAGAATGTCACACGTGGAAGGGACCTAAAAATATAAAATGCTAATCCTAGAAGGAATCTTAGGTCATAGAATGTTAAAGCTGGAATATACTTTATGATATTTAGAATGTTAGAGCTGGAAAAGCTCTTAAAACAAAATTTTAGAGCAGAAATGAATTTTATGATGTAAAATAATCATGACAGTAATAATTAGATCATTCATATAGTGCTTTAAGGATTGTCAAGTAATTTACAAATATTATTTTGCAAGCCTGGGAGGGAGGCACTATTATTAACCCCATTTTACAGATGAGGAAACTGAGGCAAACAGAGGTTAAGTGATTTGCCCAGGTTCATACTGCTAGTATGTGTTAGATCCTAGATGAGCCTTAGAATAGTAAATATTTGAATATAGACTATAGAAGGTTAGAGCTGAAAGGCACCATAGAAATAACCTAATCCATCCTCCCATTAAAAATAATAACTTATCTGAGGCTTAAAGACAACTTTTCCTCCTGCCCCATTGCTCAAAGTGGATAAAAGAGTAGGGACCCTTCAGCTTTTCGTCAGACTGCCAAATTGCTTTGAGCTTTGACACCCACAGTTAGAGACAGAGCTCACATTTGGTCACCATAAGCCAAAGGAGTTGATTCTTTTTCTTGACATAATGACAATGGTATGTCAAGAGACTCTCGGTGTTAGAAAGGTTCAATCTAATCCAGTCCATACCTGAAGCATGAATTTCTTCCCCAAGACCCTGCTTATCAAACGTAGGTACAGAATTAGCCTAAAGAAGAATCTTGGCAAAGATATTGCCAAAGGAATTAAAATCCCAAATGTATTTCCTGTTGGTCTCTTTCTCCCTCAATACCTTTCCCATTTCTTCAATTCCATTCACTTCAAGGAACATTTATTAAGTGCCCACTACATACTGTGCTTGGCACTGGGACTACAAAACCAAAAATCTAATAGACTTTGCCCTCAGGAAACTTACATTGTACTAGAAAGATACAACATGTATGAAGATAAGAAAGAAAACAAAGTATATACAAAATAAGTAGAAAGTATTTGAGGAAGCTGGAAGGCACAATCACAGTCCCTAGGTCTGATGTCAGAAAGACCTGAGTTCAAATTCAGCCTCAGGCACTTATTAGCTGTGTGACCCTAGGCAAGTCACTCTGTTTACCTCAGTTTCCTAATTTGTAAAATGAGAATAATAATAGCACCTACCTCCCAGTGTTTTGTGAGGATCAAATGAGATAATTATGAAACATTTAGTACAGTACCTGGCATATAAAGTGTGTTTCCTTCATTCTTTCCTAATCTGCGTAAGCTACTACCTGCCAAAGTAATTCTAATCATGAGAATACTTATTTCAAGAGACTAGTGGAATATTCTGTCCATCTTTAATTTAGATGTTATCCAAGACTCCTTATGACATGACCCATACCCTTCCTTCTCTGATGATACATTTTTTCTCTCCTTTCTTTTCCATTTTTTGCACATAGTCCATCATTAAGAATATGCTACCAACTGCTTATGCGCAATATCTCTCTCCATTCCCCTTTGCCTCAGTGACATAAAGAACAGCTTCAAGCACACTGTGTATGCTCAGATGAATGGAATGCTGGATTTGGATTCAGAAAATACAGTTATCCTTTCCACATCACAACTTTCCCCCATTACTGTTTTGATATATTGTCGGTCAGCATAAGAAATTAAATGGAAATTTTGAGGGAATTTTGTGGAAGCTGTAGACAACATACGAAGGCCCACAGATGATATAGAAAAAAGTTTAGAAACTCAGAAATGCATAAAATGTATGTAGAGTATTGTATAATATCAGCATATTTATCTTTTATTACCATAAATATATACAATTTCTTTTTTGAAGTTAAAATAAGTAAAAAAGTTAAAGTTTGTAAAAAATGTAGAAGTCAGTGGATGACACACAAAGGCTAGAAATGTAGGAGATGTCTTAAAAAGTTTAGTAACTCAAATTTGTTTTTAATTTTCATATTTATTTTGTATTTTATACTTTTTTCATATAATATTTTTACTTAGCATTAATCTGCATATAGCCTATGACCAAATACTTAACCCAAATTTTAAATAGGGACTATAAACACCCCATAAAAGAAAAAAAAAATTCAGAATTCTTCTGTGACACAAAAGGAAGGCCAAAAAATTTTATGCAGATTTTCCAGATCACAGGGGCCCCTCACTCTTAACTCCTGCAATGTAGAAGGGATAACTGTCTAAGTTCAATTTCTGGTTTTCCTACTTATTATATATGTGATCTTGGGATCTCAATTTTCACACCTATAGAATGAGAGGTTTGACTTTAGTAACCTTTAAGACTCCTTCCAACCTTAAATCTATGCAACTATGATCCTTCCTAAAATGTGGCATTGAGAACTTAACAAAATTCTCTATATGTGATCTGACCAGGGCATAGAACATTAGTATATAGCCCTCCCTCATTATGGTGATCACAGATTTTTTTGGATGCAAAATTTGCACTTCACTAAAACTTTTAGATTTTTTTGTTTTTTCTCACTTGATTATTATCTAATCCTGCAACTCCATTCATATGCATGTAAAGCTGATTTGTTGAACCCAAGTAAAACTTCAGAGTTATCTCTGTTAAATTTTGCCCTCTGTGATACTGCCCATCATTCTAGGCAACTGCAATCATTTGGATACTGATTATATCATCCAATATGTCAACTATCCTTCCTAGCTTCATGTCATCTATAAATCTGATAATGTTGTGATTTATAAATGTAGTCAAGTCATTGATGAAAAATGTTGAACAACAAAGTCCCAAAATAGACTCTTATGGTACTCCATTGAAGACATCCCTACAAGCTAACATTGGACCGTTAATAACTAATCTTTAGGTCCAATCATTTTGCAACTTCAGAATCCACCTGAATTTAATTATCTATCTTACATCCATCTATCTTGTCTACAAAGACACATTGCTGGATATTTTGCTGAAACCTAGCTGTGTTCTGTCTATATCATTATTTCAACCTACCAATCTGTTCATTCTGTCAAAAAAAAAAAAAAAAGAGCAGACTGTGGTATGGCCATTCAATGATGAAACTATGTTAGCTTTTAGTGAGCATTGCTTCCCTTTCTAAATACTCACAAATCCTCCCTTTGATGATATGTACTAGAATTTTGCCAATAATCGAAGGCAAGTCCATAGTTTGCATCCTCTTCTCTTCTGTCAAAATTGGAACAATAGTTGTCTTTCTCCAATTCTGTGCCTCTATTATTTTCTATGTTTCAAAGATATCCTAGAGGCATACATCAAGCTCATTTGCTAGTTCTTTCAATAATCTATGATATAATTCCTACAAGTCCAGTGACTTGAAATCTTTAAGGGAAGCTTACTTCTATAACTATTTACTCATTTATCTTCGATTTCAGCTCCCTGTTAAACATTTGCATTCTCTCCATCCTAGTCCAAGGATTATTCTTTTTGGCAGGAAAAGAAAAGAAGGAAAAGAAAAGCCAAGCAGCTCTGCCTTCTCTCCTTAACCTGTTCCCATTTCTCCATTCACCCTGAGCAATAGTAGTTTTCCCTCTTTGTTCTTCCTCTTGCCTCCATCATAGCTTTAAAGACACTCCCCCCCACCCCGGCATCCTTAGCTTTTCTGCCCTACCACAGTTCTATTCTGAGCTTTAATGCTCCCAGCACTATTCTTAGCAGACTATACTGGACTTTTGTGTTTGTTCTATGATACCTGCCCTTGCTTCCAGCTTTGGTAACTGTGATTGTTTATTTGTTGTTTAAGCGGAATCCATTGATGAGTTACTTTTGAAATCAAATTGGATCCTTTTAGACAATAGTCCTTTTTCTTCCTTATTGGAGTTATTTTGATCTGAATTTTATCCATGAGTCCCCTTCCTTTCCAGATCAACCTCCCCAGGAGACTGTTAGGTTCTTATTTCCTACCTATCCTTTCTATGAACCCTTTGAAATCTGCTCTCCCACATCTAGTGCACATATCAAACTATTCCCACATATATTTCTCTATCAGGAATTCTAAAATTGAGTAGTTACTTTGTCCCCAAGGTCCCTGTCATTTCATTGTTAGGCAATCCCTTTTGCTGATTAGATGTTGTTCTGTTGTTTTTCAGGTGTTTCTGACTTTTGTGACTCCAGTTGGAGTTTTCTTGGCAAAGATACTGGAGTGGTTTGCCATTTCCTTCTCCAACTCATTTTACAGGGGAGAAACTGAGACAAACATGTTTAAGTGACTTGCCCAGGCTTACACAACTAATAAGTTTCTGGGACCAGATTTAAATTCACAGAGAAGAGTCTTCCTGACTTCCAGAATTCTTTCCACTGCATCACCCAGCTGACCCCAAATAATAGTACCCCATGATGCATCTCCTCCCTTCATTGGATCAATAAGCATGCATTTATTATAGATTTTAAAAAAATATATCTGAAGATTTTAAAGATCAACTCAGCCAAATTAGGCGGGGAAACTGAATTCCACCAAGACTAAATGTCTTTCCTAAGGTCACATCAATAATGATAAAACCAGGATTAGAACCTTGTTTTCTCAATTCTCAATTAAGCTTTGACCTACACTTTGAGATTAGCCCATTTTGTGAAAGTAAATGAATGCAGAAACAAATATGGCACAAGCACATATTTGTACAACACCTTATTTCTATCACTGACATTAATTGTTCTATGGTAGAATCAAAGAGATCCTTAAGATCTTCCTTAATTAAAGTGTGGCTAATCCATCTTTTAATTTGTAGCACAGTCTTTGAGGCAAAACTTTATCAATTCCTATTTGCACTCATTGGGTCCCCACAGCAGAGCTATGACCTACTGTCAGGGCCCAGATCCGAAGAATAATGAAGGTGTTCTTCTAGTAATCAGTAGCTCATGATGGGTGTAGTAATCAGTGTGTTCCTTGACATGAAAATAAGCTCATTTCAAGGAGAGGTTGATCCACTCTTTGTACTCTTATAGCCAGTATAGCACATAGCTCCTAGTATAAAGTAGGTACTCAATAAATAATTGATAATTGATTGATAATTAAGTTAATATAAGTCAGATAGACTTAATTGCCTTTTGTAAATGGTTATTTACTCAGTTGTAGGAACAGTTTTTACAAACGATCCCTCCCCCAAAATCTGACTCACTATCTCCTAAGTACATACAGAATCCAAGGGAAAGCTGGGTCAAACTTAGAGAGAAATTGTGAGAAAGAGATAACTCAGAGCTTCAAGAATGTTTTGCCGGAGGCTTCAAAGTCTTCCCCTTAAATTAGAGCTATTTGTTTTTGGTTTTGTTGTTGTTGTTGTTTTCTGTCAGCTGCTTTCTATAACCTTGAATCAACATCCAGTCTGGCTTTGACTCCCAATTCAGACAATGCCATCAACTGTTACAGGGCACTTCTGAGGTGGTGATGGGAAGATGGGAAGTTCAAAATTCTTTCTATCTAAAAAGTTTACAGGTCCTCCTCCAATTAAGTAAATAGAAAAAAAAGAGGCCGTGGACTCTGCCTTCCCAATACCACCCAGGGATTTCTTCTCATGGGTATAGCTGAAATGTTCTCTCTTCTCCCCTAGAAGGCACTTGAATCTCTCATGCTTGAACTGGTTCAGTATTTTACAGATGACCAACAGGGCATGAATAAGTTTTGTCAGCCAATCAACATACACTTCCTGTGCAACATCTTTCCAGTTGATCAAGGACTTTTTTGCAGTTTGTCAAAAGCCTATGATTGATTGGCTCCAAGGAGAAGAATTCTCACATGTTTAAGATGTCAGGGCTCAGCGTCTTGACAGTTCTTTTAGGTGAGATAGGGTGATTATTCAAGAGACCCTCAGCCTTCATACAAAAAAAGGCCCAGCCCTTTAGAGACTTCCCCCAGTGATGAATCTTTGATTATTCTATCTTTCCCAATGGTGGTTCCATGTGCCCAGGGAGCTCTTTTATCATTTCTGTTGATTTGCTCTTGTCCAGTCTAAACCCCATTTGGATATGATCACTTAGGCTAGCACTCATTTTTCAGAACTCAAAAGCCTATCATGTAGAGTTGACCTATCACTTCAAGTCAGCTACACAGAGAGCAGTTGTTGAGGTTTTCCATTCTGTTCAAACTGAAGGTTACCAAGATCAGTCCCAATATCACACAAGAGCAACTATATAAAACAAAAATATATGGGCCTTTACCACTGACTTGCCCTAGCATAAGAGAGAGTAGAAATTGGTTGGCTACTTGTCAGGGATAGCATGGAGGTGTGGGTTGATCTATTCTGATGTAGATTTGACTAGATGTCCCCTGATGTCCTTTCCAAACTAGGGGTTCTGTGATTCTCTTTGTAACTAGCACAGGGACTTCTGCCTATCAAAAATACTCCCTGCCCTTCAAGGTTTAGCTCAGATTTCACCTCTCAAAAGCCTTTTCTGAACACATCAGCCCACAGTGATCTCTCTCCCTTCTCAAAACTACCATCCCATTTATCACCCATAGTAAATTATTTGGCACTTTCTTGCTCCCGTGTATTTCTAAATAAGCTTTCATACATCATTGTCTCATCCCCAATTACACTCTTTCTTCAGGATAGGTGCCATATTGTATACTCCCATATATTCCTTGTAAGAATTTTGTTTTTGTTGTTCAGTCACGTCAGTCATGTCTGACCCTGTGACTCAATTTGGGGTTTTCTTGGCAAATATAATGGAGTGGTTTGCTGTCTCCTTCTGCAGCTCATTTTACAAATGAGGAAACTGAGGCAAACTGGATTAAGTGACTTGCCCAGGGTCACATAGCTAGTAAATGTCTGAGAGCAAATATGAACTCAGGAAGATAAGTCTTCCTAACTCCAGGCCCTGTGCTCTATCCACTGAGCCACCATGCTGCTTCCTTATAAGATATACCAAAGGATTAAGCACATATGTATTCATTTCCCACTCATCTGCAGTCCTTTGAACTAGACTGCATCATGCCTAGAGGAATCTCATCATCAGGAAACTCAACATCTTACAAGATTTCATCAGCGTTGTTACTCACACCTCATCATCACCCCGGCACCTTCTACTCCCCTCTGATTGGAGAGTTGGAGGGGAGAGCAAAGAATTCCTTTCAAAACCTCCACTGAAGAAAGATACACAGGCTAGCATCCTCACCTGGCCCCACGCCTTTGAACTGGACTCCACCATCCTCTGCACCAGATATCTTCCCTCCCTTCCCACCTTTACAGTTTCCTTTTGTCTGTTCTCATCCCTCAAGGATTGGAATTCCTTGAGGAGAGGGTTGTTTTCTTTCCAGTAATCGTATCCCCAATACTTAGTCAGTGCCTGGCATATAATAGGCTCTTAATAAAGGTTTGCTGACTGAGTAGATACATTAAATTATTACTAAATTTTTGCCAGTGATGGCAAAGTTAAAAACATTTAGTAAATTTAGCTCACATTTACCATTTAAGTTCAGTTCACTAGAAGAGGTTCATTGTATTGGAAAACAACGTGAACCTGGCATTAGAAGACTTATGTTTGAATCCTAATTTTGACCCTTAATAGCTATGTGACCTTGGGCACTTCTGAGCCTCTCTTCCTTGTCTGTAAAATGGGGACAATATCACATGTCTTATCTACCTCTCTGGTTAGGAGATAAGTTTTCTGTGCTTGTGAGCCATCATTTCCACTTGCAGATCAGCAATGATTCCAATAACAATCTGGGATGGAATTTAAAACTCGTGCATGTTCACATGATTGATATTCATTTTCCTCTTTTTATTTTATATTTCCTGGAGACAGCCAAATCTCATTTAACAACTTAGGCAATTTGTTCCAAGCAGCCAACGAGCCTTCTGGTGCTGAGGGGAAACTCCAGGGGCTGCATAGGCAGGAATGGGAGTGTAGAAGAATCCAGCTGATCAAAAATGAATTAATCTGAAGACATTGAGAGTTACATGATCAGGGAAGAAGCTTTTTATGAAGAGCAGGTAATTGGGAATTTTGTCCTAAGGAAGAAGCTACCTTACTATGTGACCTTGAATTAGTCTCTTCCCTTCTCCATATTTCTGTTCTTAGATCTGAAAATGGTGAATCTGAGCCAAGTACTAAAGGGAGGAATTAATTAACAGAATTAAGGAATTAAATAACAGAATTAATTCTGTCAAATGAGGGATTTAAACTAGATCAGGGCTTCTTAAACTTTTTCCTCTTGCAACTCCTTCAGCACTTCTTAAACCATCAGTCATGACACAGTTTAAGAGGCACTGAATGATATGTTAGGACTTCCAGTACTAAATTCCTGTGTTCTAAGATGCCTTCTAGCTCTAATATTCTACTACCCTCCTACCTCTGGTTGTTTATTGTTGCTGTTGTTCATTCTCAAAGAGGACCAATGACACCAGAAGGGTGATGTCTTGACTTCCAAGTGAATTGGATTTAAGTGAGGCAGAGCTGTGCAAAGTCATCAGCCTCTTGTCTCCAGAGTCATTGGAATCAGTGGCAAGACATAAGTCAGGACGTCACTGGCAATGATCCAAATGCAGTGGGAGTCCTTGGCTTCTTAAGGTAAGGTCTTTCCCAGGTCTCCCTTTAACCTAGTTCTGTTATTATATGTTTGAAGCTCCTTTTTGGCTCATAATATCCATGCCCTTCCATCTCTATCACTCTATGCTCTAAAGCATCCTCCCAACTCTCATATTTTGGGTGTAATGGCCCCTTCCAGTTCTAACATTCAGTGTTCTAAAGTCCTTTCAAGCTCTGACTGACATTCTACCTTCTAAGGGCCTTTTCAGCTTTAACACACTACACTACAGTCTGAGCCCTTCCAATACTGACATTCCATGTTCTACAATCTCCCCAAGCTCCAAGGTCCTATTCCTTATCATCAGCAACTGCAGAGAAGAGCATCTCTATCAGCATCACCAGGACCTACAGAAATAAAGTTCTCCCATACACCCATTGAAAGAAGAAAATTAATGTTTTTGAAGGTTTTTTTTTTCATTTAAAAAAAAGAGAGCAAAAGCAAGAAACAGTAGCAGTGTTTAAAAAGCAGTAGTGAAGAATTGGTGACTATATTTGTTTCTGGAAATTACTGCCCTGAGCTCTGTTGCCCATTCCTTGATTTCAGTGAGTCAAGGCCCCTCAGCCTTGTAGACTCTCACTAGGCCTGCCTGTCATACTCTGAATCAAAGCAGGCCATGAGGGCTGAAAGCTGTAGTGAGCATCCAGGGGTCTGGGATGAGAGATCAATCAATCAGCGAGTCAGTCAGTCAAAGAAACTAGCTTTTGCTCATGGTTGTCAAGAACTCCTAGAAGTAAAACTATAAAATCAGATAGAAAAAATGATTTTTTTTTATGTAACCAGCATATTTAACTCAATGCATTTGACTAGGTAAGTTAAAAAATTGACTCTTTGTAATGCCATCATCACACACAATCACTGCCCTCAAGCCTTCTCTTCTTTCACCTCAGCTCAGGCCTCACCTCTTTCAAGAAGCTTCCCTTGATCCCCCACAACTGAACATGCAACCCCCTCTTCTCCAATTTCCTAGAGTACCTTGTCTGGATCTTTTCTTTGCTCCTACCACATTTTATCTCATATTGTTTTTGTCCAAACATATAATAACAGAACTAGGTTAAAGAGAGACCTGGGAAAGACCTTACCTTAAGAAGCCAAGGACTCCCACTGCATTTGGGTCATTGCCAGTGACGTCCTGACTTATATAGTAGCTAGAATTTATATAACAATAGCTAACATTTTATGTGGTATTTTAAGGTTTGCAAAAACTTTACAAATATTGCCTCATTTTATCCTTAAGACGACTATGGGAGGTAGATGCTCTTATTGTTTTCATTATACAGATGAGGAAACTGAGACAGACAAAGGTTAAGTGACATGCCCAGAATTATATAGCTAAGAAGTGTCTGAAGGCATATTTTGAACTCAGATCTTCTGGACTCTAGGCCTAGAGTCGTAGCCACTCTGCCATCTAGCTGCCTTCAATTAATAGACCTGAGAACTATAGAATCTCTAAGTTGGAAGGAATCTCAGAAGCCATCTAATCCAACCTGTACCTGAAAGAGGTCTTGAAAGTGCCTTTGCTTCAATACCTTAAATGAGAGGGAATCTACTGTCAAAGGTGCCATCCTTCTTTGAAATACCTAGAATTGTTAGGAGGAAAAATCCATCAACCTCAAATCTGATTCTCTGTAATGTCCACCTTTTACTTCTAGTTCCGATTTCTGGGATTAAGGAGAAAAAAGTCAAATTCCTTTTCCACATAACAGCCATTCAAATACTTGAAAACCACTTTTACATGAGCTGCTAACGCTACTACTCTTTAGGTTAAAAACTGTAAAGGATTGTAGACTTAGAAAGGGAAGGGACCTAAAAGGTCTTCTAGTCCAACCTAGTTCATTTTGTAGATGACGAAACTGAGGAATAAAGATGTTCAGTGGTTTTCCCAGCTACTAAGGGTCTGAGGGAGCATTTGAATCCAAGTGTTCCTAACATCATACCAATCACTCCACCCACCCTGCCACTTAGTTTTCCCTTTTTCTTGAGCTATTCTTGGTAAGGCATGGTCTCCAGTCTCTTCACCATCTTCATCATCCTCATTTGGATCATCCAGCTTATCCAGTAATAAGTATTTATTAACAAATCAACAAGTATTGATCAAGTCCTTACCATGTCTCAGGCACTGTGCTAAGCCATGGGGATACAAATACCAGCAAAAAGAAAAACAATTCTTACCCTCAGTGATCTTACATTCTTGTGGGGGAAGACAACATAAGAAACAATGTCCTTCCTAAAATATGGTGCCCAGAGCTACCATGAGACTTTGGCCTTCACAGAGCAGAGGAGAGTGGGCATATCATCTCCCTAGTCCTACGCTAGAGGCAGTTAGGAGGCACCTTGGATGGAAACCTGGGCCTGACAGAAAGACCTACATTCAAATCCATCCCCAAACATTTACTAGCTCTGTGACCCTGGGCAAGTCACTTAACTGTCTGCCTTCTGTCTGCTTCAGTTACCTCATCTATAAAGTGGGGGTAATAATAATGCCTACCTTACAGATTTGTAGTGAGGATCGAATGAGATAATATTTATAAACCACTCACCACAGTGCCTGACATATAGAAGTACTTAATAAATGTTTCCTTCATCCTTTCTTTTTCTTTCTTCCTTCTTTCTTCCTCTCTCCTTCTCTTTCTTATTTCCTTCTTTCCTTCCTTGCTTCCTTGCTTCCTTCCTTCCTTCCTTCCTTCCTTCCATCCTTCTATCCTTCCTTGCTTCCTTCCTTCCTTCCTTTCCATTATGTTGGTTTTAATGCAGCCTAAGATCATATTAACTTTTTTGGATAATTTTAAGCAGGTCACTTAATTTCTCTAGAAATTGGTTTCCTATCCTACAAATGTGATTATAATCCCTACATTGCTTACTTCACAATCATGTGGAAAGAATTCAATAAGATATTAGAAGCAAAAATCTCAGACTTAACAAGAGTTGAAATAGACCTTAGAGCTGATCAAGTCCAAAGCCCCTGAAATGATGATCATGATGATGATGATGATGATGATGATGATGATGGTGATGATGATGATGATGGTGATGATGATGATGATGATGATGGTGATGATGGTGATGATGATGATGATGATGGTGTGATGATGATGGTGATGATAATGATGATGATGATGATGATGATGCCACTTGTTGACTATGGCCAGTGAGACTTCCTCTCTTTGGCCCCAGCTTCCTTCTCTGTAAGTGGAGAGAGTTGGATGTTATGCTCTCTACCTTTTAACTTAAAATCTGTGATATGGTGATTAAAAATGACAATGTCAGTGACAAAGGACTGATATGACTAAGTACCTCTCCATGTGACTCATTCATTTGCCCAACAAATGCCTATCAAGCTTCTGCTGTGTTCTGGGTCCCACACTGGGCATCAGAGTAGATCAAGAGATAAATAAAACATTGTTTCTTGTCTTCAGGAAGGTTATAATCTAGTGGAGAAGAGGATACATATTCCATTAAGTATAACAAAAATAAAATGTGATACAGTGTTCTGAAACCTTGATTCTGAGAGAGGCTGTGGCCCATTGCAAAAATCAGGAATGGTTTCAGCTGCATGTGCAGGAGAAGCTCACTGGTCTCAGCTGCTGCAGACCCTTTCAAATGCAGATCCCCAGGCTACAGCTGTTGAGTTCTCATAAGAGGTTTCCATGTAATAAGGGAAGCTTAATATTCAACAGGTTCCCTCCCCTTGCCCAAGGCCTATGAGAGGCCCCCCGGAACATGCCCAAGGTGGCATCTGCTTGTTTTGAAAAAGAATCAAAGGGAAAACCATCTCTTCTCATTTCTCATTTTCAGAAAGTGACACTTGAAATGGATGTCAGCACCTTGTCAAAGCTTGGCTCACTGTCCACCAGACCCAGCAAGGGGGAGCAAGAGTGGCTACTATTGGGATGCCTTGGAGTTTTGCATGTCACAGCTGCTCTAGGTCCTACAGTGCTGGTTTCAAGATTGATTTAGAGAGTTCACTTCATAATAAATTGCCTCTTTCCTCCCACACAGCAGGAAGGCAGCCACTCCTTGGCTTTCCCATCACGAAGGACACAACTTTGTGTTTAGAATGTGAAGAGAACAGATGTTAGGCTTCCAATCTCCTTGAAGTTGGGCACCAATTTGGGTCTTTATTCCTGTTTGATGTTTGTTTGCTTTTTTTGTCCTATATGACTGTCATATGATAGAAGAAGCACCAAATCCAAGAGTCAAAAGACCTGGGTTTGAGTCCTAGTTCTTTCACATGTAGGAACTTGGTCAAGTCACTGGTCTCTGTTTTCTCATTTGTGAAATGGGTATAATGTTAAAGGCTTAAAGTGCTACATAAATATCATCTGCTATGAGCACAAAGACTCTTTTATTTTCATTTATCTTTTTTTGTATGAAATTCTCAGTGGCCAACACAGTCCACTTCACAATAGGCACTTCAAAAATATTTGTTGTTGAATTTTTATGGCTCCCTACTCTCCTTGTATGCCATTTGGCACAGCTGATAATACTTTCCTTCTTGATAGTCATTCTTTCTTTCTTGTTGCCTTCTACTACTATAACGCTGTACTTCAATAGTTCCCCTCCTACCTCTCTGACTGCTACTTCCCTATAGCCTCCACTGGCTCCCCATCCTCCTTTTCCCTCTTAAATCTACACATTTCCCTAAAACTATTTTTTAGTCCTCTTCACTTCATAGTGAAGCCATTGATATAAAATCAAATTAATCTACTTATATTTTAGAATAAATTCATGATCAGCATGTTAATGGTAGTGCTGAACTTTGAATAAATAAGATCTGGATTCAAATCTCATCCCTAGCCCCCAGCACACGCGCGCACACACACACACACACACACACACACACCCCTACTAGTTATGTGATCCTGAGCAAATCCTCTAAACCAGAGGTTCTCAACCTGTGGGCTATGTTCAATTTGTAACAATGAATATACATCCTGCATATCAGATATTTACATTACAATTCATAACAGTAGCAAAATTACAGTTATGAAGTAGCAATGAAAATAACTTTATGGTTGGGGGTCACCACAACATGAGGAACTGTATTAAAGGGTCGCGGCATTAGGAAGGTTGAGAACCACTGCTAAACTATCTGAAGCTCAATTTCCTCATCTATAAAATAAAGATAAGCAGAACACCTACCTTACATGGTTGTTGAGAGGAACAAATAAAAAAAATACATAAAGTATCTTACATACTCTAGAGGACTATGTACCTGTCAGGGATGATGATGATGATGATGATGGTGATGGTGATGATGATGATGATGATGGTGGTGGTGATGATGATTATGGTGATGGTGATGATGATGGTGATGATGGCGATGATGGTGATGATGATGGTGATGATGATGATGGTGATGATGATGGTGATGATGATGATGGTAATGACGATGATGATGATGGTGATGATAATGATGGTGATGATGATGATGATGGTAGTGATGATGATGATGGTGGTGATGGTGATGATGACGATATTGATAATGGTGATGATAGTGATGATGGTGATGATAGCGATGATGGGTGATGTGGAATAGTGGAAATAAAGATTGCCTCAGAGTCAGGAAGCACTGTGCTCAAGTCCAGCCTTTGACACATCCTCACTATGTGACACTGAATAAGTCTTTAAGGTCACATTGTCCCAAGCACAGACTACAAATTACAAATCTGTCAATGTGGTTGAGGAAGTTTCCTCACTTGCAGGTTCCTATTTATGAAAACAGAATCAGTATTAAAAAAAAAAAGAAATAAATTAAACAGAATATATATATATATATATATATATATATATATACACACACACACATAGACATGATATATATGTGTGTTCATGAACATATATGTATACACACATGTGTATATATGTATACACACATATTGGTATTATCATGATTGTATTAGAAGTCCGCTGAGATTCTGTGGCAGAGAGAATTAAGACCCGATTGCTGGCCTCAGGGAGTTTACATACTATAGTTATCTATATAGCTAGACCCCTCTAAGAGGGGAGGGAGGAACTGCCTCTTAGATCAAAGGATTATAGGATCATAGATTTACACCTCAAAGGGAACTTAGAAATCAACTAGTTCAACCCTTTCATTTTCTATGGAAGGAAACTGAGGCCCAGAGTGGCTAATCCACTGCTACAGTCAAGCAGGTAATGTCAAAGCCAGCATAAGAGAATGACTTTGTTGTCGTATAATAAAAACTGAGAAGCAAATTCACATTTTACACAAAAGCTTTGTTTTCTCCCCTTCACTCTACCCCATTAAAAAACAGAGAGAGAGAAAGGAAAATTAGTGCTCCAGCACAGGCAGGTGAGGGCATTCTGATCCAACAATGCTTCTGGCTTCCTCTTCCTAATTGCAGAATGGGCCCGAACAGGCCAAGGGATGAGGGAATGGTTTCCACTGTCTTCATTACTCCCTGGAAGCACATCCCTCTGCCCCCTCTCTTTCCCACCCACACAGCCACACCACACCCCAAAGATGATTCATTTTCTCCCTCCCAGAAAACGCTTCTTACAAACTGACTGCTCAGTAGTATCTCAGAAGAAGTAAACAATTAACTTGTCTTTTGATACTAGAAGTTAAGAAAATAAGCTAATACTTCATATTCCCACACCTACTCCTGCCCAAAGAAAATCAATATAATGGGTGCAGCTGGGTCAGAGCACAGAGTGTACACCAACACCAAAATGCCAGGGGGAGAATGAGCAAAAGAAAGATGGCAGAGGCCCAGGTGAGAAGGGGTAGAACTGAGAACAGAATCTAGTTCTCTTGACTCATGGACAATAAAGTTGAAAAATCCCTGGATTTGGAGTCAGGACCCTGGAGATTCCATCCTGTCTCCTAGCTGTGTGACTCTGGGCAAGTCACATCATCTCTCCATGTCTCCGCTCAATTATCTATAAAATGAGAAATTTAAACTTGATGACTTCTAAGGTCCCTTCTATCACTAAATCTGTATTTCTATGAATTAGAATTTGGGTGTGATGAAATTTGGCTACCTGCCTTACAGTGTTAGGAACTCTGTAAACCTTAAAGTGCCTTAGAAATGTAACATTATTACACTTTCTGCCTAAAACACACAAAAAAAATATTTTCAAGGTCAGAGCAGTGTTCAGTCTACACTAGGATGCTGTTTTAGCTTCATTGACAGGCGTTTGCATTCTCAAATCATCTCCATGCCTTAGAATTTCTTCAAAAAGCTATTTAGGCAAATTTTCTTCCTTAGTGAGCAAGCTGCTAGAGAATCCCCACACCATTCCCAGAGAAAAAGATGCCTTTGTTATATTTATTTCATAGATATTTTGCATGCTCATATTGTCTTTCTCATTAGAATATAGGCTACTTGAGGGCAGAGATTTTTTAGTTTTTAATTTTTGTATCCCCAAAGCTGACCACAATACCTAGACACATTGAAGATCCCTACTTGGTTGTTTACTTGCTTGCTTAATTGTACAGAGGAAAGGGTTTGGCTCTCTAAAACATAGCCATTTAATAGGCCCTAATTGGCAAGATTGCCCTATCAAAGGAATTTACCAAGCTAATTCTATAGTATTTTCCTCCAGAGACCAATGTGGCAAAAAAAAACTTTTAACTAATTTTACCAAAAGATCAGAAGTCACATGATTTGCTAGAAAAAAACATCTGGGAGGGACCAGATGTGGAACTTACTTGGCAAAGTTGTCTCCGTCTCATGATCTTTCTACCCCACCCTATGGCATTAGATTTACCCATTCTAGAAGTTCTACCTTTATTTCATTCCATGATGCTTCATCTCCTTTCTTTAAAAGGAAATATTAATTCCCCTCTCATGCTTTAGGAAAAAAAGTATGCATGATTTATAAAGCCCAAGTGGGACTATTTGAATATTCTTCTGAGGCTTTATATTTTTAGGGATGAAAGAGAACCAAGCTGTGATACCTGTTGCTACAATAATTCATGATCTCAACAGAAAGGAAGATTTTTGTTTTTTATTTTTCTATAATCAGAACTTTGCTTCATGGAATATTCATTACATCTGAGGCTGTGTCAGTCACACCGTCCTATTGACTCCAGGAGGATCTTATAGCACTGTCCCATTTGGGCACTAACAGTCTTTTCCTTGTTCTTTTGGCAGTGCTGCTAAGTGACCCTGGGCATGTCACATGTCATTTATGTACTGTCATTAACTATCAGTAACTGTTATTATGACATACCACTGTTATGTTTCAGTCCTACTAGGACCCCTGATCAGACTGGTGTGGGTAGTCCCCCTTCTCCCGTTAGGAGCATAAGGCTTAATCTCCATAGGCCTCAGTTTCCTCATATATAAAATGAAGAGAGTGGACTAGATCAGTGGTGTCAAATTAAACTAGAAGCTGGACCAATAAACTATATATAAGGATCCCTGTAGATTGCATATGGACTTAGAAAACCACATATTAACATTATCTGTGTTCTATTGTATTTTTATTAATTTTGTTAAATATTTCCCTATTACTTTTTGATCTGCTTGGGACAATCATGTTGAATAATACCGCCACCTCTTTGAAGGTGTTTGATACCTCTAGATTACCTGGCTTCTAAGGTCTCTTCCAACTCTAGACGATCATCTTCTTAGCCTTTTCTGTCTTAACAGTTTTCTATTTTCTATTCTAATATTCATATATTTCTATATGAATTTCTATGGCAATAATTATTTGTTGCCTTATAGCCAACTCTTTGGTGATCAATCAATCAACAAGCATTTACTGAGAGCTTAGCAAGTCTCAGAAACTGTTCTAGGTGCTAACAAAGATGAAACACGCCCTAACCTCACTGAGTTTACATTCTATTGGGAGAGCTTGATCAACCAAACAACATTCATTTAGTTGCATCTATTGTATGTCAGGTACTGTCCTAGAAGCTGGGAATACTAGTAAAAATAAAGTGAAATAACACATATTCTCAACAAGCTTACATTCTAATGGGGAAGACTCTAAGTATATAGAAAAATACACACAGCATAAATTTCAAGTGAAAAATACGTGCATTCTATGTATGTATGTATGTAACACACACGCATATATACAGACACACAAATCAGTTAAATACAAGGTAGTTTGAGAGAAAAGGTACTAGTAATTGAGAGGATCGGGAAAGACTTCAAATGAAGAATAGTGTTGAAGCTGTATTTTGAAGGTAGACAGAGACTTTTTATGAGGGGGAGGCCAGGGAAGTGCTTTCTGGATATATCAGATGGTCAGTGCAAAGGCATGGAAATGGGGCAGGGGCTATTATGTGTATGAAACTGAGAGAAGACTAGTTTGAATGCAGGAGGGAGAGCAATGTCCATTGAGGCTGGGAAAATAGGATAGGGCCAGGTTGTGAAGGACTTTAAAAGTAAACACAATAGTTTTATATTGTATTCTAAAGGCAATAGGCAGTGATTGTAGCTGATTGAATAGGTCAGTCACCTGGTCAGATCTGTGCTTGAGGAAAATCATTTAGGCATCAGTATGTAGGATGAATCTGAGTGGTGAGAGACTTGAGACAGGGAGACCAAATAGGAGACTTTTGCAATTATCTAGCAGAGAAATGATGAACTCCTGAACTAAGAGGTACCTGTGAGTGGAGAGTAAGGGACAGATGCAAAAGATGTTGAGGAGAGACAAGTGGTGAGATTTGGCAAATGATTGTAAATGTGGGGAGACAAACCTAGAAGAACTTGCCTAGACTGCTCTCTGGACTGAGCTATCTTGCTTTGAGCCTTACTGAGATTGTAGATTTGCCAAAGCTTGTGTTTCCATTAACATGACATTTGAGGAGCCTGGATCCTGCCCCAGAGAGCCATTGGAGGAGGATTCTAATAGAGGGTTACAAACCCAGGAAATGGCAGAACCAGATCTCCCGACTCCAAATGCAGAATTCTTTCTAGGACACAGCACTGCTGCTCATCCATCACGGTGCCCAGTCAGCTTTATCATGTAACAAAGTAAGCTGCCAACCCTCCCATGGTGATCTCTCCACAATTGGCTCAGCTGGTCCTCAGAAAACAGATACTGATCTTGTTGCTGTGGTTCATTCTCAAAGCCTTTCCAACTTGGTAGGACCTGCCAGAGCCAGTGCTTCACCAGCTTCTTTTCGAAAATCCAGAGTCTCCTCCATATATCAGGGAAGCATTAGAAGAACATCTTATTAAAGAATAAAATTATTATATCACTGCAATTGTATGATAACATAATGATTTAGCAACTGACATTTGTAAAGGATCATACCATAATAGGATCATAGATCTGGAACTAGAAGAACCCTTAGAAGGGGTAGAGTCCAACCCCAATACTTTACAGATGGGGAAACTGAGGCACAAAGCAGTGAAGTGATGGCAGTGTAAGATTTTGAACCCAGGTCTTCTGACTCCAAATCCAGGGCTATGATAATCTATACTTTAGTATCTTAGAGTACTGTAGATCTTCATGACCATCCTTAGAGGTGGTGGGGCATGTATTATTATTTGCATTAAAGATAAAGCAACAACTTCAGAGAAGAGACTTGACCATTGTCATGAAGCAAGATGCAGAGCTGAAATTCAAACCCATATTGTCTAAATACAAGCCCAGGGGTCTTTTCATACAGCCAGTCAATGAAGTAGCATCTTTTTGTTGTTGAGTCATTTTTCAGTCATGTCTGACCCTTCGTGAACCCACTTGGAGTTTCCTTGGCAAAGATATTGGAGTGGTTCACCATTTCCTTCTCCAGTTTACTTTACATATGAGGAAACTGAGGCAAACAAAGTTGTTACTTCCCCCAGATCACACAGCTAGAAGTTGGATTTGAACTCAGACAGATGAGTCTTCCTGATTCCAAGCCTGGCACTTTACCTACTACACCACCTGGCTGCCCAAAGTAGTATCTTACATTTGGACAAAAATGTTGTGACTAAGCCCACAGGCCATATTGGCTGTCACTTAGATAGTGGATTTATGACCTCCTCAAAAAAACAATGTACTAGCCAATCCATGGCTCAACTCAGCTTATACTCTTAAGGGATAACATACCTTCTGAGGAACCAATTTTTAAGCAATTAGAAGTTTGCTTTCAGTGATGCAGCATATCAATACTGATGACACAGAAATTTGAACGGATTTTGTGAGATCATTGAATTTGGAAAAATTTTTTGAGACTCATTTGCTATCTTTCCTTTGTTTCAAGGCTTGACTACCCTCAAACAGAGACAAAAGATCCTTGATATTTTCAGCAATTAAAATTCCTAGGTTGGAGCAGCTAGGTTGCACAGTGAATAGAGCACAGGCCCTGGAGTGGGGAGGACTGGAGTTCAAATTCAGCCTCAGACAATTAACACTTATTAGCTATGTGACCTTGGGTGTGAGGGTTACTGCAGGCTGCAGCAGTAATGTTTGAGGCACAGGGTGTGTCTGAGGCCCTGGAATTGGCTGGGTCACGTAGAGGTCAGAGCCCCTGGTCATTTGGAGGCCAGGGGTACTGCATTGCTCAAGATTCTTTTATGTGGGGTTACCTGATGTTCCAGATAAGTGTCTCCACACTCTGGGGTCTTCATGCCCTTGTGACTGCATCTTCCCTCTCCCATTTTTGTTTCATCCTGTTTTAGGCAGCTGGGCTCTATTGTTTGTCATTTATGGTATTCGGGTTTGGGCTAGATAAGACTCAAACTGGTGAGGCAGATTTGAAGTCTGCCTTAAGATCTGGCTGTAAGGCTTCTCCATGGAGAGGACTCAATAAACTTAATCTGCTTGCACCTTCAAGCCTTGACTCTTCTGTTCTTGAGAATGCACTGGCGCTTTCTCAAATGAGGGAGGTAACCGGCTGCCCCTGTAGTTAAGTCAGGGTACCTAGATAGAGAACCCTGACACTTGGGCAAGTCATTTAACCCCAACTGCCCTGCCTTCCCCTCTCCAAAAAAAAGAAAAAAAAAAAGCTCCTGGGTCTCCACTTAGGAGCCTTAGGATTGAGTTCTGCCTTAGCCGTTTATGAATCATGAGACATTAGGTCAGTCAGTTCAGTTATTTTCTTCATCTGTGAAATGGGCATGAATGGGCACTACCCACTTTTGTCACAGACTTAGAAATGAAAGGGACCTCATAGGTCACATAGTTCAACCTTTACGAACTCCTTAGTCCCATCTAACATAGAGCAAACTAGTTATCATGTATAGTCGAGAGGGTTTTTTTTGCCTTTTGAAAGGGAGAGGGCAGGGCAATTGGGGTTAAGTGACTTGCCCAAGTCATACAGCTGGGAAGTGTTAAGTGTCTGAGGCCAGATTTGAACTCAGGTCCTCCTGACTCCAGGGCTGGTGCTCTATTCACTGTGCCACCTAGCCGCCCCCATGTATACTCTTTTTTAAGACCAAGGAGTCAAGGCACAGGATCAAGAATTCATGTAAATCAAATGGCCTTGGTGAGGAGAGGGACCACCTCTTTATCTAGGAGCAGAATAAAAGTGGAGAGGGAGGAAAAGATGTCTGGGTAATCTAAGATGAGAAGGAAAGGACAAACAGGAGTTCTCTACAAATGGTGTCATGTTATTTTCAGTTAAGTATGAGGCAAAGTCAGTAAAATGAGTGGATAGATGGGGTGCCTACCATTGGAGGCTTGATAAGAGATAAGAAAGTTTAGATGAGTTGCCATGGAAAATGGGCTAGTGCATCAATTAGGGAAGAATGAGATGATTACCTTGTTTTAGTGAGAATTTAGTTGAGTTTTAATAAAATAAAATTGTAGTGTATCCAGTCAGCATCCTCTGGTTCTGTTCAGCAGTACATGAGTAAGGAGCACTCCCTCTTCTAGTTGATGGGGGGTCACTAGTTTTGTCCCTTCCCTAACATATACACTCTCTATAACAGAAGTTCTTTACCATTTTTTTGTTGTAGATCCCTTTGGCCAGGGATGGGGAACCAGAGGCTTCAACACCACAGGTTGCCCTGTGAATCCAAACTTCATAGAACAAATCGCCTTAAGAAAAGGATTTGCTCTGTGAAATTTGGACTCAGTCAAAAGGCTGCACTCAAGTACCTAAAAGGTCACATGTGATCCTGAGGTTATAGGTTGCAGGTTCCTCGCCTCTGCCTTCGAAATGGGGAAAGCCTATTGATTCCTTCTCAGAATCATGATTTTAAATGCATAAAATAAAATACATAGAATTACAAAGAAAATCAATTATTTTGAAATAATGATTTAATTTCTTTCCTATTCAAGTTCCTTGACCCCCTGAAATATATTCAAAAACCTGTTAAGGGTCTGAAGACTCCAAGTTAAGAATCCCTGCTCTACAGTGTACCTAAGAGTGGTCACCCAGCTTATACTTGAAGACCCCCATGGCCAGAGAGATCACTCTTTCTCCAAAGCCGACCATTCCTTTTCGGACAGTCATTTTAGGAAATTCTCCACTGTATCAGATTGAAATCAACCATTTTTGTGACTTCTACTCATTTTGCTCTTAGTTCTGTCCCCTGGGGCTAAGCAAAACCGATCTAATTCTTCTCCCAAGCAAACCAAGTCTAATCCCTCTTGCAACACTTTATCCGTGCCATTTTAGTTGTGTGGTGCTTGCTGCCCCAACAGCAAAGCACAAGGATTAGAGAAACTCCCAAGATTCCTCCTTCCTAAAATTCTCTGAAGTGTTCCCAGAACAACCTCGTGCCACCACACAGCATTTATGGACCTGGCCCAGCCACAAAGTTAAGAGAGAGAGAGAACAGTAGCTTCCCACAAAGACAACTGAAACCATGCCTAGATTTGGGATGGAGGAACACTGATCTCAGGTAATGGACCATGCTCTCCCTGTCTGGAAGGGCAGAACCTCAGAAGAGGTCCTGTTCCCTCACAAAGCCTCAGCAAGGGACTCTTTACATACTGCCTCACCCCCACCTCCTTAACACCCTTGTCTGCTGGGTAGGTGTCCTCTAAGTCAGTTTGCTTAAAGGGACCTTGTCAAGGCTGACAGGCTCAATTTAACACACATTAAGTGGAGCTCAGCTTGATGTCTCAATCCTGAAATGGTCACCAGTGCCCCTGAGAGTGTCAGCTCCGTACAAGGTTAAAAGATTTGTTCAAGGAAAACACTAGCACACTCCAGCAACTTCCTAATCATTTCATTTTGTTTTTACAACATCCTGGCTCTCATTTGGAAAATATTATTGCTGCATATTCCAAATCCTAATGGCCTGGGTCCTCTTGAGATATTCTAGGCATATTTTACGTTGAATTAACTAACTTCACTGTCACCATGGTTCAATCTTTATCGCAATCTAAATAATTCAACCAAAAGGATCTGGTCTACAACATTTTGGAGAGGAAATTCAAGCCCCTATAAACTCCTTTTATATTGGCCTAATGCAATTTATAGTCTCATAATATTAGAGAAAGGGACCTTAGAACATAGAATGGCAGAACCGGGAGGGATCTGAAAACATAGACTGTTAGAGTTGAAACAGACCTTGGCACACAGAAAGTCAGAACTGAGAGGTACCTTAGAACGTAGAATGTTAAAGCTGAAACAGACCTTGGTGTATAGACCTGGAAGGGGCCTTAGAACATAGAATGTTTAAGATAGAAGGGACTTTAAAACATAGAATGAAAAAATAAAATAAACCACAGAATGTTAACAACTGAAAGGGACCTAGAATAGAATGTTCCAGCTTAAGAGACCTTGGAACATAAAATGCCCAAACTGGAAGGGGCCTTAGAACACAATGTTAGAACACAAAAGAGAGAATATTAGAGCTGGAGGAACTTTGGAGGCCATTTGGACCTCCCAGGCAGTCTGTTAATAGATTCCAGAGGGTATGTGAACTTTAAAAAAAAAAAAATCTTTACTTTCACTAACCTCTCAATGAAATTTAGCCTTTCCTTCAATTATGAATACAGGCAACAAGAATTAATCTGAGTTGGGTTCCATAGGCTTCACCAGACTACCAAAGAATTCTGACACACAAAAAAGATTAAGGGCACTTTACCTAGCCAGGATGGGGAACCTGACGTAGATCAAAGCATTTCACAAAGATTTTAGAAAATAATAATAAAACAGTAGCAGCAGCAAAAACAATTCTGAGGTGCAGAGAATGGGTTAAATGACTTCCCCCAAATCACCAGGGTGGTGGAGCTGTGACCTACCTGGTCTTCTGACTCCCAAACCCAAAGCCCTTTCTGCTCTCCCCACTGCTCTGATCTGGCATCACACATCTTAATTAGAGAACCCAAAGGCAGTTCAGACAGAGGGGTGCCTCTCTTAGATCTGTCTGATGCTACTTCTAGACTCTAGAATGTTACAGCTAGAAGGGGCCTCAGAGACCTACCTGTTCTGATGAAAGCAGACTCACACATCAAGGATAAGAGCCTTTGAGGCACAGTTTCCTGACAGGCGGGGAGAAATCTCAGCTCTTGTAATGCCAAGTGAAAGTGGGAAAAGAGCAATTTAATGACAATTTTGTCTTAAGCAGTGGAAAGGGGAGTGGGGGGAGGAGATGCAGCTGGGATGATAGTCAAGGTGCTGATGGGTTTCTTTCTCACCAAAGTCACGGACAGTTGCAGACAGAGTAACCTAAGCTAGTCTGGCTGGCACTGAGTTCCCGCCTGAGTGGTCTTTTCCACTGAGGGTAGGAAAGATATTTGGATGGGAGCTGGAGAGCAGATGGAAACCAGGATGGGAGCAGTGTGAAACCACAGAGATCCAAAGACAGAGATGACTGGCCCTCTGAGTCAAGAGGGCTGTCACAGGAAAGAGAAATTAGATTGTTCTGTATAGCCTGGAGAGCAGAATTAGGAGCAATGGATAGTTACTGGGCGGGTGCTGCTTCACTATAAAATTAAAAACATGCAAACAAACAAAAAACTTTCCTAACAATGACCACTGTCCCACAAAGGAATGGATTGCATCAGGAGGAAGAGTCTTTCTCATCCCTGGAGGATTTCCAATGGAGCCTGGATCACTCCTGGCCAGGAACCTCAAAAGGGGGATTTATGATTCAGGAAAGAATTTGAACACGAGGTGTCTAAGGTGATTTCTACCCCTGAGAATCTGTAATTACTGATATGTATATAATACTTTAGAGACTGACAACTCTTTGCATGCCTTAGCTCATTAGAGCTCCAGACCAGCCCTAGAAAGCAGGTAGTAAAGGATTATTATCCACATTTTATACATTGAGAACTAAGGTTCAGAGAGGTTCTTAAGACTAGAAGCAAAGTCACTATCAGTCAGTCATGAAGTACATATTATTTAACTTGTTACATAACAGGCACGGCCACTAAGTACTGGGGATACAAAAAGAGGCAAAAGACAGTCCCTGCCCTCAAGGAGCTTACAGTCTAATGGGGGAGACCAAAAGCAAACAAATATATACAAAGCAAGCTATATACAGCTATGTAAACAGGAAATGATTAACAGAGGGAGGGTACTAGAGTTAAAGAAGACTTCTAGAAAAAGAAAGGATATTAATTGGGACTTAAAAAAAGCCAAAGGAGTCAATAGGAGGAGCAAGGGAGGAAGAATGTTTCTGGTACAGGGAAAATGCCTAGAACTGAGAGATGGATTGTCTTATTCATGAAACGTCCCTGGATTGGAGACCATGTTTTGGGAATAAGGAATAAAAAAGACTGGAAAGGTAGGAGGGGGCTAGGGCATGAGGAATTTGAGTGCCAAACAGAGCATTTTGTATTCGAACCTGGAGGAAACAGAGAGTCATTGAAGTTTATTGAGTAGGGAAGTGATTTGGTACCTGTGCTTTAGGAAAATCACTTTAATGACTGAATGGAGGAAGAAGAGCAGGGGGGTAGGCAGACCCACCAGCAGGCTGTGGCAATAATCCAGATGTGAGCTGATGAGGGCCTTCACCAGGGGGTGGCAGTGTCAGAGGAAAAGAGGGGGAGTATTAGAGAAATGTGGCAAAGGTGACATCCATAGCGTTTTGTGACAGCTTGGATTTTGGCTGTGAGAGACAGAAAAGAGTCCAGACTGACTCCTGGGTTGCAAGCCTGGAGGACTGGGAGGACAGTGTTGCAGTAATAGGGAAAATAGGAGCTGGGGGAAGGTTCAGGGGGAAAGAGAATGAGTCCTGTTTTAGACATATTGAATTTAAGATATCTACTGCAGACCAGATGTCTGAAAGGCAATTGGAAATGCAAGATGGGAGGTCACCAGAGAGTTTGGGGCACAAAAGGCAGATTTGAGCCATTTCGATCCAATGCCCTCATTTTACAGATGAGGAAACTGAGGCCCAGAGGGGGATAAATGATTTGCCCAAAGTCACAACAGGTAGTGAGTGTGAAAGCTAAGTCTTGAACCTCAGTTTCCTGATACAGCCATCTTTCCACTTTACTGTTCTGCCTACCTAGTGGTGGACACTTTAGTTCTTGTAGATAAAGAGACTGATGCCACAACAGGGCAAGGGCAGAAATACTGGAAGTAGGTTAGGTCTTATATCGCCTTTACTCTTGTACTCTGAAGATCACTGATAATCTATAAGGTCACCAGCTCAGGAGAATCAGGGTTTCCTCCAAACTCCTCATCCTGACACCTCCTTCAAGAGGCCTTCAGTTTACCTTTCCAAACTATCTCACATACTTAATGCCACAGCCAAGTTAATCCTCTTGTTCCCTGCAGGATTGCTATAATAGAAAACAACAACAATGAGAATAAGCAATGGTTTTACAGTCAGAGGATCTGGATCCAGTCTGAAGATCTTACCTACTGACTTACTGTGGGCTTTAGATCAAGCCACTGAAACTCACTGTTTTCTAAATTTGTAAAACAAGAGGCTAACACTAGATCAGGGGTGCCAAACCTGCAGCCTTGCAGCTACATGTGGCCTTCTAGGCCCTGGGGTGCGGCCTTGTGATTGAGTCCAAGCTTTATAGAACAAATCCTTTTATTAAAGGGGTTGTTCTGTCAAGTTTGGATTCAAAGGAAAGCCCTTGAGGATCTAGAGGGCCACATGTGGCCTTGATCAAGCAGCCTTCAAGCTTGAAAATCATAAGACATATGAATTTAGAGGTGGATAGGATGTCAGAGATCATCTCTTTATTTTACAGGTGAGGAAACTGAGGCCCAGGGAGGTTAAGCTCCTTACTCAAAGTCACAAAATTAGTATCAGAGAGAGGATTTGAACCCAGGTTCTCTGACTCCAGAGTTCTTTAGATTATATCACCCTGCATCCCAGCTCTAGGACCCTATAACACTGTACATTTTTTTCAAAGAGCACTGAACTCACTGATGAGTCTAACTTGGAAGTCAGGAGACCTGGGTTCGAGAACTACCTCTGCCACTTATGAGTGGCATATGGCAAGGTCCAAAATCCTTCACTTCCCAGAGTCTCTGTCTCCTCCTTTGTATAATGGGCCTGAGAATGCTTTCATTTTCTACCTCATAGGATTGCTTGGAGGAAAATACTTAGTGAGCCAGAAGATATAGGGAGGTGGATTATTATTTTCAATTATTACAGCTCACACTGTTCTCTACAGTGGTACTGTTCTCTTCCTCCATTCCTTCCCTGTTTCGGACCCCCAAGCCTGGAAACAGGGCTGACCGGATACAGGAGGCACAGGTTCACATTGCTTCTCTTCCATTTGCAACTTATACAGGTTTGAGATGTCACTTAATCTCTCTAGGCCCCAGCTTCCTCATCTGGAAAATAAGGGGATTGGTTAGATGAACTCTATGATTTCTTCCAGCTCTATATCTGTGACTCTATGGGCCAAATACCACTTGTTAAACTCTTAAATTTTCTTCAAGTCCCAAATCGAACACCACCTATCCATCCTCTCCTCCATAAGCTTTCTGTATATTTCCCCTGCTGAAAGGACTCCTTGACTCCCCTGGTCTTTTCTATGGTGTTTCCCATATTCTGCTTTGTATTCCATTCTACAGGAGAGGTAACTGAGTCCTAGGGTAGTTAAATGACTTGCCTAAGGTCACTCAGGTAGCAGGTATCTGATTATATATCACTTATCTAGTTCTGTGTCTATTCACAGCCCTCTACTAGGCCATAAACACCTAAAGGGCAAATGGCTTTTAATTCATCTCTGTAGCTACCACACAGCTGAACACACAGCACCTTGCAGATAATAAGAATTTGGTGTCTATTTGTTCAGCTTAAATTTGCTGAGGTCCTGAGCATGAAGGAGAAACTCAGGCTTCCCTGGTTCAACCAGAAGGCTAATGAGTGGCTCCCTCTGGATCCAGAGCTATAGCAGAGTAAAACACTTATATCCTTGCAGAAGCCACTTGGTACATGGAATATGGTACAGAATGGACTCAAGCCTGTAACATCTAGGTTCTAATTCCAGCTTTGGCATTTAGTAACTGTATGATCTTGGAGCAAGCTACCTGACTTCCATCAGTGTCCATTTATTCAACATGGCATGTGCATAGGCTTCTGGACCTGGAGTCAGGAAGACCTGAGCTCAAATCCTACTTCCGTCACTTACTAGCTGTGTGACCCTAGGCAAGTCACTTGTAAGGAACAAATGAGTTACTATTTTTAAAGAGCTTTGGAAAACTTAAAGCACTATATAAATGCTTTGTTGCTATTGCTGTTGAGTCACTTCAGTGGCATCCCACTCTTCATAACCCCCTTTGGGGTTTTCTTGGCAAAGATACCTGAACAGTTTGCCATTTCTTTCTCCAGCTCATTTTACAGATGAGAAAACTGAGGCAAACAGGGTTAGGTGACTTGCCCAGGGTCGCACAGCTAGTAAGTATCTGAAGCCAGATTTGAACTCATGAAGATGAGTCCTCCTAGTTCCAAGCCCAGTGCTCTCTATCCTCTGTGCCACCTAGATATCCTATATAAATGCAAGCTATTGTTACCATAAAATGTGACAATAATACAAACCGTTCTTGTTGCTGTTCAGTCATGTCTGACCCTCCTTGATTCCAGCTGGGCTTTTCTTGGCCAAGATACTGGAGTAGTCTGCCATTTCTTTCTCTAGGGGATCCAGCGGATTCGTTTTGTCAGGGGATCAGGTTACGTGACTTGCCCGGGGTCACGTGCCTAGGCAGTGGCTGAGGCTGGATTTGAACTCAGGTCATCCTGACTCCAGGCCTAGTGCTCTATCTCTCTACTCTCTAATACAAGCAATAATATACCACAATAATGTAGTATTAATAATTATTATCAGTAACATGATAAATAATAACAATAATATAAAATAATCTATCCACAAACATTGGTTTGATGCCTCCTCTGTTCTAGGCACTCATCTTAGAATATCCGCGAGTTACTATAGTCTTCATCTCACCAGTGTTTGTTGGCTACTTTTGCCAGAACACACTACTTTTACGACCAGATATAAAGTTCTTATGTCTTAGAACCTGTAAGTTTTAAAGAGATTCCTTCGAGGGTCCTCTTCCTTTGTTTTTGCCTTTTTGCCCACAAGACTCCTTCAGGGATGAGACAAAGGCCCAGCTCCAAGGAGGCCTTTGCTTGCATGGAGTTTCTCGTCTGTGAAAGGGGTAAGACCCAAACACAGCAAGCCAAAGGGTATTAAAAGTCTGAGAGGGACTGAACAAAGCTCCTTGTGTTCGGCAGGATTCCTCAGCTATCCATTACTGGAGTCTGGGACATTTGGACTCCATTATCACCTCATTAAGGCCTGTTCACAGACTGAGTGAAGGGATGGTTAAGCTAATGAAGTGATAATGGGTGAGAATCTGGCCTAGCCCAGTGAAGTCACCATACTGTTTTGTACTCAGCCCTACTGACTCTCTAATCCCTCAGTTAGTTAATAATAGCCTGGAGAGGACCACCCAGTTCTCTAAGGCCAAGAATCTGAATTCCTTTCAAGTAACTATTGATAGGGAATAACTGCCCGGAGTTTAGGCAATTACCAGGTACCCAGAAGCCGGCTTGGGGACTGCTTACAGGCACTACTGGACAGTGTGGAGGAATGGGGATTGCAATGCAATTTGACTGGGGTCAGGACACTTGGGTTCAAAGCCTGACTCTTTAACTTATCCACTAGCTGCAAGATTCCAATCTGTCCCCCCAAGCCTGGAAATTTCTCCTTCCCCACCTTCCCCTTTTGCAGAATCCCTGGCTTCCTTTAAGACTCAGAAGAGGACCCTTCCTGTGGTCCTCCCAGATGCTAGTGCCTTCTCCTGTAGGCAACTTATACATACCAATTTAACTGTATGTTGTTTCTTGGAATTGTCTGCCTTTTCTTTATATGATTAGCACTTAGTACAATGCCTGGAACATCAGAAGAAATTAGTAAATAGTTTTGGATTGATTGACAACCTTCCTGAACCTCAGTTTTCTCCTCTGTAACATGGGGACAACAGTCCTTGAACTTTATAAAGTGGAAAGAGAAGGAGAAGGAGGAGTTGTTATCATAGAGGAAAAAAATATTACCCTACTTCTGCACAGGGCTCTATAGTTCACAGAGGACTTTCATGTATTGCTTCTCATTTTTGCCGTTCCCAGCTTTTGAGGTTTAAGGTTTAGGGGTACATGAAACCCCCAAATTCCAACATACTGGGTTCTGCCAAATGAATTTGACTCAATCAAAGTAAAGCAGGCAAAGTAAAGCAAAGTTTATTAGAGATTCTAAGGAGCCTAGGTATCTGTGACACTCGTAATGGACAAGCAGGCCAGAATAATCTGACACAGAGTGAGTCTGTGCTAGATAATTCTGGGCCACCTCATGGAGGAAAGATGGAGCTTATATACAGAAAGATTGTGGGAGGGTTCTAGGGGTGGTCTAGAAGAGGAGATTGGGAGGGTCTTGAGGAGTCTAAGGAAAATCTTGAGATTAAGAGTGGGAAGTAGCTGAAGGCTACCTGGAGATGACGGAGATGACGGGCAATGGATGGCTAGGCTAGTTTAAGGGTAACAGATTTGGAGTATAGATATTTTGGGAGAATTGAGGATGGGAAGGAGCTGGACAATGGAGCGCTAGGAAAGTAACAGAGATATGGGTCTGTCTAGTGATAATGAAAGGCTTGTGGCCTCAGGCAAATTTCCCATTAAGTGGGAAGATTCAAGGAGAGTTCAAGAGGGTTCCCAGAACCTGTACCCCATCACCAGCAATTTTCCTTGTGCTGTTGGAAGGGCTGGAATCCCTTGTCTTCATTTTACAGAAAAGGAAAGTGAGG
The DNA here is from genome assembly GCA_028646515.1 of Pseudochirops corinnae. Taxonomy (NCBI): domain Eukaryota; kingdom Metazoa; phylum Chordata; class Mammalia; order Diprotodontia; family Pseudocheiridae; genus Pseudochirops; species Pseudochirops corinnae. Next base: position 101,165,358 of record CM053588.1, read on the forward strand.
CTCAGAGAAGGAGCCAAATTTGCCTAAATTCACACAGCTAGCAGTAGCAGGGCCATGACTGCAATCCAAGAAGGTTCTAGTTTACAGCATCTTTCCCATCTTTCCCTACTGTTTCTGCATCTTCTTTCATCATTCACTTGCCCATCAGCCTTCCTCCACTGCCATGGCTGTCAGTTACTCTCTGTGGAACCTTAGTAAAGTCTTAGTAAAGATACTTCTCTGGGACTCAGTTTACTCATCTGAAATAGGAAGGGCTTGGATTAGAGGAGGAGTTCTTAACCTTTTTTGTGTTGTGGGATCTCTTTGGAAGTCTGGTGGAGCCTATGGACCCCTTTTCAGAATGATATTTTTAAATGTATTTTTAAAAATACAAGTACAAAGGAAATCAACCATATTGAAATATATTTATCAAAATTTTTTTTAAAAACACACAACATGCTGATGGAGCCCAAATTAAAAATACCTAGATTAGATGGTCTCTCAGGTCCCTTGTAGTTCTAAACACTCTACGAATTTCATGGGTCAACTTTTAGGTTAACCAACCAAGAGAACTGCTATTACATGTATGGATTCTGGTCCCCAAACTCCCATCCCTTTCCCAATCTGACTTATTTTCAACCCATTTTACATTGTACTTATTGATGGGGTACAGACTCAACCCTAAACCTCAACAACTATTGCATCATTTCTCTGAGGCTCAGTCTCCTCATCTTTAAAATGAAGATTCTCAGAGGCAACTAGGTGGCACAGTGAATAGAGCATCAGCCCTGGAGTCAGGAGGAATTGAGTTAAAATCTGGTCTCAGACACTTAACACAAAACTAGCCATGTGACCATGGGCAAGTCTCTTAACCCCAATTTGCCCTACCTTACACCCTGCAAAAAGCAAAAAAAAAAAAAAAATGAAGGTTCTCTGCCCTACACTGCATACCTCACAGGGCTGTTCTGAGGATCAAATGAGACAAAGGGTCTGCAGTGCATTGTAAACTTCAATGTACGATATCAATATTGGATATTATTATCATTATTATTAATCACCTAACATGGTAGGCTGTGAAGATACTCAGCAGCTCTGTATGTAAAATGTCATTAGTCCAATGAACATGGCAAAGAAGACAATACTATTAAAAAACGTTGTTGCCGAATCTTTACAAAATAATAATTGGTGGAATTAATATGGTGTTTTATGGCAGGGGTAGCTATGTGGTAAAGTGGATAGAGCACTGGGTGTGGAGTCAGGAAGACCTGAGTTCAATCTAGCCTCAGATGTTTCCTAGCTAGGTGACCCTGGGCAAGTCACTTTGATCTCTGCTTGACTCAGTTTCCTCATCTATACAATAGGGATAATCATAGCACCTGCCTTTCACCTGTCCTTATTATGAGGATAAAATAAGATAATATTTGTAATGCACCTTGTAAACTTTAAAGTTCTATATAAATATCGGCTTTTATTAATACATCACATGATGTTCAGAGCCTCAAAGTGACTGACCCAAAGTCACAAACCTCACAAGTGACAAAGAAAACCTCTGGGTCTCAGTCTCCCAATCTATCTAAAAATGGGAATAATAATACTTGGGCTCTCTCTCAACAATTTATAAATGTCAAAATGCTATAGAAATGAGTTATTGTACATTCATCATTAGGATATTTTGTTGAAAGTAGAATTTTAAATCCCATCACATTTATTAATTTTCGCTTTCTGTTTAAATGTGATTTCAGGGGCAACTTGTTTATTCTTGCCTTCCCATTAAGGAAGAAACTCTGCTCACAAATTGATCTAGAGGGTTTATATTCCTTCATCTGCTCCTTGCTTATCACATTTTCATTGTACTCACCATAGTTTTTAACACAAACTTATTTTTAAATTGATCAGACACCAGTGTTAACTAATTGAAACCCTTGGGAATTCATCATCTGATCATCAGCAATAGTTCCCAAATAACAGAATTCATAAAATAAAACCCTAAAATGTTTGAGACAGGAGGGACCTTTAGCCTGGTATATCATAGACAGAGATGGAAGGACCTTAAAGTCCAGCTAGTCCACCCTCTCATCTCACAAATGAGGAAATTAAACCAAAAAATGTCAAGTGACTTATTCAAGGTCATATAAGGAGTTCAAATCCAAATCATCCAACTCCTAATCCCCATGTACCACACATCCCTTTTTTATAACTTCTGATTTGTGATCATCTACACCTTGCTTGAAGACCTTCACTGAGGAGGAACTCATTACCTTTGAGACATTTCATTCCATTATGGGTAATGTGGGACTGTTTTATGTATCCAAAAATTCTTCATTTTAGTAAGCCAAAATCCTTTTCCTTTCAACTTCTGCCCAATGGTTTTAGTTTTATCCTCCAGGGCTACAAAGTAGAGCCAGTATTATTTCTCCTGCATACTATTCCCTGTACTTGTAGAGACATGCCCTTACTTCCTTTACAATCCATAACCTGTGTGTATATATGTGTGTTTGTGTGTGTGTGGGAGGGGGGTGTTAGTGTACCATAACTCACTCGACATCTCTCCTCCTTGCTCCAGCTTGAAAAAGAATCTTTCAAATTCATAGCCATCTCTTGCAATTAAGAACATAAGACCTGCTGCCTTAATTGAGTTCAGTACAATTTCTCACTTCAAACTTTGAAAATTATGTGTAAGGAAAGATTTATATGCCATTCCAATCAGCCCAAGTTGACAGAAGGAAAACTTCTGATCGTTCAGCCATTAAACAAATGTTCACAATGGTGCCAGTCTAATTACTGTGGATTTAATTTTTATTTTAAAATACAACACCAAACATGGTAAATTCTGTATATGCCAGAAATCAATAGCTTTTATCTTTTCCAAGGTATCTTTTGTGCTTTTAGAAGGACTATCCATCTACCCATGAAATGCTTATTAGATTGAATGACCTCCAGGTTGAGGCGATAATGTTATCTTTCTCGTATATAGTGTTTTATACTTAGCAAAGCACTTTTCCTGCTCCTCTTAGAAGTGATCCTCCTCTCATCTGGACTTTCCAGTTCTGAACCCATCACTCCATCAGTGTGAGGCATTCCTGGTATGAAAACTCTATAAATTCAGATTGGCAACTTCCCCATTATTGGGAGTCAATGTTTTCTGGGCCAGAGGGACCCACCCATGAGCACACAGCTAGAACCAGCCAGAGGCAGAACTTTGACCTAGGTCTTCCTGACTCCAAGGTAAAGCATCCACCCACTACACCAACCCACCCCTCAAGGGATTCAACAATTCAACTCAGCAAACACTTCTGAAATGCCTGCTAGATATATTAATTACTTTGCCAGGCACTAGAAATACAGAGACAAAAGCCAAATACCTTCTTCTCTCAAGGGCCTTACATTCTGTTTAGGAGTTGGGGAGCACTACAGGTACCCAGAAAGACAACTAAGTGGAACTTAGAGTGTTGGACCTGGAGTCAGGAAGTCCTGAGTGTAAATCTAGCCTCAGACACTAGAAGCATGACCCTGCCCAAGCCACTTAACACCTATCTGCTTTAGTTTTTTCATTAATAAAATAGAAAATTCTCAAATATAAAATATTATAAAATAATAATAATAACCTGCATTGTTGTGAGGTGAAAGGACATTACTTGTAATGCACTTTGTAAATCTTAAGGCACTATATAAATGCTACTATTAGATAAATAAATGCAAATTATGTAAAAAGAATATAAATAATTTGAAGAGGGAGTAAATGTTAGATAACAAAATGTTAAAACTAGAAGACCCAACCTTAGATATCAATGGATCCAACCCTCTCATTTTGTCACTAAGACCCAGAAAGCAAAGTCAACTTTCCCAAGGTCATCCCCCAGACTCAAATCCGTAAGAGTCCTGCATTAAAGCCAGGTTCTCTTATTCAAATCCTGCTCTCCTTCCACCAGTCTATGATGCCTCAGTGAAGAAGGATAAATGTACACATTAATCATTTTTTTTTGTCAATTCAGGAAATGTGATTACAACATGCTAACAACTCTTAATGAGATTATCAGCTTTTTATCATATCAGGGTTACATATTGAATAGTTAGCATCAGGTTTTGCTTTGTTTTGTCTTATTTGCTAATCCGGCAGTCCTTAGTAAGCACCTATTGTGGGCAAGGCACCATGCTAGGCCCTGGTGATACAAATTAAAAAACGATCAAAGAGTTTCTATTCGCCTGTTCTGTTCTTTCCTCCCCCCAAGATCCTTGGACTCTGCCCTTGGGACCTGGGCTCTAATAGGTGAACTTTTGTATCATTTGCATTATCTTTCCTAGAACAGGCTTCCAATCCCTTACCAAGCACCATTTCCCAACTATGCTGGCTCCCCCCATGGCACCCATTCCTATCTCCCTTTTACAGGCTATCTTCCCTCATTCAAATAGAAGTTCCTTGAGGGTAAAGATGATCTTGTTCACTTATATTTGTATGGCCAGTGCTTAGCACATTGCTTGGCACATGATAATTTCCTTAAAAATGCTTGACCTATTCTGCTGAGGTCATGCAGTCTTTAAATAGATGAATATAATTTAATCTGGGGAGGGAGAAATCACTGATAATTATGAAGGTAAGAAAAGATTTCAGGTAGGAGGTGGCATCTAAATTGATCCTGGAGGGAAAATAAGTCAGTCAGTCAAGAAGTATTGAGTTCTCATTACGTGCCCAGCCAGATGCCTGAAAGAACAATATAGTTGGGGAGGCAACATGTAAACCACTATGAAGGGACAACTTATATACAGAGTAAAATGGAAATAATCCACAGAGGGAACTCACTAAGAATCAAGAAGGATCACGAAGGGATTCTTGCAGTCAGTGGGATTTTAGCTGGGACATAAAGGAAGCCAAGCAAGCCAAGAAAGGGAAAGAATTCCAGGTGTGGAGGACAGCAATGGAAAATGCCTGGAGTTAGGAGCTGGAGTGTCTTGTGTGAAGATCAATGAAGAACACCATGTACTTTGGATTTCAGAGTATGTGGTAGAGGGGCAGAGGGAGGTATAAGGTGCAAGAAAACTGGAAAGGTAGGAGGGGACAGGGGATAAATGGTTTCAAATGCTAAACAGGATTTGATATTTGATCCTGAAAGCCATAGGGAGCCACTCCACTTTATTGACCAGGGAGAAAATGCTCAGACATAGGATTTTAGGAAGGTCACTTTGACAGGGGAGGGGAGAATGGACTGGAATGGAAAGAAACCTGAGGCAAAGAAACCAATGAGTAGGCCACTGCAAAAGTCCAAGCATAAGATAAAAGTAAGTCTTCACTAAGGTATTGGTAATGTAAGAGAAGAGAAGGGGGTGCATACGAGAGATGTTACAAAGGTAGAATCAACAGGACTTGGAAAGAGATATGGAGAGTAAGAGGGAAGGAGGGAGAAGTTCAGGGTGATAACTAGGCAAAATGGCATATTCATAGTCACTGTCCGTGCTGTGAATATTACCTTGGCAATACGCTGGGTTGTTAGCCTGGCAAATGGGAGGATGATGAAGCTCTAGAGAATAATAAGGAAGTCAGGAAGAGGTGAGGGTTTTGTGGAAAGGATAATGAGTTCAGTTTTAGACATGTTGAATTTAAGATGCCTATGAGACATCCAGTTTGAGATGTCTAATGAACAGTTGGAGATGCCAGAGTGGAGGTTAGGAGAAAGGTGACTAGATAAGTAGATCTGGGAATCACCAGCATAAAGATGGTAGTTGAATCTAAGGGAAACTGAAGAGACAATAGAAATATTACCGTGGGAGAAGAAAAGAGCCCAGAACAGAGCCTTGGAGGATAGTGACAAGTATGAATTGAACTGCCAATATGTGTAAAACACTGTGCTTAGCCTCAAGGAATGTGCAATGTTCTTGTCCTCAAAGAGTTTGTGATCTAATTAGATAAGACATACACATATATGCATATATATGTTATACATACATGTTATTGTTCAGTAGTTTCAATCATGTCTGATTCTTCAAGACCCTCTTTAGGGTTTTCTTGACATAGATACTAGAGTGGTTTGCCATTTCCTTCTGCAGTTCAGATGAGCAAATTGAGGAAAAGAGGGTTAAGTGATGTCCAGGGTCACACAGCTACTAAATGTCTGAGGCTAAATTTGAATTCAGGTCTTCTTGATTCCTCTGTGTGTGTGTGTGTGTGTTTACATAGATGATACATACATACATATGTACATACTTATAGACATATCAGATATGATGCTAGTCCATAGGAAATAATGATTACTTCCAGCTGGTGGGAGTTCTACTCTCCCACTTATAAGACTTATAAGTCTTCACAGCAGAGATAAGTTGGCCTTAAAGGATGGGTAGGAATTACCCAGGTGAAGCTTGGGGCAAGATGAAAAAGGGAAGTAGAAAGAACACACAAAGGGTAGGTTCAGAAACTTTCCCATCCTGAAGCTAGATCTGATAATGAAAAGAGAGAAGGACCCATATCAGAGATCCCAATATGACTACTCAAGCACAGCTCTTGCCCTAGTTTTTGTTTTGTTTTGTTTTAAAGGGGGAAGGCTGGACATTTGGGGTTAGGTGACTTACCCAAGGTCATACAGCTAGTCAAGTGTCTGAGGTCGGACTGACTCCAGAGCTGGTGCTCTCTTCACTTTGCCACCTAACTGCCCTCCTTGCCCTAGTTTTGAAATAGCTACTTTTCATAAACCAGATAGAACTTATCAGTCTTGAAAGCCTAGAATGGAGATAATTAAAGCTCCAGATCATTCAAGGGACTGAAAAAATGACTGTCCTCATTACAATCCCAAATACTAGACTTAGGACCTACCTCAAAGCAGGGAACAGAGAGCTTTAGGAATAAAGGAAATTAAGAATTAACTCTGAAGTACAAGGATGGAACTTATCACCCAAGAGGCAGTTCTACAAATGAGTTCAAGGATGAAAATATAAATAGGCTCAAACACATTTAGATTGATGATAAGATGATAGGATTTATAATCAGTTTTTGATTATAAATCAACTGATTATAATAAGTTATTAAGAAAAGCTCAGGAGGAAGAAGTGCAGGGATGTAGGTTAGAGTCCCAGCTCTACCACCCACTAGCTTTGTTCTTTACAAAGTAATTTCATCTCTCTCTGTGCCTTGTTTCCTGTGTTGTTGAAATTGCGTGTATCTTGTGTGGCATAGTGAGTAGGGAGTGTCCTGCTGAGTCAGAAAGATACAATTTAAATCAATCCTGAGTAAGTTACTAAACTTCTTGGTGTCCACAGGTAATTGTTGTGTATGCTATCCAACCCCTTTTCCCCCTACCCTCCAATAGAATATAACCTGCTTAAAAGTAGGGGCTGCTTTGTTTTGGTCTTTGTACCTCTAGTGCCTGGCACAGAAAAGTATAATAGGTGCTTAATAAGTGTTTGTGAATGAATGAATCAAGCAAACCATTGACCTACCTCTTATTATGTTTGGTAATATTTTCTGAAATTGATGCCATGGAAAGTAGCCACTGTCCTATGGACAACCTATCAGAAGCTGAATTTTGGAGAAATACAGGGTTTAATGGATATTATATATTGATGATAAGGGATTAGAGAGAGAACTATCATAACATAAACCCAGTATACAGGGTTTAATGGAATAAATGGTCCTTTAAAGCATCTGCTAGGGGGAGGGGGGACAAAGTCATTTATAGCAGCTGGACCAAAGCAAGAGTAGGAGAGCTCAGTTAGCCTTTTGATTTGGGATAAGGGCTAGGCAGGGGACCAATTTCCAGACACAGATAAGAGCAGAGACCTGTCAAAATTTGTGAATTCAACAGTTCTTGGTAACCCAGGGGCATCATTTGGTAAGAAAGGAGAAAGGGAGCCCCAGTCCATAAGGCTAAATAAAAAGTAAGTTTATAGTGAAAGAAGATTGGATTTGGAGACAGAAGACAGTTTCTGAATCCCCAGATAACTCCCTTCTCTTTCGTGGAACTCAGGTATGTCATCTAGAAAAGTGAAGAATAAGACTCAATCATCTTCAAGGTCCCATTGAGTTTGAAGTCATGATCCCAAATATAGATCTCTGGCATATGCCAGCTGAGGTTAAGCGGAACAAGAGTCTTGTGCCCAAGGCTGCATGGAAAGAGGACATGAGATCCTTACCTATTTAGCCCTCCCCTCAAAGAAGAGGGAACTTTTATGTGGCACCTTGGTGTAGAGGAAAGAGCCCTTAAAGTAGAGCCCAAAGGCTTGAGTTTGAACCATGGGTCTAGTATCTATTAGCTGTGTGACTGGCAATTGTTTCTGAATTCCAGTTACCTTATCTATAAAATGGTAATAGTTCTCTCCCTAATCCCTAATCATCATCACCATCACCCTCATTCACCCTTTACGAGAATGCAGCCTATTTCCTTTATTATAGTTTAGTAGACTGAGTACTGGCTTTGAGATCAAAGAATCTGGGTTCATACTCTCTCTGTCACTACTTATGGTACTTTGGACAAATCTCTTCACCTTTCTGAGTCTCTGGCTGTCGGGTTGTTTTTCAGTCATGTCCAACTCTATGTGACCCCATTTGGAGTTTTCTTGACAAAGATATTGAAATGTCTTGTCATTTCCTTCTCCAATTCATTTTTATACATGAAGAAACTGAGGCAAAAAGGGTTAAGTGATTTGCCCAGAGTCACAAAGCCAGTAAGTGTCTGAGGCTGTATTTGAACTCAGGTCTTCCTGACTCCAGACCCAGCACTACCCAGCTGCTCCCTCTGGGTCACAGTTTCCTTTTTAAAATGAGAGCATTAGACTTAGATGGTCTCTAAGGTCCCTTTTAGCTCTATAGCTATGATCCTATAACTTCCAGGGTCAAATTTTCCAACTTTCATGTGGTGCACATTAGTTAGTTTTCCCACTCCCTACTTCCCATCCCAAACACTAGAGGTGCTCCATTTCAGAACTCAAAAAATACAGGTCATCTAGCCTATCCCTATACTCTAGGAAAGGGCCACCCAGAAATAATCCCAGGCTCCTGGAAACCGATTCTTGTTTGTAAAGAATAAATCTGGGCCCCTTGCTTCAAACAGGACATTGGTGAGTGGCGACAGGTGTGTGTTCCATCACTCAGCACTTTCCCAGAAAATTAGGAAAATAGGGGTAGTGGGACGTGGTGACCATGTACTAAAGGATTTTGAAATCAATATATCCATAAATAAAGAAGGAACCACCCACAGAGTCAGGCCCTGAAGCATCCTCAGCCCTGTGTGTTTTGTAACTGAGCCATGTGATGGTCAGAAGGCCAAGCATGGTCTGGGAACACCAGAGTCATTGTTGAGACTGTTTATGTTTCCAGCAAGGAACACTTCTCAGTGCTCTTGCTTTGTGTATAACTGAGTGGATAGCAGGACTTGAAACCAGAGAAAAAATGAGAATGAGCTGAAGAAGTTTAAAATGTTCAATCAGAAAGACTACAGTGATCATTCTATTCTGGGGGGCAGCATGGTACCCTGGGAAGGGCACTGCCTATGAAGTCAAAGAAAATGGAACCAAGCCCCATTTCTGACAGTGACCTTGGGCAAGTCACTGAATCTCCTTGGCCCTCAGTTTTCTCATTTGTAAGATGATGGGCTTAGGCTATATGGCTTCTGAGGACCCTTCCAACTCCAGCTCCATAATCCTATTCTTTAAAGGACTTTCAGGTGGGAGAGGAAATGGGAAAATTGGGGCACTAGATTTGAGGCAGCTAGCAGTGGATAGAGTGGCCCTGAAGTCAGTAGACCCTGAGTTCAAATCAGACCTCAGACACTTACTATGTGACCCTGGACTGGTCACTGAGCCTCAATGTTCTCATCTATAAATAGGGTTAATAACCTACCTCCCAGGATTGTTGTGTGGCTCAAATGAGATAATATTTATTAATTACTTTTCAAACCTTAAAGCATTATATGAATAACAGTAGCAGCAGTTAGAGCAGGAAGAGCAGTAACAGTAGCAGCAGCAGCAATAGCAGCACCAACAGTAACAGCAGGATTTATACTAGTAGCAGCAGCAGCAGCAGCAGTAACAGTAGCAGTAGCAGCAGTAGCAATAGCAGCTACAATGGCAGCAGCAGCAGGAGGAGTTATGGTAATACCTGCAGTAGTAGTAGCAGCAGCAGCAATAGTAGAAGCAGTAGGAGTAGCAGTAGCAGCAGTGGTGATAACAGCAGCTATAGTAAGACTTAAAATAGTAGCAACAGTAGTAGTAGTAATAGTAGTAGCAACAGTAGGAACAACGGGAGTTGTAGCAGCAGCAGTAGTGAGGAGAGTGAAGAGGAGGAGGAGGAAGAGGAAGAATAGGAGTAGGAGTAGGAGTAGGAGTAGGAGTAGGAGTAGGAGTACTGGGAATAGTGAGTATTAAGGTCTGATCAACAAGGTGAGTGGCTGAAGTAGAACAGAAGTAGAGGTCTTGGGACCTGAAGAGTTAAAGAAACTCCAAAAGCAGGTATTGTAAGTATCTTGGATATGGATGTTCATGTGCCAGGCACTGTGCTAAGACCTAGGGACACGAAAAGAGGTAAAAGCCAGTCCCTGCCTTTAAGGAGTTTATAATCTAATGGAGGAGACAACATGCAAACAAATATATGCAAAGGTGTGTGGTTTTGTGTGTGTGTGTGTGTGTATGTGTGTGTGTGTATTAGAAAGTAAATAAAAATTAATTGTGGGTAGCAAGGTGGTACAGTGGATAGAACACTCAGTCTTGAAATCAGAGAGACCTAAGTTCAAATGTGACCTCAGACACTTATTAGCTGTGTGACTCCAGGCAAGTCACTTAACCCTTTTTACCTCAGTTTCCTCATCTGTAAAATGAGCTGGAGAAGGAAATGGCATACTTTTCCAGCATCTTTGCCAAGAATACCCCAAATGGGTTGAGTTGGACACAACTGAAATGACTGAACAACAACAAGAAAATAATTAAATTAAGGAAAGCACTGGAGTTGAAAGGGCTTAGGGAAGACTCCATGCAGAAGGTGGTCTTTTAGTTGGGACTTAAAGGAAGATCACAGTGGCAGCAGAATCTTTAGGGAAAAGAAAAGTAACAATCTGAAGAGTCTGAATGCACGAATGCAAGAGAAGTGGGTCCTGGGAGAAGCCCAGGTTAAGGATAGAATGAATTGCGAAGGACATAGTGGAATTGGTGCATAGCAGACCTTTGGGACTGGATGGGAGGAGGGAAGAGTTGTCTGGGTAAATGGGGACAGAATTCCTGGGGGAAGTAGCTGCAGGCCTAGACTTTTTTCTAGAAAAGTCCAAGATGACAGGGGTTGGGGAATTGTTACATAGTGAGTCAGAGGAGTGCATTAGCTCTACAGGGAAGAGTGTTCCAAGTGGACAGAGGGATTAATAGGTATGCTTCTACAAAGTTCGGTTTAGAATATCACAGTGATAGAACATTCATGGCTTGGTGACTTTTTCAAGTTCACTCCTTGATTTCATGACTGGTCTGTAGGTAAAGAACATTGGATCTGGAATCACAGAACTCACCCTAGTTCTAACCCTTAGGTGTATGACCATTGACAAGTCACTTGACTCTCTCTTAGCCTCAGTTTCCCCATCTGCAAAATGTGTAGGTTAGGCTGAATGACCCCTGAGGTCCCTTCCATCTGTAACATTCTATCATCTTTGTGCATCCTTTTAAGAGCCAATGTGGTATAGTAGAAGGAAGTGTTGTATTCAAATCCTACCTCCTATATAGAATATTGACTTGACTCAGTAAGACCTGAGAGGACTTACTAGCTGTGTGAATCTGAGCAAATCCCTTAACTTCTCTCCCCCTCAGTTTAATCATCTGTAAAATGACTTAATGAACTTAATAACCTCAAAGGTCCTTTCTAGCTAAGTCTGAGATCCTAAGGACAAATCACTTCATCTCTGGGACTCGGTTTCCTTATCTGTAAAATTAGGACAATGTCTGCCCCTAACCACAGGATTTTGATCTGAAGAGATCATGTAAAGTACTTTGGAAATCTTCACGTGCTCTATAAATGTCATTACTGAGCACAGTAGAACAGATGATACATTAATAGTCACAGGATAAGATGTGTTTATTATGGACATGTTGGCTGGAGTGGAATCCACAGGGGATAGCTCACAAGTTCCAGGCCTTGGCTCTCTCTGCCCAGGGTGATGGCCCCTTTGGAGTTCTGACTGCATTCAAGGTAGACTCTAGCCAGTGAGGACATGGAATGACAGGGTCTGTTAATTGGTTAAATTGGCTTTAATGTCTGTCCACCAGGTGGCAGAGGCACCATTGGGCCACACAAAGCCTGTTTTTCATTTTCCCAGTCTTTTCTTCTCCCGTGGCTGCCAGCCCCGGCTGGAGAAAGGAGGGATTGCCTCCCTTCAATTTCCCCATGGCCTGTGGCTTCCTAAATTTGGAACCATCTCCAGGACTGTGACGCTCCCATCTGTCTTGGCTTATTTTACTGTTTCCCCATTGCTGATCCCAAGCAGCTCCCACCAACCAGACAAAGGCTATTAGTCTTTGGGAATTACAAAGAAGACAAGTTAGTTGCATGCCTTTCCTTTAAAGCTCCCTAGGAATAAAAGAAAATTGAGAGAGAAAAGGATTTCTTACACTAAAGTGAGAAGGAGTTAGGGGAGGGGGATATCACTCTGGGTGAAGAGGCTGAGGATGTGGGCTCTGCCTGGCATTCAGGGCCTTCCATGATCTACTGCCAGTCCTGCCTTGGCAAGATTATCTCTCATTTTTTCCTCTATGAACAGCATCCAAGCTGGGCTGGTCTCTGCCAATTTTTCCCTCCCAGCCTAGGCTGTAGTGGTTTATTTCTGTGCCTTTGCCCATGTCATCTTCAAGGGTTGGAATGTCCATCCTCATCCTCTTTACCTATGAAATTTCTACTCATCCTTCAAAGCTCAGTTCAGATAATATCATCTCTGTGAAGTCTTCCTTGATCCCTCCAAGTAGACGTTAGTTTCATTGGTGCAGTAGAAAGGATGGTTGAGTTGGAGTCTGGGAAAAGAAGGATTAAATTCCACCTTAGACCCTTGCTAGTTGTGGGACTCTGGGCAAGTCCCTTAACATTCATTTTCCTCATCGGGAAAATATGAGGATTTAACTGTTTCTAAATCAGTCATGTGACTACACACTACCCTCTGCTTTGTATTTCTCTAATAATATTATAGTTTTCTACCTTTGCATTTTAATCCCTTTTCTCACAGAACTAACAGGAGGTTATGTCTTAACTTTGTATCTTTCCCATCACCTTGCACGAGGTTCTATACTTAGTACTTGAAAATGCTCATTGAATGAAGATAGATGATTAATGTGCAGGAGGCTAGGTAGTACAAATGCTCAGCAGAATACCTGGCACATAGTAGGTACTATGTAAATGTTAGTTGTCATTAAGCTCTATATCTTTCTTTCTTTCTTTCTTTCTTTCTTTCTTTCTTTCTTGGCTTTTAGGAGGGCAATTGGGGTTAAGTGATTTCCCCAAGGTCACACGGCTAGTTTTTGTGTTAAGAGTCTGAGGTCAAATTTGAACCCAGGTCCTCCTGATTTCAGGGCTGGTGCTCTATTCACTGCACCACCTAGCCACCCCCCTCCCCCAATTAAGCACTATATAAATGCCATTAATTATGTGACCTGAGGGAAGTCATTCACTTCTCTGGGTGTCAGTTTCCCTAACTATAAAATAAGGAATTTGCACCATATAATCTTTTAAGGTCTCATGTAGCTGTAATACTTTATGACTATGATTTCTGGACTTAGCATCCCAGAATGAAATTAATTACCAGTTAGCACCCTTTTCAAATTCATTTCCCCACTTCAGGTCCTCTGAGTTTAGAAATTTGGAAACTGCTGAAATGCTGCCCACTATACAGCTCAGAGAAAGGTGATATGTACAGCCCCCAGTGTACCCTTCCCCCCCACACACAAACACACCCCCACTAGGCTGCCTTTATTTCCATTTCACTTGACTCTGTATGTAACAAGCAATTTGCTAGGATAGCCAACACACAGGTTCAGTTTATGAAAGAAACAACTAGTGTAGATTTTCTGTTATAACATCCAAACAAGTCAGAGCTGGGAGGGAGGGGCCTTAGGGCATCCCAGTATCAAAGCCTTAGGACATCCCTGTGTCAGAGCAGGGAGGGAGGGACCTTAGGGCATCCCAGTATCAAAGCCTTGGGACATCCCTGTGTCAGAGCAGGGAGGGAGGGGCCTTAGGACATCTCAGTATCTAAATCTTAGGACATCCCTGTGTCAGAGCTGTGAGGGAGGGTCCTTAGGGCATCCCAGTATCAAAGCCTTAGGATATCCCTGTGTCAGAGCTGGGAAGGAGGAGCCTTAGGGCATCCCAATATCAAAGCCTAAGGACATCCCTGTGTTAGAGCTGGGAGGGAAAGGCCTTAGGGCATCTCAGTATCAAAACCTTAGGACATCCCTGTGTCAGAGCTGGGAAGGAAGGGTCTTAAGGCATCTTAGTGTCAGAGCTGGGAGGGAGGGTCCTTAAGACACAGAATGTCAGATCTGGGATGGGACTTAGAACATAAATTACAGAATAGTGGATCTAAAAGAACCTTAAAGTGTGATGATCTGTGATGGAATGGGTATGTAATACCAGAGTAATAGCACCTATTTCCCAGAGTTCTTGTGAGAATCAGATGAGATAATACCTGTAAAGTGCTTAGCATAGGTAGGCATATAGTAGGCACTTAATAAATGCTTATTTTAAAAATACTAGAATTGAAAGGGATCTTTGAGATCTGTTTGCTTACACCTTTCATTTTATAGAAGGGCACCCTGAGGCCCAAAGAGAAATGACTTGCCTATAGTTAAGCAATGAAACCAGTATTATGGCCATTTTTCCTTTTGGAAGTTCAGTTTTTCTTTTCCATTTCACTGTAGAGATCTCTTCCCTCAGACTAACCTGAAGCCCATCACTTGCAAAGAAAATCGTTTAAGGCATGCACTCCTATATTTCTCACCATGGGGGAGGGAGGAAGAGCAGCCCTCATCCCCCATTCCTCACCCACTGCTAGCTCACAGCAGGCTACCAAACAAACAACTGTTTCCCCTTGGTCTGAGCCTATTTGTAAATTCCCTCAGTGATGCTGGAGGAACCCTCCTGAATCATTCCCCCACATACGCACTCTCAATATCCCCCCCTCCTCAGAATGAGGAGGGAAACCTGGGAAGGCTCAGTATAGCTAGCCTGTCAATATTCAGGAAAAAAAAATAAGTGGAAGCAGAAGCCTTTTCCCTTACTTAATGCCCAGGGCAGTGTAGAGGGTACCTGGTTGCTGGAGGAAAGGCATATACCAACCACAGAGAAATAGAAGAGGGCAGAATATTATTAAAGAATCCCAGTGATGACAGCTCTGGGGACAAAGATAAGGGCAATCAGAGTTCTAAGTCTGATGTTCTGATGTCATGTGGCATCATTCATTCATTCATTCAGGAAAATACTGAGATCCTACTATGGACTGAGAGGCTGAATTCTCTAGCAGAAAGCACATTCAACTTGTAATATGGAGACCTGGATTCATACCCTAGCTCTGTTACTTGCAGCCATGTGCAAATTAACTGTAATGAAATAATTATGTGTTTCAACATGCTACAAACCTTACCACTTTTAAAAAATCTTTACAAAATTTTTCATATGTGATGCATCCTTTCGCTGTAGTCATTTATTATATTTGCTTTGGCAATAAGTTCACAAGATTTTGACACTTTTTAAAATTTTATCAGCACAAAATCACACTTTAATCAAGTTGGATATTAAACATATCTTTGATGTACAGTCCATTTTTCCAAGTCGAGACCTGACTATAGCCTATAGGTTTCCAATGAGGTTTAAATCAGGCAAGTTCCCAAGATGCTGAGGCATATTTATTTCTATCTCTTGTACAAATTTCACAAGTTTATATGATGTTACAGTATTCCATCTCCATTTGGGAATTTCTATAATTTCAAAACAATTCTGCTTCTGAATATGTCAATATATTCATTAGAATTCATTATTCCCTCAAAGGAAAGAAGATCTCTAGACCTACCAGAAGTTTAAAAAAATCATCACTCTTAGCCTCAGGAAGAATGTTTTACAGTTTGATGAAGATGCCCAGATATTACAGGCTCACCTGGACTTTGTGTGACAATGGTTTTCATTTAGCCCTGAATGAAAAAGGGCATTTGATCAGTAAAAATTAGCTTTTTCCAATATTCAGTACTCCAGTCTTAGTATTGTCTTGCCTCCAAAAAAAAAAACCAGCAACAAACAAACAACCTTTTATTTTCTTCATAGAAACAGAAGCTTAAAAAAAAAAAGCTGGTTTTCTCATTGCTCTTCCAACTTCAAGAACTTATGCCACCTGATAGAAGAATCAGTAAGAATACTCATGCCAGCCATCAGTCCCCCCCTCATCCCAAAGATCTTCACTTGTTTTTAAAGATTAATTAGGTTACTGCATAACAGTAGTGATTTGTGAGTTCTTTTTATAAAATTAATATGTGAATTCTTGACTTCTGTTTTACACCACACTTTCTTTTGTACTTCAGTTATTTGATCCTGCTTCATTGTAGACTCCAGTGATCCTTAAAAAACTTGACTTTTTCACAACAGTCAATATAATATCTCTGAGTCGTTGAAGTATACTCCTGAAGAAGTTTTCTACATTTCCTTGGAGTAATAGCCTTTCTCAAAAACCACAGAATTAAAAACACAGCAAAAGAGCAATAATATTTGGCAAAAAAAAAAGAAAGAAAGAAAGAAAGAAAGAAAAGAAAATTCTAGCAGTTCACCATAGGGAACTAAGTAAAAATGGGGAAACCAGTTCAGTTCTGTGTTTTTGGTTAAGGTCAGCTGTTCTCAGTCATCCTCGTGTCAGTAGAATACCATAAAAGGGAACATTATCATAAAATGAAATAATAAAATTATCTCTTGTCCTGAGTTATTTTAATACCGCTATACTTTCAATGAGAACTTGGACAAGTCATGTACGCTCTTTGGGTCTCAGTTTACTTATCTATAGAATGAAGAGAGGAGGCAAGATGGTCACTAAGGTTCCTTTTCCTCTTTTCCTGTATCAGTCCCTTTGCCTATGTCTAGAACACCTTCTACCCATGTCAGCCTATTGACCTTCTGTTCTTTAAGGCTCATCTCAAATGTCACCTCCTCCATGGAGATTTCCCAGATTTCCCCCTGCTGGAAGTAAGATCTCTCTATGATCTCTTAGAACTTTGGATTCTTCTTAGGCACTTCACATCTTTCATTTTTTATTACAGATTTCCACATATATGCAATATTTTTCCCACTACACTGTAAGTTCCTTGAGATTAGCTATCATGGAGTTTTTAAAAATATCTTTAACTCAGAAAATAGCAGGGAAAGCCTCTAGCCTAGTTCAGTAGAAAGGTTTTTGTAGGAAATCATAGTGAAGAATAATACCACATGAGAAGGTTCAGAGTGAAACCTGAATGAATGGAAGATCGTTCTTTCAGGTGACAACATGAATCCACCAAAGTATCCAAGTATAGACCCTAACAACCCAGCTACAAGACCACTGGGTTTGAGTCAAAGGACCTGGATTTAATGCCGTGATTTGTTCTTTACTACCTTAGATAATGCAGTTTATCTGAATGTACAACAGATGAGGGAACTGGACCTGGATGAAACTGCATGACTTTGACCAAAAGCTAGATGACCACTTGTGAAGGCCGCCGCTGCAGATTCAGAGTAGACTACATGCTTAGTTGCCTTTTGATAACTAGGTCAATAAAGCCTTTGTTAAGGGCTTACAGTGAGGCCAAACACAATAATAAGAACTGGAAATATAAATGCCAGCAGGAAAGACTATTTGTGTCTCCCTGCTCTCAAAGTGCTTACATTCTAATGTGGAAGAGAACACATAAAGGGAAACTGGAAGGGGGGGTGGGGGGGACGCAGGCAGGATAGGTCAAGGTGAGGAGAGGGAAGTAGAGAGTGACAAGAGTTAAGTGAAGAATACTTGGGGTGCTTCCTAAAATGGTAGTCCGGAGGAGGAGGTCCACAAAAAAGAAAAGAAGTTCCCCAAAGAGGAGAGTTTCCCACAGTGCCCTTCTGTCTGTCTAGAAGGAGGTGGATCCCAGAGCACCAATGATTTTATCTCTAAGGTTCCTCCCAGCCTAATATTCTCTTCCTTTATATCCCAAAGAGGGCAACAGAAATGGAAACCAAGCCAAGAGAAAGGGTACTCCTCTTTAGTATCTGGCTCTTGACTTATGCCTTGCAGTTAAGGGGGAAAACGAAATGCCTGGTCATAGGAAAGTGACTGAGAATTCCCTGGGAAGTGTTTTCTTATTCTGTCTTTCACTTGCTTATGAGGCAAGTTGTGCCCTTGGTCACCAAGGACCCCGCAGGCTATGAGAGATAGTCTGAGCATTAATAATGGTGCTCAATGTGGCTGAAAGGTGACGCGAGCTTCCATGCCTGGGTGGCCCAAGCCCCAGAACATTAGGGACCTAGAATTGAAAGGCTGCAATTTACTCCCTGAGTCTGCCTGAACAAACTAGCTGAGCTGCTACTTCTGCATTTACAATTAGATGGTATTATTCATCACAGTAATATTTTATTTAAAGAAACCAATAAAGCAGATGGAGACCGTATAGGATGTGTCTATTTAAACGGGCACATTTGTTCGAAGGCTGGTTCAGTAATACAGATGCAGAAGGGTGGATGAAGCAGGAGAAAAAACAATTGTTTTAATGTACCCAAACTTGCTAAGGAAGGTTGCTTTTTTTTTTTTGCCCTTCAAAGAATGGGAAAGGTTTAGGATCCGAAAGGATACTAAAAATAAGGCCATCAGCCATTTTTATAATGCTTTATGGTTACAGAGAACATATCACATTAGAAATCATGTCATAGTAAGAAAGGAACTGGGGTTGATAAGACTAAAGAAGAGAAGGCTTTGAAGAGGACAGATTGGGCCATGATCAGTGTTTTCAAGTATTTATTGAAATGGTATCCTACTGCTTCATTGCAATTAATCAAGCATTTATTAGACTCCTACAATATTTCAGAGACTTAGGCTAGTCAGTAGCAATATAAAGATTAAAAAAAAATGTAGGCCTTCCCCTCCTCCCCCACTGGGAATTTACATTCAACTGAGAGTACAAGCAAAGGCTACAAGGTATATGTATATAAGTAAATAGAAAATAATTTGAGGGTGATATCAAGTGCACTGATAACTGGGGAGCAGGGATGAGGAGAAGAGAGGTCTCATGAAGGAGGTGTCACTTAAGCTGTGTGCCCACAGGGAATTAGGAAATTCTACATGTGGAAAATGAAGGCCATGGGGGAAAGAATTCTAGGCACACAGCCTATGTAAAAATATGGAAGGGAGAGATGACCTCTTACCTTCTAGGAACAGTAAGTTGGCCAGTCTGGTTGGAACATAAAATGTATGAGGGGATGTGATATGAAATAAGTCTGGAAAGACAGACTGAAAGACCTTAGATGAAGAGGCCTTAGATGCTAGACAGAAGAGTCCTTGTTTTGCTTGGCATGGGAGAACAGGACTGGGAGTAATGGGTGGAGATTTCAGAGACAAATATTTAAGATGAACACAAACTCTTTCTAACATTTAGACCTTCTCTAAAATGAAGTGGACCAATTAAGTGGTTATAGGGCAACTAGGCGGCACAGTGGCTAGAATGCCAGGCCTGGAGTAAGGAAGACTCATCTTCCTGAGTTCAAGTCCAGTCTCAGACGCTAGCTGTGTGACCTTGGGCAAGTCACTTAACCCTGTATGCCTCAGTTTCTTCATCTTCAAAATGAGCAGGAGAAGGAAATGGCAAACCACTCCAGCATCTTTGTCAAGAAGCACCCCTTCCTCAATAAACTGAACAACAAAGTTAAGCAGACAATGATTTCTTTATCTTTTTTATTTTATTTTATTTTGCCCAAGTTCATTTATTCAGTAGTCATTCCAACAGGGCAAGGAAAGCAACCAGGTTTTTGTTCCTGTTTACTTGTTTGTTTCCCTTTAAGATTGTCATTATAACTAAAAAGGACTCTGTTATCTTAGTGGAGAAAAAATGCAACCTACAGAATGCAAGTAGAAATGAATTCGGACTTCTTTAAAGAGAAAACTGTTTGATGCTGATGGGATTGTCCGACCAGTTTACCTATGTAACCCTTCCCATCTCCAAGTCAGTGATAGAAATGTACTTTCACATGCATTATTTCAATCAACCCTCACAGCAATTCTGTGAGGGAAGAAGTTCAATTATTACTGTCCTTATTTTATAGAAAACTAAAGCTCCTAAAAGGACGTAATTTGCTAACAATAACATAACGAGGAAAGACACCAGAGCCAGGATTAACACCTAATTATTTTGTCTATAAAACCAGAAGGAAACCAGAGGAAAAACTAAAAAATGAAGAAAAAAAATTCCAAGGGGACCAACGCTCAACCAGGTTCTGAATATGTGCATAGAGCAGGCCACAAATTTCATTTGATGTTCTGTCTTATGCCTATTTCTTGGGCATTTTGAAACCCAGAATATTCTATCAATGATAGAAGGTCCTCTCTTCTGGTAAAAGGTTAAATCCCACTTTATCCATTCCTTTTCGTATTCTAAATGAGGCCCCTCCAAATGATGTTAGAAGCCCTAGTTTTAGGTATAAAAATTCAAAACCTAGAATAATGAGTGTTAAAGCTGTAAATATCTTTAGAGCAGGCAAGAAGCCAGGTAATTAGGACAGTCCACATGTATATCCTAACCAGATGGGTACATGGGGAAGAGAGAGGCAGCATGGTATCATGGAACAATGACTGTTGCCTCTGAAGCAAAAGAACATGGATTTATATCCCCAAACTGACACTTAAATTGTGTGACTAGGAAATTTATTTAACCTCCCTGGGGCTCAGTTCCCTCGTATATAAAATGATGCAGCTGATCAAGATGGTCTTTAGAATACTTTCAACCCCAATATTTATGAACCGGAGAAAGAGCTCTGGACTGTGGTCCTAGGACTTTGGTTTGAAGTCCAGCCTTGTCACTTCCTACTTGTGTGACCTTCGTCAAATCACTTTACCTCTTGTACTTATCTATGCTTCTTCATCTATAAATTAAGATTATAGGATTTGAAGACCTCTGAGGTCCCTTCAGCCTCTAAATCTATGATTTTATGATTCTTTGAAAATTTGGAGCTCAATCCCTTAGGAAAGCAATGCAGGGGAGAAAAGCTCCAGGTTAAATTACATTTAGGTCCCTCTTAATGTGAATAACGATTTCCATGAATCTGCATGTATTCGAATTCTTACTATTTGAAA
The DNA here is from genome assembly GCA_028646515.1 of Pseudochirops corinnae. NCBI lineage: Eukaryota > Metazoa > Chordata > Mammalia > Diprotodontia > Pseudocheiridae > Pseudochirops > Pseudochirops corinnae. The sequence continues at coordinate 101,186,600 of CM053588.1, forward strand.
TTGCAGATATGTAAAATTTGGTCATTGGTTCATACCCAACAATGTGATCATTTCATGGTATTCATAATTCATGCTATTCAGGACCTGGCTTTATAAGATCTCAGAGTGACTGGAGGCAATCAGAGTTTCCACCTTCTTCTTGAGTAAACATTCTTGTTCACGTAATTTTGAGACTAGTGGCACACCTTTACAAGATGGGCAGCCCATGGTTACACTTTAGCAGTATGGCATTATGGAAAGAGCTCTAGACTGGGAGCCAGAAGATAAAGAGTTTGGATCCTGACTCCTTCATTTTATTCTCTGTGTGACCTTGAGTAAATCTCTGAGCTACCATTTTATTTATAACATAGACAAGATGATTTCTAAGATCTCTTCCATCACTAATGTTCTCTGTTCTAAGATACTTCTTGGTTATACTATTCTAAGATCTTTTCAAGATCCTAAATTATAAGGTTTCTTCTAGATGTCGCACTCAATAAATATCCAAAAGTACCTTCCAGCTCTGGTAGAATACATTCTAAAATTCTATATTGCAAGGCTCCTTCTGGTGGAAAAGTTTCATTCTAAATTCTAGTCTTGGTTGCTCTCTGATGCTCTTTATCACTATAGCCATTTTCTCTTCTCTTCTCTTTTCTTCTCTCCTTCCCTCCGCCACCTCTCCCTCTTACTTTCCATTTTCCTTTTCTTCCTCATCTCTCCCCAGCCTCTTGCTCTGTTTGTCCTCTCCATGTCTTTCTCTGCTTTTTTTCCCCACTCTGTTCCCATGCTTTACACCAGTGAGGGGGATCCCACAGGTCTCATTTACATCTGCTAGTGGCATTAGGGCTTAAAAATGGCCCAATAACTGGTCAAATGAAAAATGAATCAGTCTCTTCTCTATCTAGGCACCCCAGATGAGCAACCAATCTCTTTAAGTTAGGATACTTAACATGAAGCTAAGTGTTTGTCTCAATGAAACACTTCTAACAAATAGCTTCTCTCTACCACTATAATGTTCAGGAGATTTGGGGGAACAATGAATAATCCAGTTTTGTTTTAAGATAGGAGGCATGAAAGCAAGAAAATATTTGAAAGAGAGCAGAATTTCCAGCTGGAAAGGACTTCAGTGCCATCTAGTCCAACTCATATGAGAAAAAGAATCTACTTTACAGAATCGTCACGGTTATCATACAGCCTTCGCTTAAGGATCTCCAACAAAGGGTAAAACACTATCTCTCAAGGCAGATCAGTCCGTTTTGGGATAACTCCACTTGTTAGAAAGCTTTTCCTTATATCAAGTCAATTTTTTTTTCTTTGCAGCCTCCACTCACTGTGCCCAGTTCTGCTTTCTGGGGCGAAACAGAATAAGTCTTTCTTTTATGTTACACCTATTTGATGATTTAAAGTTAGCTGTTATTCCCTCCCTGGTTCTTTTTCTCTCTAAGGCCCACGTTGCAGGTTATTCTTGATACCTCTCCTAAAATGTCCCAGAACTAAAAGCAATATTCCCAGTTAGAGCAAGAGTTAGGAGACCCATGAATGACTGACCTTTATTGATAGGCAATGGGAAGCCACAAAAGACTTTTGAATAAAGGAATCCCATGTACCAAGAAGACAAATACAGTATACACTTGGTTGGGAAGGATGGATTAGAGTAGGGTAAGTGCTGGAGGCAGGAGGGCAGACTGATTCAGCGTTATGCCAGGGCTATACTTAGAGAATAGAGGTAGAGGCATTGGAGCTGAGTAGCACTGGGAGTTTGGTAACAGATGGGACGGTTGTGCTAGCTGCTAATTGCAGCAGTTGGCTGGTACAATTTACCGTATTTGTATTATTCAAGCTGGCAAAGTTTCAAGTGTCAGTGATATTTACAGCTTCTTTGATGTCTCTATTAGGCATCTTTAGGAAGGTTCAAGTTACCATCCCCCTTCTTCCCAAGAATAGAGACACATACCTTCTGTGTAATCACTAATTTCTTGTTGTTAAGAAGACCTAGGTTAAACCTAGAACTAGTAGCCAGAAAGTTACATAGAAGGAGTAGGGACAAATGAGAGAAGAACAGAAAGGCTCAGGGAAAGAAGAGAGTTCAGTAACCAGTGTTTCTGATTATAATCCCAAGGTAGGAGGAGTTCATAGAATCACACACACACACACACACACACACACACACACACACACACACACATACACACACACACATGATTATGACTGGAAGAGATCTTAGAGATGTTGTCACCTAGTCAATGAGTCAATCAACATTTATTAAGTTTCAATTAAATATTTATTACCTACTATCTGTCAGGTCCTGTGTTAAGCTCTGGGAATTCAAAGAAAGGTAAAGGACAGTCCCTGCTCTCAAGTAGCTCACATTCTAATAGGAGACAACATTTAAACAGCTACGTACAATCAAGGTATATACAAGATAACCTGGAAATAACCGACAAGAGATAATACACCAAAATTAAGGGAGATAAAGAAATTTCCTGTGGAAGGTGGGACTGAAGACAGTGAAGCTGGGAAGCAGAGACAAAGAGGGAAAGCATTCCATACACGGGGATCAGCCAGGGGAAGTGCCCAGAGTTGGAAGATGAAGTGTCTTATGTGAGAAATCCAAGAAATCCAGTGTAAATGGATTATAGACTACATGAAAGAGGAAGAAGGTAAAAAGATGTAAGGCTGGAAGGGGAGGGGAGGGTGATAATGAGATACTTTGAGTGCTAAACATAGGATTTTATTTTGAATTCTATAGGTCATAGGAAGACCACTGAAGTTTATTGAGTAGAAGGATAACATGGTCAGAAAGATCACCTTGATAATTGAATGGAGAATGGAGTAGAGTAGAGAGACTTGAGTCAAGGAGACCAATCAGAAATTGAATAGTTTCTCGACTTCTGTCTCATATCTTTTGACTTGGTTATTCTACTTCTCTCTGATGCTGCACTTCTCTCTTATTTGATTCCAGAAACATTTATTGTAGAACCTTCTCTAAGATCCCTTTCAGGCCTAGGTCTGTGATCCTTGGATCAACTAGGTAAGCATTTATATAATGCCATACTAAGCATTTCATGCAAATATTAAAGTGAGATAGTATATTAGTGCCTGGCTTATGGTAGGTGCTTAATAAAATTAGTTTGGCTGATTGTTGAATGAATGAATGAATAAGCAAATTCCCAGAACTGGGTAAATACTAAATGAATTTAAGTGAATAAAGTTTATCTATATCTGACCTGAAGGAGAACAGTGGAGAAGGGATGAAATTTGTCTCCTAGACTTTGATTAGTCAGGGAATAAATGAGGCGTCTGTGCCTCCGATCATAAAATGCACGTTCTGGACAGTTGGATTCCATCATTCCTTTGCTGCATTTCTGAGATACTGACAATGTCTCAGAGATGTCCCTATGCCCTGGAAGCGAGTTTCCAAAGTGCTGACAGCAGGAGAGGATTAGTGAAGGTTTAGTTTGTCTTCAGAGTCATGATTGCAAGTCTCAATAATGATACAAAGCACCCTAGAGGGTCACAGTGTCCATGACAATGATAACTTCTTAGATCTTTGTAGTACTCGTCGTTCACAAAGGACTTTCACATTAATCATTTTATTAGATCTTCGTAACAACCATATAGTAAGTCATGTAAATATTATTCCTGTTTTATAGGTAAAGAAAAAAGTTCAGAGAGTTTACACGACTTTAACTATTCTTATTTTTACAGGTACATTTTTTAATTTTTCAATCATCATCATTTAGTAATAGCATTTATATCATGCTTTAGGCTTGCAAGCAAAGCACTTTACATACATTATCTAATTTCCTAATATATTCTTCTCATTTCCGTATAGACTGAGCCATCTTTTGAAACAAAAATTTTAAAACAGAGGAGAAAAAGGCAGCTTGGCAAAGCTTATCAAGCAGATCTGAGAGTGATATGTTAATAATCTTTAGTTAGTCCACCTTTGGAGGGGGAAAGGGAAGGGGGAATGGGGGGAGGTGCATTTTCTCAACTCTTCTACAGGGCCAAGCTTGGTCATTGTAATTACATACCCTGTAGATTCAGAATTTGGGGATTGGTTTTTGTTGTTGTTGTCAGTCTCACATTTACATTGTTATAGTCACTGGGTATATTTTTCATATTTCTATTTCCTCTTTCTGCTTTAATTTGTATATGTGAGCCCATGCTTCTCTGAATTCTTCATAGTCATCATTTCTTATAATGTCATATTCCATTACAGTGCAATTTTTAGTCATTCCTGAATCAATGGGTATCGTGTTTACAATTATTTGCTACCACAAAAGGTGCTGAGTTACTCAGATCTGTTGACTCCTAGCTCAGTTCTAGATGGGTTAGGATTTGTATCACTGGAGAGAATGACCATATGGATGAGATCGAAGATCCAAAGGATCATAAAAGTATTTCCAGTTCTGATTTTGGAGCATTTTATAGTGTAAACATTTACTATATGTTTGAATGTAGCTAAAAATGTTAGGAGAGTTCATAGAAAGGTAGAGGTCCCTTCCAATTGGGAGCAAATCAGAGAGTTTAGTAAATGAGATGCCATTTGAATTAATCTTGGAGGATGAGTACGATTTCATCAATGGATGAGGGAATTACAGGCACAGGGGATGGCAAGACCAAAGGTTAAGAGGGTGACAGGAACAAAGACAACAGAGAAGATGGAGAGTTCTGGGAATGATGAGTTATCCAGTTATCTTTTTGCAAGATTAAATCTAGAGACAAGAGGACGAGGAGACTGATCCTGAGAAAAGCAAGATGTAGCAGAAAAGGAAGGGAAGAGAAAAAGTATTAAGTGCCTACTATGTGCTGAGCACTTTAAATGTCTTATTTGATCCTCACAACACCCCTTTGAGGCAAATGTTTTTTATAACTTAATTTTATAATTGAGAAAACTGAAGCAAACAAAGATTAAGGGACTTCTCCAGGGTCGCACAGCCACTAAGAGGCTAAGACTGCATTTGAACTCAGGGCTTCCCAACTCCAGGTCCTTCACTCTATTCACAGTGACACCTAACTGCGAAAGACCTAAAATCTAATTCTCCTTCTGCCACTAACTCACTGTATATTCTTAGGCAAAGCATTTTCCTTTCCTAGACCTGCTTTCTCATTTCAAATAAGGAGGTTATATTAAATTATCATTAAGGTCCATTAGACCTTTCTAGGTTCCAAGTTCCCTTCCCCCTCCAACATCATTTTTCTGTGTTCTAATATTCTGCATTAGAAGAGTCCTTCTTACTCTAACATTCTATGGACTTTGTTCTAATACTCTAAAGAGCTCTAAAATTCTATGAATTGGGTTATTCCATCAAAACTACAGGGGAGGAAGTGAGAAATTGAAATGAACAAGGGATTTAAAAGATTAGGGATTACCTTAGCCCAAGGCACAAGAAATAGGAGGGCTGAGGTTGCAGCAAGCATACCAGAGATCCAGATTTGGTTTACCAGGATAACAAACACAGGATAGCCTCCTACACATTATGAATTTAATTCTTGCCTGTGGAACTTTCTGTTCTATAAGAATAGCTGACCTGTCACCTCAAGCTATGGTGCCCAGCCCATCTATCCTCTAAAAGTCCCCCTCTGTCTTTCCTTCCATTTCACGTTGACAACTGAAAAGATGACATTGAGGAGAGGGATTCAGGCCAGGCAGATAAAAACAATGTGAAGCAGTGAGATTGGAGCTTATCAGCCAAACAGGACAGGTGATAGAAAAAGTAATCAACTTAAAACTCTTATCAAAATCTCTCCTGAGAAAAGGCTTTAAAATTCTGTCATTGCTCAAGGAAAAATTATCGGATTATTTCAAAGGAATTCCATTAGGCACATACTGGACAGTATACGTATAGGACAATACCCATGCACAACAGAGGAATGAGGTGGTTTGTGTTTTGAGTGTCTAGACCAGGGATGGGGAAGCTGTGGCCTTCTAAATCCTTAGGTGTGGCCTTCTGACTGAGTCCAAGTTTTACAAAACAAATCCATTTATTGAGGGATTTGTTCTGTGAAGTTTGGATACTATATAATTTTGTAGGATTTGTTCTGTGAAGTCTAGAAATAAATATAGAAATATATTAGAATTTGTAGAAATATATGTAATTGGTACACATACTGTAGAAATAAATGTTTCCAAATTCCAAATATTTTGTGACATCATCATTATGATGACTGCTTCTAATAGAAGGGATCTGGCCCACCCTGACACATTACCTGAGGAGATAGCTGTCTTTATGAGCTGCTGAGGTGAGAGGTTAAAAAAAAATCATTCTCCAAACTTAGCAGGCTAGTCCTTGGATGACAGATGCATAATCTGTCTCCAGATCTATAGCTGAAAAACATAAAGTTTGGTACATTACAGGTAGTGGTCCTCCATTCCTTTTAAGGACATGGAATCATACATGACACAGATGTCTTCTCTGAAGATAACTTTAGTGAGCATCGGCAATCAAACCTGAAGAAGAAGAGATGATGGAAAGAAGAAAAGGGGATGACCTACTCAACCCAGCACACTCTGTAATTTCTGTGTAGAGTACTTTGTTGAACAAAATACCAAAGGGGTACCAAATGACCTAAAGCAGCAATTCTCAAAGTGCAGTCCACAAATCCACAGGGTCCAAGGCCCTTAAGGGGGAAGGGGTGTCAGTGAGATAAAACTTATTTTTATAATAGTACAAAATATTATTTAACTATTAAAATATTCCTGCATTTTCTAACTATATATCTGTATGAGGACTCCAATCAAAACAATATATCATGACAGATTAAATGCAGAAGCAAATATGGGAATCCTAACATCCCATATTAAACCAGACATTAAAGAAATTTGCAAAAATATATAAAACAATGCCTTTCTTCTCAGTAGTTTTGATTATGCAAAACATAGTTTTTTCATAACAATGTCATTTCTGTTTATACATACAAGTTTATTGTTAAATGAATTAATAAATATTTTAATGTGTCAGTTTTAGTTTCTAATAGAGTAATTATCAATCTACATAACCTACACAAGCAAACTTTGGGATCCTCAATATTTTTTAGGAGTGTAAAAGAGTCCTGAGACCAAAAAGTTTAATAACTGTTGACTGAAAGGATCACCACTAGAGTTAGGGAGGAAACAGTAACTATAACAATGAAGATAATAAAGATATAATGAAAGTACCTATTTTTTATTGACAAATTGTCACCTAACCCAGATAAATGACATCCTCAGGTACTGAAAGGAGTGTCAGATGTGACTGCTGAACCACTGTCAGTAATATGTGAATGATTGTGGAGGATGGGAGACATACTACAAAATTAGAAAAGTGCATTCCCAAATATTGTTTTGATTTAAAAAAAAAAAAAAGGAAAAGAACAGAATCTGTAAACTATAAACTAATAAACTTGACTTTATTTCCTGGGCAGCTATGTAGTACATGGATTGAGTGCCAGACTTGGAATTGGGAAGACCTGAGTTCAAATCCAGGTTCAAATACTTACTATTTATGTGACCCTGGGCAAGTGACTTAACCCTATTTGCCTGAGTTTCCTTATTTGTTAAAAAAAAATAGCTAGAGAAGGAAATGGCAAAAACACTCCAGCATCTTTGCCAGAAAACCTCAAACTGGGTCATGAAGAGTCAGACACAACTTAACAACAACATTGTCTGGGAAAATTCTAGGATAGATCATTAAAGAAACAGTGATTGAGTATTTCAAAAAAGGCCAATGGGCTTCATCAAGTAATTTCTTTTTTTTTAACAGGATTACTAAACCAGTAAAGGAGGGGAATTCCATGGACATAGTTTACCTGTATTCTAGCTAAGTTTTTGATAGATTATGTTGTGGTATTCTTGTGGAGAAGATAGACAGATGTGAGCTAAACAATAGTACAAATCCATAGTTCAGAACTGGTTAGTTGATTTTTCATGATTCAGTGTTAGGATGGTAGGAGTTCTTGATGGGAGGACCAAAGGGATCTATTGTTGACCCTGTGCTCTTTAACATTTTTATCAACAATTTGATTGAAATCAAATTTGCGATTGACACCAAGCTACAAAGGCAAAGGATCACATTAAGATAAGAGAGTAGGGCTCCAAAAAGATCTTGTTAGAAAAGAGTGGTCTTTAAACTTTTTTGACAGAGTGCCTTTATCAGTTAAAAAAAATTAGTCTAACCTCTAATATATGTGTATTTATCTCTATATAAAATATATAGTCATATTTTATAGATTAAAATAAGTAGCTATATTTATATTACATATATAAGTATGTGTGTATACATCTTTATAATATATAATATACATGTATGTATGGGTACACACATATGCATACACATATACATACATGCATGCATATGTATATATGTGTATATGTATGTGTGTGTGTGCATGCATGCATGCATGTATGTATTTTTAAAACAGCCTAATGCAAGCAAAAATGGAGGAAGGAAATGAAGTGATGCAGGTTTCTTACTACTGCCCCAAAACACAGACAGAGCCCAGCCTCTGAGGATAAAGGTGGTACAGCTATGAAGTAATGTGAGGAATAAGGACTGGATATGTTTAAGAGGGGAGACAGTTTTCCCAGTGACATCACAGCTGCTGCAGAGGACTTGGGGTAGGAGGGTAGGGATTGCTTTAAAACTTCCCTGAGGGTACAACAAAAGTGGGGAGGTTGAAGCTTGGACACCAGTGGGAAGAAGGAGAAATTAAGAAGTGTTGGAGGATTATGGGTAAAAGGGAAGTGTGATTGTGTTGGAGACAGACACCACAGCTGGCTATTGCAGGGATGGTGGGATTCAATCCATTTTCTACCCTGTAATTAATTGATCACACTTCCCTTGAAATTGTGCCATTCCTCCCCTCCCATTCCCTGCCATGTGGCCCCAGGCCCTGTAATGAAGAACACAAGACTGGAGCATTGGGAAGAATCTAAGAAGATGTAATAATATGAAATTTAGCAGACATAAACATTATGTCTTATACATGGGTATAAAAGACCAACTTTACATGGAGGAACCATCTTAAAAGAGGTGGGTGTTTTAGGAGATTTCAAGCTTCATAGGAGTCATATGTTGTAATATAATGTGATGTAGCAATAAAAAAAATTCTATTGCAATCTTGGGCTGCATTAAGTGAGACATAATTTCCAAGAATAGGAAGACAATAATCAATTCTAATGTACTCTGCCTTTGTCAAGTCTCATCTGGAGTGTTATATTAAGTTCTAAGCACCGAAGTTTAAGAACATTTCACAGTATCCAGAGGATGGTGACCAGAATATGAGAATTTTTTAAAACTTCACATGATTAGCCTAGATGAGGAAAGAGAAGAAGAAAATAAGCATTATATTGTACCTGTTGTGTGCTAGACACTGTGCTAAACACTATACAAATATTCTCTCATTTGATCTTCACAATAAGCCTGTGAATTATTTTCTGTTATTATCCCCATTTTACAGTTAAGGAAACTGAGGCAAAGAAAGGTTAAGTGATTTGCCAAGGGTCATAGTTAAGTGTCTGATACTGAATTTGAACTTAGATCTTCCTGACACCAGGCCCAGTACTTTGTTCAATATGGCACCACCTAGCTGCCTGGAGAAGATAAGACATCATGCCTGTGTTCAAGTATTTTAAGAGTTGTTACAGAGAAAAAGGATTAAACTTGTTTGGGCCCCAAGGACAGAACCAGGAACAATGAGTGGCAGTTACAAAAAAGTCAATTTAGGCCTGATGTCAGGAAAAATTTTATAATAAGTAAGGTTGTGCAAAAGCAGAATGGGGTGTCTCAGAAGGCCTCAAGTCTCTTATCCTTGGAGGTATTTAAACAGAAGCTGAATGACCACTTGTCAAGCATGTGATAGTGAGAATTCCTTTTGTGTATGGGTTGGACTAGATGTTCACTGAGGGACAGTATCATTCAACTCTCAAATTCTGTCTTTCCGTGATGATAAAAGTAACACATTTATATGAATTCTATAGTTAGGCAGTGCAGTGGATGGAGCTCTGAACCTGAAATCAAGAAGAATTGAACTCAGATCCATCCTCAAACATTTACCAGCTATGTGACTCTGGACAAATCACTCAACCTTTATCTGCCTCAGTTTCCTTATCTGATAAATGAAGATAACGACAACATCTACCTCCCAGGGTTGTTGTGAGGATCAAATGAGGCACTTCGTAGAGAGCTTTGCAAATCTTGAAGTTCTATGTAAAAGCTAGCTATTATTATGTGATAACTCGGTGTTTTCCACTTACCATTTTATTTGATAAATTAAGTGACCTGGCACATCCTCTCCTTTCTGGTTCTAGAATCCTACAAATGTCTTACAGGAAGCTTTCTCATCAGCTATGTGAGGCAATTCTGGGCTTAATTTCTTGGTGACTTTTTCAGGACTCAGCACCTTCCTGAAATTCAGGTTTCTTAACTCAAAGGAGATCATGTTGATGGCTGTCTCATAGCATATGAATTGAGAAGGAACCAGAAGCATAGACTGTTGTGCTTCTGTTAATTTTTTTTTTTCAGAACTGTCAGATATTTTAGAACGTCAAAGGTTAGCCTTAGAAAGGGCTTCTGAACATAGAATGTGAAAGAAACCAAATGTCAGGGCTAGAAGGAATCTTCAAATATAGGATTTTAAAACACAAGAATAAAAGAACCCAAAGCAAACACAGGTAGCCAGAGAGACTTCAGAGATGATTCAATATGGTTCCCCCCATTTTTCAGATAGGGAAGTTGGGACAAGGAGAAATAGACTGTGTAGCCCTTGACTATAAAGTTATTGGTGCTCTGCAATTTGGGGCTACTGTTTATTCAGGCAAGTTATAACCTCATTTATAAAAAGAAATATTGACCAGATGGTTTTTCTTAAAAGAATATAATTTGTCAAAGAGTGTTTCAGCCTAAAATACCTATATAATTCAATTGAGCTCAGTAAACATTAAGCCCCAAATAGAAATAGTCCCTGCCGTAATGGAGCCCATAATCTCATAGGGTAATGAGATGTATACACAGGTGGATATTTAACGCAAAAGTGAAATTTCTTTCCATGGGATCAGTGAGAAACAAGGAATATACCAGTTCTTCTTCCTAGCCCTGGATATCTCAGGTAGGAGTGAAAGCAATAGATGGCTTTAGGAAAAGTGTTAAGAGATGTGGTATCTTTAAGAGAAAACTGGCTTTCAATAAGTGCTTCAAAATGGAAGAAAGGTGAGAGAAAGAGATTTAGGATTATTGCTTAGTGCAAGAAAAGGACCTGAGAGATCATCTCATCCAGCCCTCTAGGTCAAGCAGGTAATAAATAGAAGTTTTAGGGGGTGAATTTGGATCACTTGACTCTAAATTCACCAGTATTTCAAGGGCTCCACAATAGAGAAAAACAGAAGAGGGCACACTGAGGGGACAAAAAAAAATAAGGAATGGTGAGCTCCATGACTGAATTTACGGTTTGGGCGGAGGGGAAGAGCAGGCAGTGTGGGTGCAGCCAGTAGCTAGCTGATTCCATATTAATCATCAATATTCTTCATAGGCCAACTCCCTAGACCAGATGGCTAGTGGAGGACGAGAAGTCACCATAAGGCCCTGAGGTAGAAGGGGAAGAGGAGAGCCCAGAGTGAGCAAGCTCCAAGAATCTAGTAATGAAGAGAAGTTGGAAATGCTGGGGATGGGGAGAGGCTGTTGGGTAACCTAGTGAATGGAGTGTTGGACTTGGACTCAGGAGGACTTAAGCTCAGGCACTAGCTGGGTGATTCTGGGCAAGCTTCTTAGCTTCAGTTTCCTCTTATGTCAAATGGAGATTTTAGTAATACCTATGTCATAGGGTCATTGTAAGGATGAAAGGAAATAATATGCACATAGAGCACTTTGCATATATTATAAAGTATTATATAAAGCCAATTGTTATTTAATAATTATAACAATATATGACATATGAGATATATATATTATATTAGCTGTGATGTTAATTATAGTATAATATAATGTATAATAATATGCATTTCCATTTTTATTATTTTGTGGGGACATGGAATATAGCAAGAGGGCTTCCTTCTAGGAATTAGGCTCCTGGGGATATGAATATATAGGACACAGCCCTATTCAAACCAGCTGACTCATCTTCCAACAAAATTTGGCTAATGTCAAACATGGTACCTAAAACTAAATACAGTATTCCAAATGTGATCTGATCAGAGCAGGATCCAATGAAGCTATAATGCCTCTTGTCCCAGATGCTATGCTTTTGTAAATGTACCAAAGATCATATTAGTTTTTCTGCCAATACTAGTTTTTTCTGCTTGCCAGTTCATATCGTAAACTCATAGTGAGTTTCCATTCACTAAAATTACTAAACCTTTTTTGTTTGTTTTAATATGAAGTTATCTATTTTCATTCCCCAAGTGTCCCACCCCTATGACTGGAATATGCCTAAGGATAAATAAAGCTTATTCAAAAGAAATATGTGAAAAGAATGGAGAAAGGGGTAGGTAGCTTTGTATATGAAGAGTATATTCACATAAAAAAATCCAGGAACCAGAAAGGGTAAGCATTATCAAGAGAGAATTTGGATAAAGATCAATGGAGGGATAAACAGAAACAATTTTCTCATCAGATTATTCTACAGACCACCTGGACAGAAAGAAGAAACAAATGAGCTCAGAAAACAGATCATAAGCTTGGCACAAAAGCATGACATACTATTGATAGGGAACTTCTATTATCTAGAAATTTTCTAGAGTTCTCCTCTCCCTCTTTCTCTCTTTCTATTCTCTCTCTGTGTCTCTGTCTCTATCTCTGTCTCTCTGTCTCTCTCTGAATCTCTCTCTCTCTCTCTCTCTCTCTCTGTCTCTGTTTCTCTGTCTCTCTCCGAATCTTGCTCTCTCCTCTCTCTCTCCTCTCTCTCTGTCTCTCTGTCTCTGTCTCTCCGTCTCTCTCCTCTCTCTCCTCTCTCCTCTCTCTCTGTCTCTGTCTTTCTGTCTCTCTCTCTCCCTCGGCATCATTGCTCAGGGGTGAATAGAACAGTAATGAATAATAACAGCATTTATATAGTACTTTACTGTTTGCAAAATGCTTTACATATGATCTATTCCATTCTATGCTCACAACAGTCCTATGAGATAAGTATTATTGATATCTCCATGTTAAAAATAAAGAAGTTGTGGGGGTAAAGTGACTTTCTCACAGTCCCAGAGCTAAGTAAGTTATCTGAGGCAGTGTTTGAACTACCTGACTCCATATCCAGCAATGTACCCACTGCAGGAAATTATCATTGGTTAAAGAGAGAAGGTAAAACTTCTCCATTAAGGTATTAGAAAGCTGGAATAGCTTAGCTCTGCCCCTTATTCCCCTTTTGATTTTTGGCAAGTAACTTTTCTCCAGGTCTTAGTTTCCTTATCTGTGAAGTGAGGGAATGGATGAGGTATCCTCTAAGTAGGTCCCCCTTCAGCGTTCTCTTCAGCAATGTCAATACTACCACAGTTTGCTGCAATTCCAGAAGGAGCTGTCGGCCCAATAATGTCACTGTAGCCTTTATGCATTTTCTTTTTGTCAGATTTGTCAAAAAAATTTCCCAAAGTCTAGTTATGAAAAGTATGATCACTACTGATTGCTCTCAGCACAAGCAAAGCTGCCAATTTTGTCCTGCAAGGCTAGTAAAGCTGTCCTTTTTCTGATGGGCAGCTGAACACACCCTTTAGAGCACTTCTTAACCTGAGGTCCAGGAATTTGGCTTTTTAGTATTTGATTATCTCAATAAAACTATTTCTCTATTTCAATAAAAACTATATTTCAATATAGTACAATTTTAAAAAACCTACTTAAATAAGCATAACAATGGTTATCACTTATGTACTGCTTTAAGAGTTGTAAAACACTTCACAGTTATCTCATTTAATACTCACAACAGTGAAAGGAAGTAGGTATTATTATTATTATCCTCATTTCACAGATAAAGAAACTGAGAAAATAGGAGATTGAAGTAGCTTGTTCTAGTCACACTGTTAGTAGGTATGTAAGGCTGGATTTGAACTCAGGTCTTCCTGAATTCGAGGCCAACACCCTATCCACTCTGCCACCTAGAAGCTAATCTAAATACAATGTTTGCAGTTGATTTCCTTTGTAAGCCTATGTATTTTATTTATAGATTTTAAAATGTAATTCTGAGAAGGGGTCTACAGGCTTCACCAGACTGCCAAAGGGGACCATAGCACATAAAAACAGTTAAGAACATCTGTTTTAAAGGGAATTGGAAGGCACTGCTGGAGCTTAACCTTTGGGAAATCAACAAGAGAGATTTGTTGACATGATCCATAAACTGAAGCCAAATAGTGTTAATGGAGAACTCTTAATCAAGAACCAGAGTACTTACTCAACATTCCATTCTAGACTTACAGCCTTTATGGTCATGGGAGACATTTCCCACACATTCCATATGGTTTGGACAGAAGCCCCATCACTTCAGAAATTTAGGCTCCAGACCAGGGCAGATTATTTGGCAAATACTTGTTATGTTCCAGAGAACAAGGGTGTTATTTGTATCATTGAGAAATGGGACCTTGGAAGTTGGAGAGTTGTCAAGGATTAGAATACATACACTGCTAGGAGAACTCTGGAGGCAAAGTAGTTAGGAGACCTTAAGCTAGGCCAGTCTCTTCCACTGACAAGCTCTCTCACTTAGGAAAAAATCCTTGCCTCCTCTGGACTTCTATTCCCTCTTTTGAAAAACTGTGGGAGTTGGGCTAAATGATCTCCAAGGCTCTTTCTAGCTCTGATAATCTTAACTACCAAATCACCTGCAAGTCACCACAGAGGTCTATGATTCTAAGTAAATGTTACAAGGGGAAAGGAGAAGATAATGGACAGAATCTGAAGCTTATTGTAACAGGAACATTGGAATGTGAGTGGAAAAGGTTGAAAACAGGAATACATAGTTCACCAGTTTTTATTCTCTTCCCACATAGAGCTGCCAGATCACAAAGGATGTGGTTTGAGACCAGTCTTACTAAGAAGATTTGTGGCCTTTTCTGTTTTTCTAGGGGTCAGAAATTCTGAGAGAAGTTTTGGCAGGATTTCAATGCTTTAAACTCACAGAATCATAGGATTTTAGATGTGAAGGTAGTTTAACGGGTGTGTGGGATGGGGACCTGAGGTCACATTTGACCCTCTAGGTTCTCAAGTGCAACCCTTTGAGTAAATTCAAACTTCACTGCACTTGAGGACCTAGAGCGCTGCATGTGGCCTTGAGGTCACAGGTTCCCCACCTATGGCCTCCAACATATACCTGAAAAATAGTTCCCTCTATAGCAAACTCCATAATCATACGCCCTTTGCTTCAAGACCTCTGATCATAGGGAGCCTACTGCTGTTTGTCCTTCCTTCTCAAAGAGGACCATGACATCAGGGAGGTGATGCCGTGACTTGCAAGTGAATTGGATTTAAGTGAGGCAGGGCTGTACAAAGTCGCCAGCCTCACTTTCTCCTTCAGAGTCCTCTGGGTCCAGTGGCTAGCTATAGATCAGGACATCTGGAGACGTCCCAGGATGCAGTGAGAGACCTTGGTCTTTTTAAGCTAAGGTCTTTCTGAGTTCTCATTACGTCCCAAGGCAGTGCTGATTACAACTAACTGTTTAGGACAGTTTCCATACATCAAAATAAAATCTTTCTCTCTTCAGTTTCTACCTACTGCTCCAAGTCCTTCTCTCTGGGACCAAGCAAAAGAAATGCAATCCATCTTCCCCAAGATAATCCTTCAAAAGTTTGAAGGCAGAGATAGCACCCTATCTTTCTTAACATATTTATCCCCTCTAATTGTTTTTAGTTTTCAAGTGATAAATTTTGTTTTATTAATCTGTCTTTCCTACTAACCCCCTCTGTTGAGCATATTTTAAAAATAAAGAAAAACCAAATCTCTCCACACATATCTATATGTTGTTGTTGTTGAGTTGCGTACAACTCTTTGTGACCCTGTGGACCATAGCCTGGCAGTACTATCCATGAGGTTTTCTTGGCAAAGATACTAGAGTGATTTGCCATTTCTTTTTGCAGTGGATTAAGGAAAACAGAGTTAAGTGACTTGCCTAGGGTCACACAACTAGTAAGTATCTGAGGCCACATTTGAACCCAAGTCTTCTGGACTCCAGGCCCAGTGCTCTATCCACTGAGCCACGTAGGTACTTTATATATCTACAGAGCTTGACAAAACAAATTCCCACACTAGACATCTCCAAACATATGTATCTCTTTCTGCATATTAAGTTCATTACCTCTCTGTCAAGCAATGAGTGGTGTGATTTATCTTCATTCTTTTTTTACTTATGGCTTATTGTACATTGAGCAGAGTTATTAAAGTCTTTCAAAGTTGTTTTTCCCTACAATTTTCTTATCATACAAATTGTTCTCCTACTTCTGCTCCCTGCCCTCTGTATCAGTTCATAAGGGTCTTCCCATTTTCTCCAAAATTGCCCACTTCATCATTTCTTATGATACAATAAGATTGAGTCATATTCATATGTCCTAGCTCCTCGGCACTAAGCATATATGCTTCCTTTGACCCATCTTCATGTAGCACAAACTCAAGGCCATTTGCTATCCTGGTTGCTCTCTTCTTGAAATACCCCACTTTTCCAGTGTGACACATAGAATTGAACAGAGCACTTTAGATGTGGTCTGAACAGGGTAGAATACAGAAAGATTGGTAGACTGATGAATGGGTAAACTCAAACCCAACCTACTCACTATAGATCATTAGCCACAGGTCTAGACCATGAGAATACACTTCCTGTCACATCCAGTTGTCCACCACAGGGTCATCTTCTGACTTTTCATTGCCTCATTTCTCACTAACCACCTTAAATAGTACCTAAGAATTTGACTCTTAGCAAACTCCCCTCCACAACTTCCAAACCAGAGGAGTTCAGCCATTTAACTTTAGTTCTCTCATCCTGGGACCAAGATCACCTTGACTGCTGAATGACTGACCACAAATTCATCTAGCTATGCTCTGGCCCCAACAATCAGACCATGCTCAACATGGCCTCTAGGGAGCCATCTTACTGTCTTCTCTTCTGTCATGAACATGTACTCCCTCCTTTCCTCTTCACTACCGCCTCTTGTTTGGGGTACAGTAATTCAATTAATAATGACATTGTTCCTAGAAGGAGCCATGTCAATTGGCTTTCCTGTGGATCAACTCACCATCCCTAGGAACTCCCAAAACAATCCCTTCCATAGACACCATTGATATATATGTGTTGCTTCCCTCTATTATAATATAAGCTCTTTGAGGACAAGGACTGTCTCGCTTTCATACTTTTATCCCCTATGCTTAGCACAGTGCCTGGTACATTTTTTAAAAATTTATTCAGGATTATCACCTCTTTAGTACAAGATGATGTGCCTCTTTTAATGTAGCTAAGATTGCATTAGGGTTTTTTTTTGCCTGTCAAATAACACTATTGAGTCACTGAATTTGCAGTCCAATAAAATCCCCCAAACTTTTTCAGCCCTGGTACCATTTCCTCCATTAAATCTTCACAGCCTGTGAGTAGATGGATCTGCCTGAATGAGGACCCACCTATTTGGGTAACTCAATTCATCTTCTGCCTCTCCCTCTCCCTCTCCTCCTCCTCTCCAAAAGAAGGTAAATTTTGATGGTCAGAAGTTGCCCACTTAACTTGGAGTTTTCTTTCCTTTCTTTCTTTCTACTTTTAACCCAGTTTACTCTGAAGGTCAGAGATTGGACCACAATAGGTCTCTGTCCAAGCTAACTTGATGGCTGCATTTTGGGCCCTCCTGGTGTAGAGTGTATGTCAATGGTAACTTTCTCTTTGGAATAGCAACCCTGAGGTCTTCCCCTCCAAACTGGATTTTTTTTCTTTTTTTTTCTATTTAAAGGGGCCATCCCCTGACTCACTTCTTAAAGAGGCCTATTCAATGAATGAGCATTGTTTCACTCTTAAGTAAATACTTGAAAAGGCCGTAGCCTAAAAGAGCCAGGCTCTACCATTGCATCCTGGCTCATCTCCAGCCATTCTGATGAACATTTGGTTACTGGACCCAGACGGCTCTGGAGAAAAAAGTGAGGCTGGTGAACTTGCACAGCTCTCCCTTACTCAAATCAATGTCAGCTGCAAGTCATGTCATCATTTTCCTGATGTCATGGTCCTCTTCAAAAATGAAGGGTGAACACAACAACCCTAGTCTCCTAGCTAGAAATAATCTCTCATCATTCTCTTTGACATTTCATGTGCACGTATCACATTATAATTAATTTTGCATAGGTCTAATCTGTCCACCAAATTATGAGCTCTTTGAGGGCAGGGAC
The DNA here is from genome assembly GCA_028646515.1 of Pseudochirops corinnae. Lineage (NCBI taxonomy): Eukaryota > Metazoa > Chordata > Mammalia > Diprotodontia > Pseudocheiridae > Pseudochirops > Pseudochirops corinnae. Next base: position 101,204,879 of record CM053588.1, read on the forward strand.
TATGTTATGTTTCTTCTTTGTTTCCCCAGGACATATTGCAATAATAATATCATATAGAAAGGCTGTAAAGGAAAAAGAACTGAATTTGATATCAAAAGACATGGGTTCAAGTCCCAAATTCAATAATTGCTGGTTGTGTGACTTTAAGCCAGTTGCTCTAACTCTCTGAATTTCATCATCTTCATCAGAAAAATGACTGGGTTGGATTAAATTATAATTGTGATGGAAAGAAAAAAGGATCTGGGTTCCTAGAATATGAGTTTGAATACCATCTTTGTTACTTAGGATCTGAGTAATTTTGGGTCATTCACATCCCTCTGGGCCTCAGTTTTCTCATCTTTAAAATTAAGGAGATTAGATGAGATGACCTTTAACATTCATGTCTAACATTCATTGATGCGACATTATAAAATTTGCAAAGAATTTTGTATAATATGTGATATCAACTGACCCTCAAACAAATTTGTGATATAGGTCTTAAGTCTTAGGCCCATTTTAGCAGTGAGGTAGCTAAGAAGTCAAGCAATTTGCCCAGTCACACAACTATAAATTGGAAGGATTAGAACCCAGCTCTTTAACCTCTGAGCACTTTCCATTCACCCTTGGAAGGCCAACCTTGTTTAGGTTTCTTTGGGATTACAACCTGGCCTTTTTTGAGAATGTAATAATAGTATCTTCTTGGTGTTATAGCTGATTTTAATGATATCCAAAACATCAAAGTTAGATATGAAATAGATCTTAGGGAACAAAGTTCTCTCTTACTCAGAAAAGGAAACTATGGTTCTAAGGAGTAGCTACTTAATGAATTTTGTTGAGTTGAGTCAAATGGAATTAGAATGGCAGAATTTGAATCGACATGAGGCAGGACAGTTGGACAAAATGAAAACAGTAAGAAAAAATTCCCACTCAACTGTTTGGAGAGTATCATGAATTCTGGTTAAAACCAGTTCCTCTCTTCTGGGAACATCATTCACTTGAAGGAACCTCAGAGAAACCATCATGTGGGCGAAGTAACTTGAATCCAGTAGAAAAGTTGGGATCTATCTCAGCTCTACTCCAGGCAGTTTCCTTTATGAAGTGAGGAACCATGATGATAATCACAGAAATGAAAATTAAACATCTGTTTACTTTAGCCCTTTTCCAACATATTTTCACTCGTTAAAGGGAATGTCTTTCGCACCCACAGATGTGTTATTTCACAGGAATGTTTGTGTGGTGAGATTTTTCCCCCTCTGAATAAAAGGCTCTTATGGCAACGTGGGCCCTGACAGCCTCAAAGAGAAGACGATGAAAGAGAAAGGCATGGAGCTGTAATAGAAATGCTACCAATGTGGATCTATGCCCAGAGACCAACTTCTACTGTGATGTGTGATGTGTATATGCTTCACAGTCTTGAAATATCAAACCGCCCAAGAAAAATCAACTGTCACTCCCCTGCCTTGAAATTCAACTAAGTAGTGAAGATTGAATTTCCAATCCTATGGCCTGATTGCTACCTCAAGGAAACTTGGCAGGGTTGGCCTTCCACGGGTGGATGGAGCCTGGATGGAGTAGAGTCCCTCACCCCCCCTTACAAGGCTAAGTGAATGCTGGACTAAAAGTCTGAGGCCCTGGGGCCTAATCCTAGCCCTGTCACTAACAAGCTGTGTGACTTTGAGTAAATCATTACTTCAGCCATTCAGGTCCCACCTCCAATATACATTTGCTACGTGAACTCAGATACTTACTAGCTGTGTGACCCTGGACAAATCACTTAGCCCTGTTTGCTTCAGTTTCCTCACCTGCAAAAATGAACTGGAGAAGGAAATGGCAAACCACTCTAGTATCTTTGCCAAGAAAACCCCAAATGGGGTCACAGAGAGTCAGACACAACTGAAAAATGACTCAACAACAACACAAGAACCTAGGCAAGTCATCTGATGTGTCAGTGTCCCTAAGGTCTCAACTTGCATTTGAAAAGTTTCCTAATTGAACATTTCCCTCCACCAGTGAAATAACAGGTCAAATCTCTATCCTCAGTTGCTTCTACATATGTAATAAGAAGCTGGTGTGCTCTATGGCCCTTTCTAGTTCCGACATTCTGTGGTTAAATTTTCTGTATCTTCTTAAGTCCCTTGCTCCAGAAACATTCTGTGTTCTATGCTGTAGTCTCTTTCAGTTCTAACATACATAACTCCCTGAGTCTATGAAGGCTCCTAACTGGAGGTCTTGTTGTTTGATTATTTGCTTTTGTTTGTGGAGGTGGGATGGGGGAAGGAAGAGACAAAAAGAGAAGAGCCGGGCCAGTGAGGATTGAGCAAGGAGGAGGCATCCAGCAGTTTACAAAGTCTAGCATTCTCCAGGGCTGCCAACTAGGGCTTCCTTTTGACAGGTTCTTCTCAGAGCTCTTAAGAAACAAGATTCAATTTCTAAACTATTGAGAACATCAAAAATGCCACACAGAGTCAGTCCCAAAACCCATCCAACTTATGGTCCTCCCTCTGACAGTCATGAAGAGTCATCAGCTAAAGCTAAACCATTCTCCCACTGGACTGGGCATAAGGCCCAATTTCTAACGGAGTCTCTGGCCAGGTACAAAGAGAGGGCCTTCTGGATAGTCTCACAGAGCTAATTGGGGAAAGCCAAGGAAAATTGTTACTAATAATAAAAATATACAGAATTTGTATTGATTATTTAAGACCACTCTCAAACAAGCATCATTTGCAGATATAAAGTGATTCATATTCCGGTAGACAGCCAGTGTGACAACTTAGAACCAAAGGCAATCTGTGTGGTCTCCTAGAAAGAGCACTAGACCCAAACTCAGGGGACTCAGATTCATATCCAGGTGACATTCTATTGTTTCATATAGCTCATAGGATTGTTACGGAGAAAGCACGATGTAAAACTTAAACTGACATGCATATGTGTTATTAAGGAGAAAGGGATGAATGCTAATTCATTAAATAAAAATGGAGGCAGAAAGATTAATAACTCACACTTCTATCCTCAAAGAACTTACCTAAATCAGCTTGGTGGCACGGTGGATATAACATGGAAATTGAGTCAGAAAGACCTGGGTCCAGATTCCTGCCTAGAAACTTTCTGGCTTGTGATCACTAATCTCTCTGTATGTCAGTTTCTTCAGCTATAAAATGAGGATAATAATTTCTATCTCAGAGTTGTGAGGGTGAAATGAATTAACATATGTGTGGTTGTCCTTTGTTCTTGAAGAGGATCAAAATGACCTCACTATGTTAGAGTCAAGTTACAAGATATCTGACTATGGCTGATCAGACCAATAAGAACTCTGAATGTTCTACCACAAGTTGGGCACAAATTGTTCATATGAACATTTGGGGTGGATACTCTAAATTTGCACATCTCAAGTTTCTTTTGTGCTACTTCGATTCTGCTTTGCTAATAGAGCACAGCACTTTCCCTGATGAGGACACACCATGCCAGGTGGTCCCCTGCCAGTGTTTCCCATGTCACACAATCAATTCCAAAGTTCTTAAGAGGGACCTTGAGAGTGTCTTTGTATCACTTCTCCCGATCACCATGTGAACACTGTTTGCCCTGTGTGAGTTCTCCACAAAAGTCTTTGGCAAGTGGACATTTGGCGTTTGAACAATGTGGCCAGCCCATCGGAGTTGCATTCTCTGAAGCAGTCTTGGAAGTTTAGTTCAAGAAGGGACTTCAGTGTCTGGTACCTTATCCTGCCAGGTGATCTTCAGTATATTCCTAAAACAATTCAAATGGAAGTGATTCAGTTTCCTGGCATGGCGCTGGTATACTCTCTAGGTTTCACAGGTAAATCTCTATGCAAACCTTAAACTACTGTGTAAATGCTAGGCTAATGCTATATAATTTTTAAGAAGAGGGAACAAGAGATAGAAAGTATATCTACTATGCATCTGGCACTGTGCTAGTTACGGAGGATACAAAGAAAAAAAGTCCCTGCCCTCAAAGAGCTTATTTTCAATAAAGAAAGACAACTTGTATATATATGATCATATATAAAAAAAAATATGTAAATCCAATAGAACTTTATGGAGAAGGTACTAGCAGTGGGGGAATCAGGGAAGGCCTCTTGGAAAGAATATAATCCATATAAGGTATTCATAGATCCTAAGAGCTGGAAGGGGCCTCCCATACTATCTAATCCAGGGGTGGGGAACCTACAGCCCTGAGGCCATATGTAGCCCCTAGCATCACACTTGAGGACCTAGAGGGCCACATATGACCTCAAAGTCACAGGTTCCCCATCCCTGAATTCTAATTTAACCCATCTCTGGACAAGAATCCAGTTGACAGGTGACTATCCAGCTTCAGCTTAAAGACTTTTAATAGGGGATAGGGAAGGGAGAAGCCAATTTGGGTTTTAGTCACCTAATTGTTGATAAATAATAATAATAAAGTTTCCTTACATTGAGCCTAAATCTTCTCCTCTCCAATTTTCACTAATTACTCCCCATTCTACCCTCCAGGATAATTCCCTAAATATCATCCCCCCCCAAAATAAAACCCTATTCTTAGCTTTCATTGAGATCTAAAGTCCTTCTACCCCTCAGGACTTTCTGAGGTCCTCACTTCATCACATTTATTCTTGTTCTCTTTCTGCTCTTCACAATCTTGACCCTTTACTTAACCAAATCAATGCCTTACTCTCCTCTAGTCTTGAATCTCTAGCCCCCATTGTTCTCTTGCCACTCAGGCCTTGTCAAGGTCTAGCCCAAGTCCTGGGTTATTCCCAGCATCCACCTTCCCCATCCATCCACATATATACTGCTGGACAGAGCTGGAGGAAGCCATGAAACCCTGCTGACAGGGCCCACTGCAAATTAAATTATCTAAGTTCAACTGAGCCCTCCCTCCTTTTATGTCTCTCTAATTGATTCATTTCTCCACAAAAGCTGTTCCAGTCTTCTCTCCTCAAGATTTCCACCCCTCCTACTCTCCATCTGTAGGCTCAAGACCCCATCTCTTATTCCAAAGACAATCCTCCACTCTCTTCTCCTTCCCTCAGTCTCTGATAAGAAGGTAGCTTTCCTCGATTACATGACAGTGTTTCAGATAAACTCATATCCTCTGTAAGTCTTCCTTTCTAATGGTTCTGTGACACTGTCCCCTGCTCTCTCACTCTGTTGACTGTCTTCTTTGGGATGTCTTCCACCTTGCTAAAGTCCATCCTAAAGTGTAGTACCCAGGACTGAGCACAGTTTTCCAAAGGGTGTGGCACAAAGGCAGATTATGGCAGGACTACGCATCCCGTGTTCTGGATACAATGCTTTCTTTATACAGCCCGAGGACACATGAGTCTTTTTTACTCATCATGTTATGCTGTTGACCCACATTAAGTTTGCTGTTCATGAAAAGGCCTAGATTTTTCCACAGATTATCTAATTATGTCTTCTCTAGCTGACTTGTGAAGGGTAAGGCACTTGCAAAGCCAATTCTTTAACTCATATGTAAAACACTACTTTGTCTTTATTAAATATTATCTTACTGTATTTAATACAGCATCCTATGCTATCGAGATCTTTTGGGATTCTAACACTGTCATGTGTGTAAAATGTGTGTCTGTCTCTCTGTGTACACGTGCAAGATATATTTGTCCACATTTGGAGGGATGTCTAAATGCATTTCACAGGAGACATTAATAATATAATTTTACATGTAAGCCACTCATGGAGTGAAAAAGGAAGGAAGGAAGGAAGGAAGGAAGGAAGGAAGGAAGGAAGGAAGGAAAGAAGGAAGGAACAAAGGAACGAAGGAAGGAGGGAGGAAGGAAAGAAACATGCATTTATTAAACATCTACTATGTGGAAGGCATTGTGTTAACTTTGCCAATGTTATTTCATTTGATTGTCATAGCAATGCTGCAAGGGAGGTGATAGTATTATATGCATTTTACAGTTGAGGAAACTGAGGCAGACAGAGGCTAAATGACTTGTCCAGAATCACATACCTAGTAAGTGCTTGAGACTGGATTTGAACTCAGGCCTTCCTGACACCTGGTCCAGCACTCCATGTACTACGGCACCACTCAACTGGCTCAAATTGCTTTATATCTACTTTGTACATATTTTGTATTTTCTTGTCTGCATCCATGTTATGTTCTCCTAGTATAACGTAAGCCTTATTTTTGCAGCTAGTTGAGCAGAAGAGGTACCAACTAGCCTTAGAGTCAAAAGATGTGGGTTTGAGACCTGTTTATGACACTTAATATCTGAATAATTCTGATCAAGAAAGTTTCATCCTCTATTTTAATTCTCTCATCTATAATAATGATATGTTGTATATAAAGTGCTTTGCAAACTTTGAAGTGGGTGTATTTGTGTGTGTGTGTCTGTGTGTCTGTGTGTACGTCTACTGTTGTTGTTGCTGTTGTTGTTTTAATACATCCAAGTGTGGATTAGTTCAAATAAGACTCCCCTGAAGTTGTCACATGATCTGCATTCACACTACACATTTTCTTTGGGTTGGGACCAATTACCACATTTTGCATAATCATAACTTCAAATAGTGTGAATTTAAATAATGCTACCACTTGGGGAGATTCATTATTCTTCACACTAAAAGGGATCTAGGTATGTCAGGAGAAATCAAATTCATAGGAAGATTTCTGCTCCAAAGTATAGCACAAAGTACGCCCTGGGTTGGGAGATAGAAGTCCTGTCTGGCTTCAGTCTGTCTTTCTATCATAGACTGACAGATGTTTATCCCCATGGGCAGTTTCCTTCTTTATCTAAGGTGGGGTAGTTATATTTGGACAACAAAGGTTGTTGTGAGGAAAGCCTTTGGTAAACTTTAAGCTAAGATTTCACTTGATTTTGATATAATTAAGGGCTTAAGTCCTCTCTTAACTTGGCCTTGGGCATCTGGAAGGAAGCCAGCCTTCGAAAGCAGGGAACATAGAATGGTAACCAGGATATATAGCAGGACACTTTTTAATAGTAGCAAAGAAGGGGGGAAAACTGGCAACAGTGCAGGTGCCAATTAGTTGGAGAATGGATAAACAAATTGCAGTGTAAGAATGGTAATGGAATGACAGACAAAAGGGATTAAGAGAAGCTTGACAAGGCTTATGTGAACTGATGCATAGAAGGAAACGAAAAGAATCAGGAGAATAATATCTACAAAGACTATAGGGGTATAAACAGAAAGAGCATTAAAAGACCTTCAGCCTCAGATTAATTGCCATCATCAATCCTAGTCCTAGAGAACAGATGAAAACACTACCTTGCTCTCAGGACAGGGGTGGAGGAATTAGGAGAAGGAGTGTTGCATGTGTTGTCAGATAAGGTTGCTTTTGTTCCTTGGGTTCCAATGAACCATTCTTTGTTCCAAAGAGGGGTGGGTGGATGGGAGGGGGCATATTGGGAAATAGCTGTGATGGAAAAAACAAAAGGCATAAATAAAACATTTTTTTTTTCCCAAATAGGGGCATAGACACCCAGATTCCCTCTTCTCTAAATGATCTTCCATAAAAGGACATGAAATTGCTTCTGCCCAATTTTCTCTTCACAAAGCCCTGTTGATTGCTGTAGGACTTGTCACTGCTGAGGCTTGAAATAGCCCAGGGCTCCTTCCTTAACGCTCACTCTCGTTCTTTATAGAATAAACTACGTTACTGCCTTATGCCTTAGGAATTTTTCTCTCTCTTCCTAAAATGCTCTGGGTGCATCTCTCTTTGCCATTCTGACCATATCTTCCTCTCTCAGGTTTGACCCATGATCGATTTCTGATTACCATCTGGCAGTGTGCTGCTAAAGGATGCAGTAAACACTAAGAAGAGGGACAAGTCCCCCAATTTTCTCCCTTTCCATCACTGAGTGTTTATCCCTTAAATACTAGCAAATTGGATTTAACCACTTTGAACGGAAAGAGTAGAACTTTGAAGAATCTAAGTTTTGTATGAGTGTGGAGATCTCTAGTCCTGAACAGATTTCTTCTTCTTCCACAAATCTGATAAATGACTACCCAGCATTCCCTTGAAGAGCTCCAGTGATGGAGAACTCACTACTTTCCTGTAAGCCCATTCCACCTTGGGATGTCTTTAAGGTGGGAGTTTTTAATCTGAGATCCATGAACTTGACTTTTTTATATTTTGATAACTGTATTTCAACCGAATTATTTTCCTTTGTAATTCTATATATTTTATTTTCTGCATTAAAAAATATTCTCATGGGGCGGCTAGGTGATGCAATGAGTAGAGCACTGGCCCTGGAGTCAGGAGAATCTGACTTCAAATCTGCCTCAGACACTTAACACTTACTAGCCATGTGACCTTGGGCAAGTCCCGTAACTCCAATTGCCCTGCCTTCTCCCCTCCAAAAGGCTATATGTGCATGTGTGTGTGTGTGTGTGTGTGTGTGTGTGTGTGTGTGTGTGTATTCTCAGGAAAAGTCCATAGGCATGACCAGATTTTCAGAGGGTCACATGACTCAAATAATATTAAGAACTCCTGCTCTAAGGATAAGGGCCTAAGGAAGGCTTATCAACACCTTGGTGGTTCTGTGAAGTCCTCAAGGTCAATATTTCCTCTGATTCATGGCCTGTCCTTGCCTTTGCCACCAAAATCTTAAGATAGATAGGTGGTTTCCTTGGGTAGCACTGGTTCTCCAGTTAGGAAGACCTGAGTTCAGATCTGCCTTCGGATTTCCTAGTTTTGGCATCCCGGGCAAATTACATAATGTTTGCCTCAGTTCCCTCATCTCTAAAATGAGGTTAATGATAGCACCTACCTCCTAGAGCTGTTGTGAGGATGAAATGAGATCATGTTTGGAAAGCATTGAACACAGTGTTTGGCACATGGTGGGCACTGTACAAAAGTTGGCTGCTATGGCGGTGATTGTGCTTATCATTAGAGGCTCTCAAAGGCGTCCCGATACAATCCCTGACAAAGTCTACCGTGCTGAAGAGGTTTCAGGTAGAGGGTTAAAAGATCATAGTATTGAGATCTGGAAGGGACCGCCCAAAGCCATCTGGTCCAACCCCTAACTTTAAGAAGGAAGAAACTAGGGCCCAGATAGATAAGTCACACAGCTTGTGAAAGGCAGAGCAGGGTTCTGCATTCAGATCTTAGAACTCGAATCCCTCCCCCCCAAGTCCTATTTCTTGGAGCTAGAAAGCTCCGGCCACCCAAGGACCAGCTTTTAGAAGAAGCTCATCACCAGTAAGCTAAACACTGGCCATGGCAGCCCATCAAACAAAGGATTCTGAATATAAACTTCTCTTGATGGCCATAACATAGCCTCTGAATTTGTGTGTGTGTGTGTGTGTATGTGTGTGTGTGTGTGAGGGTCCCCTTTGGCAGTCTGGTGAGGCCTGCAGACCCCTTAGCTGGGGCAATGGAGAAAGCCCCTATACCTGAATTTAAATGTGACCTCAGAAAGTAGGTGTGTGAACTCAGGTAGGACCCTTAACCTTTGTCTCCATTTCCTCATCTGCAAAATGGAGATAATAACCCACCTCCTTGGGTTACTGCAAAAATAAAATGAGATAATATCTGTAGGGAACTTTGAAAACCTAAAAGTACTACATAAATGCTAGCTGTTGTTCTATTATTTTTTTCTTAGAATAATGTGTTTAAGTACATAAAATAACATGTATCACATTATGAAGAAAACCAATTACATTGAAACATAGTTGTCAAAATAACAGCAGCAGCAACAAAAAAGAAGTTCACTGAGCCAGGTTAAGAACCTGTGCAGATGGAATCATCATTATAAAAAGATGGGTGGTACAATGGATTGAGTGCTGGACTTGGAGTCAGGAAGACCTGAGTTCAAATCCTGGCTCAGACTCTGTGAGCCTGGGCAAGCCACTTAATTGCTTTCTACCTCAGTTTCCATTTCTGTAAAATGGAGATAATAGTAGTACTTACATTATGGGATAGTAGCACTTACATTGTGAGGATAAAAAATGACATAATACCTGTAAAGTACTTCACAAACTTTAAAGGACTATAAATATTAGCTCTCTACTGTGCTACAATACACACAAGAATCAGTCATCCTCATGGTGTTGCTGAGAGCCATAGGACTCTGCCCCATAACTGAAAAAGTGAAGATTCCAGAGCACCGTGTCCTCTGAATTCCCAGATCTGTTTTTTTTAAAGTTGTGCTGTGTCATCTCATGTGTCTCTCTGCTACCATTTCTATATGCTATCCAAATTCCACTTGCCTATAGCAGACCCTCTCCCCATTTCCAGTTTTTTGTTTTAAATCTCTTTACATGTGAGAATGTGATAATCATTGTATGAGATGGGAAGTCACAGAGGAGTCAATGGAGGGAATAGGGGCAGAGTCAAGATGGTGGCGTAGGAGCAGCAAGGTACCGTAGCTTCCACATAGCTGCCTCAAAATACCCATAAATATGACTCTAAACAAATTCTAGAGCTCTAAAACACACACAAATATACTTTCCACTGAAGGCCACTTGGCTAGGAGGGATCACCTCATTGTTGGGAGCTAAAACCAGCCCAGCCTGAAATGGCAGCTTGGCTCTCGGGGTAGCCTGACAAGCTGAGCCGAGCCGCAGCTGGAGCTTCAGGAGAGCAGATCTGTGGCAGCTGTGGCAGTATCCAGAATTATCAAGCCATAAGAAAAAAAGGACTAAGTGAAAGGTCAGTGGAACTGGGCTAAAATTGGGAGAGATAAGCAGGTCTGGCCAAAATGCCTCCAGGGCAAGGAAGCAGCAGAAGTGGAGGCCCTGCAGCCGCCTCCACCTTGCTACTTCAAAGCTCCTGGCCTGCAGACTACAGGGGGGCCAAGCAATCCTTCAGAGGCCAAGTGCTCTTACATTGAGTGGCCTGGATCCAGATCATGGTCTTGAGTGGTGGTCCTGGGGTGCATTTTCAGTGAGCCAGAGCTGGTGGGGGCTGCAGCAGCCTCCTAAAAGCGCCAGCAGCTGGGAAAACCCCAGCAATTTGGGACAGAGCTTTCCCCTCTGGAAGCAGAGTTCCACAGAGCTAAAAAATCAGTGACTGGCCAACCATGAGCAAGCATAGGAAGCAAAGTAAGTACAGCAACCAAACTCTAGATTCCTTCTTTGGGGAAAAGAAGGATCAAAGCAAGGAATGGGAGGAAGACAACACACTCAGAACTCCCGTACCAAAAACTTCCAAGAAACATGAAGATTGCCTAAAAGCCAGAGATCAGCTGAAGAAGGATTTTGAAAACCAAATGAGAGAAGTGGAGGAAAAATTGGGAAGAGAAATAAGAATGATGCAAGAAAATCATGAAAAGAGAGTCAACAATATGACTGAAGAAATTAACACCTTAAAAAACAGATTAACTCAAATGGCAAAAGAGGCCCAAAAAGCCAATGAGGAG
>CM053588.1:101216698-101238446 GCA_028646515.1 Pseudochirops corinnae
GGGATGGCTGTTTTGGGGTGGTGGGTAGGGGAAAGATGGGGAGAAAATTTGTAACTCAAAATCTCATGGAAATGAATGATGTAAACTAAAATAAATAAAAGTTTAAAAGATCTGAAAAAATGGAGGGAATAGGCATATCAATGAGATGGCAAATATATTTTCATATTTAATTTTCTGTGGTCTTAGAAATCAGGTGACAAAATTTGTTAAGATAGTGTGTTAAATAAGAGTAAGTAGGCTCTGAATGAAGAGTCTCTCTTCGGAATAAAGTATTGTGGATTTATTTAACGAACTTTCTGACATCTACATTGACTGACTAGAGATTTTTTTTTTTCCTTCTCATTTCACAAATCCAGACTGAAGTCCAGAAAGGAGAGACTTTGATTTGAAAGACCTTGCCTGCCTCTTCCTGATATGTAGCAAAACCCAGATTAAATAGAATGCTTGTAAAATTGGGAAGGGGTAGGGAAGAAAAAAATATTCTATTTCTTCTGGTTTTTCTTTTTAAATCATTTTTTAAATTTATGGAATAAAACAAGCATTTTCATAACAGTACAATAAAAAGATGATTACACATGAAAATACAAATCTACTATATACAACTTGCTTATAGATTTAACAACATTCTTTACATATTTAAGACATTATACACACACACACATATTCTGATATGTTTAGTGGAAATTTTGTTCTTAACATATTGTATTGCCAGGAAAACTGGCTTTGAAATCAAACTTGCCACTTGTTAGCTAGGTGGCCTTGGGAAAGTTCTCTCAGCCTCAGGTTCCTCATCTGTAAAATGGGTGTGCTAAATACCTGTACCATCTGTACCATCTGTACCACACCAGAGTTGTGGAAGGAAAGGATTCTATGAATCCTTATGCATTAGAAGTGTGAGTGTTGTTTGTAAGCATCATTTTTTGTTTCAATTCTTCAAGGCAAACATCTTCCTAAAAGGTTTAATCCTCTTTCACACATTAGTAAGCATAGTGAACATAATGAACTTTTCCCTCAACTGCTGACAATCTCTTGAGACCTTAAGTAAAAATTCTGAGAGCTGATTCTCATTGTTGGGACTGGAAAGGGTGGGGTGAAGTATTGATGGTTAGTTGGTACATGGACAAAGGGTCATAGGATTTTCAATCTGGAAGGGACCATGGGGCTCATCTAGTCCAGTCCACCCCAAGACCATGATCTATTCCATTGAATCCTCAATAAACTCACTGTTTGAAGATCTCCTTCAGTGGGGAAGTTATTCCCTCCATAAGCAGACTTTTGTTTTCAGAACACTCTGACTACAAGTTCTTCTTTATGCTAAGCCAAACTCTGTCTCTATAAAATCTGTCTTCCAAAACCTCTCTCTACCCATTGCTCTTCAGTCTGCTCTCTGGAGCCAAACAAAACAGTACTAATTCATCTTCCACATGATAGCCCTTCGAATATTCAAATAAATGATCATTTCATCCATCCCTATCTCCCAGTCTTCTTCTCCACCACTGTCTTCTCCAATCCCTTGTTGATTGAGTTGACCCATACGTGATATATTCTCAAGTCTATGGTTCATTCTGGTCCCGCTCCTATTAATATGTTCTAGCATGTCAATGTTATTCCTTAAAAGTGGCATCTACAACTCCAGCCATTTACTAGCATGCTGTCCTGCTGATGCGGAGGAAAAAAAGGAAAGAAGGAAGGAAGGAAGGAAGGAAGGAAGGAAGGAAGGAAGGAAGGAAGGAAGGAAGAAAGGAAGGGAGGAAGGAAGGGAGGGAGGGAAGAAGGAAGGCAAAGGAGGGAGGAAGGAAAGAAGGGAGAGAGGTATGGAAGTAAGAAAAGGAGAAAGGGAGGGAAAGAAGAAAGAAAGAAAAAAGTAAGAGAGAAAGGGAGGGAAGAAGAAAGAGAGGAAGAAAGGAAAGAAAAAAGAAAAAGAAAGGAAAGGAGGGAAAGGAAAGAAGAAAATGGGAGGGAGGGAAGAAAGAAAAGGATGAAGGGAGGGAAAGAGGGAAGAAGGAAGGAAGGAAGGTAAAAGGAAAAAAGAGAAGAAGAAGAAAGAGGGAGAAAAAAAGGAAGGAGGAGGGAGGAATAAAGGGACACTTATTAAATGCCTAGTAGGTGCCAGGCACTGTGCTAAACACTTTACAAATATTACCTCATTTGATCCTTAAAATAACCCTGTGAGGTAGGTGTTATATTTATCTGCATTTTACAAATGAAGAAACTGAGGCAGATAGAGATTAACTGACTTCTTCAGGGTCACACAGCTAGTAAGTATCTATGGCCATGTTTGAGTGCAGGTCTTGCTGGCTCCAGGACTAGAGTTCTATCTACTGTACCACTGAGCTGCTCTAGGTAGCATGGCCTTCCTTCACCCATGGGCTACCTTGCTTTTGCCTTTGTATCATCTGTGCTTAGCACCGCACCAAGATTGATATGGTCCTGACCACCACATTAAGTGGTCTGCATGCTAAGGGAAGGTGGTCCCTTCCACCCCTGAGATTTGGGGATAACAGATCTGGCTAATCAATTTTTGCCCACAACAAAGACAAGTAACTCAGGATGTATCAAATAGTTCACATCTGTATAGAACCCAATTTATAGATTCTTCACAAATGCCTTGATAAGGAAGGTCATTTAAAAATTATTACTGGGGAGAGCAAGTTTAGTGTTAGACAACTCTTCTCCATTTATAATACCAGGAAATTTAAGAAACTTTTTTCCTTCCTTATATTATATTATATACTCTAACAAAGCATTTTATCTTCATTATCTCAAATGATCCTCTCAGCCACCCTTTAAGGTAATCAGCGTAAAAATTCACTCTATTTTTCAGATGAGGAAATTAAACATCAAAGAGATGAAGCATCATCCTCCCTTAGGAAAATGTCAGAGCATAAGAGAGAACCCAGGTCTCCTGACACTCAGTCCAAGGCTCTTTACGCCACTAGATCATCCTGCTTTTCTTTGGCCCTTTCTTTCCCTTTGTTAATTCTCTCTTCAGCTAATCTTCAGTCACTTCAGAATATGGTATGCTATTAATTTCTAAGAGGGTTCAGAAGGAGGGGGTAGGACTTGGACACTCCGCCAACTCAGTAAATGATGGAGTGTTTTCTTAATTCCTTAAAAATCTTTCATCTGCCCTTGAAATAACAGGTTTTAAACATAGTAATCTTCTCTCCCCAAAGCTACAATGAATTGGTATTTGGAGCATAGCCAACTGTAGTGAAAGTGAATACACACTGGAGGGCTGGGGGGGAAAAAGCATTCCAAACCGCCCTCGGTTAAAGAGTGAGCTCTTACTTGGAGGCAAATTAGTTTTCGTTGGTTGTTGAGCTACATTTTTTCATAGAAAGAAGCAAGGCTTTTTTGCCTATAAGAAATAGGGTCGCAAAAAGTATGGAAACCACTCAAGTTTCTGTAAATAGAGTAAAATGATGAAAAGTGAGCTAGCCTGCGACTGAAGAGATCCTGGTTCTTATCCCTGCATATGTTAAGGAAGCTGTTTTACCTCTCTGGACATGTTTCCTCAGCAATGTCTATTGCTGATTTAAAAGGCATACAACTTTCAAACAATGCAGTGGAAAAGCAGAATGGGCCAGGAATCCTAATATTCCTTGTTTGATGTTCTGTTCCCATTTTTAAGTGAAGTGGACCTCTCTGTTTCTTTCTTCATCTGTAAGTCAGAATGGTTAATGCTGCCATTACCTATCAGACAGTGTGTTCTAAGGGTTATGTATAGGAAAGTACTTTGTAAATATAGTCTATGGAAATGGAAGCTTTCCATATGCATATATGTACATATACATATATAAGCTTATATCTAGAGAGAGCATACAGAGCATTTATAGACATATACATACGGTCAGCTGCCATTTTTACAGTGTGTATGTATATATAATATGACTTGCAATAATATATGTATATATGTGAATAGGTATATGCATACATGTATATATGTACATATGGGTATGCATGTGTTCTTATACATGTGTGTGTACATATATACAACATACATATATAAGATCATAAACACAGAAAAGTTGTATGGACTGTGTGAAAAATTTATGGGAAGACAAAGACAATAGGATGGGCTGGGATGGAATGCCAGCTGCATTATTGTAGGAAGCTTCTGAATCAATGAAACTAATGACCTTCCTGGGTATGTGAGTGTGTGAAAGAGATATAGACAAAGATATAGATACAGACAAAGATATAGACAAAGATAAAGATAAAGATATAGACAAAGATATAGACAAAGATCCAGAGATCTGAGGTGGGGGAAAGGAGAAAGAGAGAGAGACAGAGACAGAAAGAAACAGAGAGACAGAGACAGAGAGACAAAGACAGAGAGAGGGAGAGAGAGAATGAATGTGTAATTTCTCATACATGTCATGTAGAGCAGATAAAATAGAGAAAACACGATCCTCTAAAATCACAGATCTGACAAAGATCTTCAGAAATCATTCCAATTCAGTAGACACTTATTAAGCACTTAACGTGAGCCAAAATAAAAACAAACAAAAAGACTCATGTGCTTGGTGTTGGGTTCAAATTTTGCCTCCTACACATAGTCTCTGGGTAAACAAGGACAGGTGAGAGCTTTCTTCATTTATAAGGTAATTTATCTCTTGAAGGTTTCTACATTTCATATATGCACGGCTGTTTGAGGTTTCTCTCCCCCACCCCCATCTCTCTTGTTAACTTATCATTCTCTGCAAAATTATTTTTGTGTTTACCTTAATTTGGTTTGTTCAAATTTGATCTCTCCCTCCCACATAATGTGAGTTCTTTCACCGGAGGGGTACAAAGTAAAGTGTTACATTATGCCTGAAGGCTGACCAAGAGGTCACTGACCAAGAGGACCAGAGAAGGCTGACTACAGCTGGGAGAATTTGAGCTGCTTTTTCAAGAGTAAATAGAACCAGAGCAGGTGAAGGAGGATGGCAGAGCATGGGTGGGTCCTCCAGGCCTTAGGAATAGCGTGAGCAAATGCATGGAGGGCTGGGGTAGGAGGGAAGACGAGCTTTCCAAACACTGAGAGAAAAGCAGGTTGGCTCAAACTTGAGAAAAGTCATGAAAAACAGGGCCATAAAGGTAGAGTGGCACCACATTGGGGAAGCCTTGAATGCCAAACAGAAGAACTGGATTTTATTCTGAAGGCAATAGAGAACCACTGAAAAATTTTGATCAGAAGAGTTCCATGATCGGATCATACAGTTCATTCTCACTGCTTTCTAGGAGAACATCCAGTCCTGCTGATTCTTTCATTAAATATCCTTAAGGAAAGAAAAGAAAACCCTCTTCTTTCTCAGCAAAATTCACCAAGCCATTGTTTGCTCCACTTAGACTGAAATAGTATCATATTAATTATTCTACCACTTTAATTTAGTAAACATATGCAAGATCTGGTCTATGGAAAATCTAATGCTAGGTGCTACAGCCTGCAAAGATCATTGTGTGTGTAGGGGGATTCCCTACCTTCAAAATGATGTTAGTCTGAAAAAGGAGTAGGACAAAGGCAAGATTACTAGAATGTGAGTTAGAATATAAATGTAGAGGAGAGGCCAAAATGGTGTCACAGAATGGTTTGAAAGGGGAGAAATAGCTGTCACCTGGAGGGCATTAGGAGAGAGTTCACTGAAAAGGTGACTCGTGACTTAAGCTTCAAAAGAAGAGATTGATTTGAACAGATGAAAAAAATAATTGCAGAGAAGGTAGAGTCTGTTTGAGGCACGGTGTGGATAATGGCACAATGAAAAGAATGCACAAGACAGGAGAAAGGCAAGTAAGCCGATTTGACTGAAACAGAGTAATGAGAAAGGAGGCTGGAAGGAGAGAACAAAGTTAGATTGAGAGGGACCAGATACATGTATTGATTTTCATCTGGCAAGTAGGTACAATGACATTATTTATAGACTGAGCATTTATTAAGCCTTCTGTATGCCAGACACTAGGCTAATTGTTAAGGATACAAACAAGCAAGATAGGCCCTGGCCTTAAGGAACTTAGGTTCTAATGGGAGAAGAGAATATAAAAAAGGAGCTGGAAGGGGAGTGGGAAAGGATGGGCCGGCAATGACATGGTGTGGAGAAATCCAAATCTCACCTCTTAGAGCTGTATGTACTGGGGATTCCAATGGGATCCCAAAGGGAGAGAGATGAGGTTGATGACTAGAGAGCAGGCAATATGGTATGGAGAGGGCCTGAAGGTAACAGAGGGTGAGGTTTGTGAGCATGATTAGGCCTACACATCCTACCTGGGCTACCACCCTGGCAAGGAACATCTGCAGACCTAGCTAAAGAGAGCTCAGCTGGGAATTGGGAAAGAAACCTGGGTGGGAGTTCTGCTACGATATCTGCTAGCTGAGTCACCACAGCCAAGTCACTTGGCTTCTCAGAGCCTCAGTTTCTACCTCTGGAAGAAGGGGAATAATGAGCTACTCTGCCTCATACAGCTTTTGAGAAGACTGTGCTTTTGTCAAGTGTAAGCATATATAACATGGGAGTTTGGGAATCCTGGAAAAAATACAGTTCTCTTTTTTTTGTAGATGAATCCATTTTTAATTTTTTGTAAAGTCCTTGAAATGCAAAGAACAAGCTCTTTAGAAACATGAACTGCAACAAGGGAGACAAATGATGAAGCAAAATAATATCCAGCCTTCTCTCTCCCTCTCCTGAGGCCAGGGGCAAAAAGACAACACATAAGAACTTTGGGTTTTATTGTAAAAACTTGTGACTTGGCTTGTAGACTTCAGCCTTTTCCCAAAGTCTGGCAAGACTGGGGTCCTTTTTCTCCTTGGATGCGCCCCAAGAAGTGGCATTCGCTCCCCCTCTCCCTTCTTCTCTGGGATGTCTGCAGGTTCCAGGGGAAGGGGCAGGATTGGAGCTGTGAATGACTCAAACAGAATTTTCATGAGAGGCTACTGAAGGAAAGGAAAGGGCATTGCTTTCTATCTCCAGAGACTCATACCTACATCAAGACAGCCCTCCGCCTCTCCCCCACTCCCACCCCACCAGCGTGCCCACACCACACATGGTTCTTTCCTCTCCAATGACACAGCCCTCCAAAGGCAGACTCCAGATGTACCTATGTCTTGCACTTAGCAGAGTGCTTCCAACATGGTACGTACTTAATAAATGCTGTTGGCTGAGTGTCTGGGCCCAAACTCATAGCCTTTCCAGAGTGGTGGGACCTTCTAGAACTTGTGCCTCCCTGGCATAGTCATTGCAAGACTGGGTTCCTATTCATGCCACAAGGAAGCTTCCTATCTCTATTCATCATCATGTTGATAAACAACATCACCTATAAATTTGGCATTGGCCCTGGGGATGATGGAGCCATCGGTGTCTCCAAGGAGGGAGGTTCCTCCAAAAACCTTCCAAAGTAATTCACGTGCACATCATATTCTGAAGGATCCAGTCAAGCTTGAACAGTGCAGTAGGTGTTGCCTTAGTATTCAGTAGCTTATGAATATTTAAAGGTAATAAATGTCAAATTAAGTGTTTAACGATCTTGTTTACATGTAAAAGTCCTTGAGAAGGGTCCATTAAAGATGAAGCTGGTCCCAGCATCAAATTGTCCTTAAGGCCTTTGAGGTTTCTTTTCAGGTGATGCATTTTAATACAAAGTGAACTTTGTGGATGGCAAGCCTCAGTTTCATAATTATGATAGGATGTCTACCTGGGAGCCAGGTGACCCAGGTTTTGGTCCTTGTTTCTGCTGTCTGACCTTGGACATATTAATTCCCTCTGTGGGCTTCATTTTACTCATTCCTAAAATAAATATGTTATATTAATTTATGCGTTCTCTCCAAGGCCTAATTCTTTGTTCTGTGTTCAGATATTGCGTGTCCTCTGTTCTAAGGGTCCTTCCAACTCGAGCGTCTTGAAATTCTATGCGAGCATTTTAATAACTTTTCTAGAATTGTATCGGTTTTCCAAGAACACATTATTCCTAACAATAAGAAAAAAGAAATCTTAAGGAAATTTTAAAATAAATCTCTTCCCTCCCTTCCAGTGGTTGTACTTAATGACTTCTGTGGTCCCTTCCAGTTCTAAATTTATGATTTTGTGATTCTAAAGCCCAATAATAATAATTCACATTTATATCATGCTGTACGAGACAGTGAGTCATGATGGATGGAAAGTCTCATAGTCAGGAAGAAGAGAACTGACATTTCTCTGCTTATACATTCTGGCTGTGTGACCCTGGGAAAGTCACTTAAACTCTCAGTACCCCCAAACCTCTCTTTAAGACTAAGTTACAAAGCAAGTACTGATTGACATTGCTAGAGGAAGCCTCCTCACTGGAAATTCCCTATACAAATGAAATCACAAGTTCAGATTAATATAGGTGTGTATGTGCATATCACTGTACATGATTATAAGGTTTACAATATTTTTTCTTCAAACCATCCTATAAAATAGATAACACAGTAGGTATTACACTCACTTCATAAATGAGGAAAAGGAGGCTCAAGAGATATATCACCTAACCAGAAAGTAGCAGATGCCTGACTTCAAATTCTAATCTTCCTTTTTCTAAATGCAATGCTCACTTTTTTTAGTTTTTAAGATTTACTTTGTTATTATCAAATGAAGCTCTGCCTTTTCTCCCTCCTACCTTCCTTTCTGCCCATGAAGAAACCAAGAAAAACAAAACCTCAGCTAAAATATATATATTTTTATAATATATACTATATATTATATGATATGTAATATGTATAATTATATATAATACATATTGTATATATAAATATATGTATATAAATATATATTTCCTAAATATATATAATATAACATATTATATATAATATATATTATGCTATAATATTTATAATATATATAATATATACATAATCAAGCAAAACAAATTCCCACATTGGCTTTGTCCAAAAAATAAGTCTCAGTCTGCACTCAGAATCCTTCTCCTCTCTATCAGGAGGTGAGGGAGCATGTTTGATCATGAATCTTATGAAATCTTGGTTGATCATTATGTTGTTCCCAGTTCCCAAGATAGAATACTCTTTACACTACACCAATGCATTAGTCACATTTATTTTGTTCCTCCCCTTCAACATGCCTAGCCAGCATTTTTAAGCTTTCCTTACTCTACAAAAGAAATCAAATTCTTATAGAGCACATACCATCTTCTTTTTAAATTAAATTTAATGTTTATTTTTAGTTTACAACATTCATTTTCACAAGATTTTGAGTTACAAATTTTCTCCCCATCTTTCTCCTACCCACCACCTCAAAACAGCGATCTCACTGAGTATACCCCTCCCCCAATCTGTTCTCTCCTATATTCTCCCCCATATCCCCCTCCAACTTTCCAGTGGAGCAAGATGGCTCTCCATACCTCAGTACCTGTATATCTTATTTCCCAGTTGCATGTAATAATAATAATAATAGTAATAATAATATTTTTTAAACATTTGATTTTAAAACATTGAATTCCAGATTCTTTCCCTTCTTCCCTCATCACCCACCCTTACTGGGAAGACAAGCAATTCAATATAGATTGTAGTTATGCAATGTGTAGTTATGCAAAACATTTCCACAGTGGATATGTTGTGAAAGACTGACTATATTTCCCTCTATCCTATCTCTCCCCTCCCACTTGTTCTGTTCTCTACTTTGACCCTGTCTCTTTTCAAAAGGAGAATCTGCCATCTTAAAGAAAGGTTTTTCAAATGGGTGAGCCTTGAGAAACTGAACAAAATAGTTAATGCTACTGTAGCTTTACAAACTGATATTCAGTTGAAAATGGAAAAAGTCTGCCAGTTATCCAGATATTTGGTCTCCTGTCCAATTCCATTAGACAAACTCCAACCCAAAGCCAACTACACATAAGGCATGCTGTTCAGCATTTGCCAAAACATTAAAAGAACAGAGAGAAGGTTCCTATTCTCAAGGCTTCAATGCCTTGATGGTAGGACCTCATTTATAGGAAGATTCACTAACAAATGTCCAGCCCCTGTTATTCCTTAACATATGAAAGAAAAGGGACAACATTTTAAGATGCTCATAGTACTCTTAAAGGAGAGAACCACAGGTAATAGTCGCATCATAATCTTAGTGAAGTTCCACATTTTACTCTTCAAATTCCAGTGATATGCTCCCTGACTTCCTAAGTACCTCCTTTCTACTGTCTTCATTCCCTTTGCCTAACCACCCCAACTCAGACTCTCCCATGTTTCCACCCAACTTTGCCCATTCATTCTATTGTGCCCTCTATAATCACTCCTATATTCTTAACAAACTTCCCTTTATCTTAGATGGCTTCTACTAAATATTCCTTGCATCTTCTGGTAGTCCCATTTTACAGTTAAGAAAATTAAAGCAGACAGAGTTGACTTGCTCAGAGTCACACAGCTAGTAAGTGACTGAGGGCAAATTTGAACTCAGGTCTTCCTGACTCCAGGTCCAGCATTCTATCCACTGCCCTACCCAGTTGCCTCTGGACTTGCTACTTTTTAAATGAACTAAAACTGATAGACCCCAGGTTAAGAACCTCTGACTTAGAGCCTTTCTAGCCTAATCCCTTCACTTCCCAGGTGAGAAAAACTGAGAAGGAAATGACTTGCCCAAGGTCATACAAGTGATCCTAGGAATTGGAGATAGAGTCTTATTTTCTACCAACTATATGCCCATCCTTTAATTACTTATGAATACTTCTTACTTCATGAACCCATGAGGCCATTAGGGTGAGACCTCCCTCCACCAACCCAGATCATAACCTTTACATTGTAAGTTTCTATAGCTAAAATGATTCCATCCCTAGTGGTTGGTCTTCCAATGTATCTAGACTGTCCTCAGACAACAGATGCACACAGACCATTACAGGATGAATATTCAAGTTGTTTCTTACTTGATTAGAAGAGCTTACACACCAGTAGCCAAACCTTTACAAACCCAGGCAGGACTCCCTGATTCTAGTAGTCACTTGAGAATGACTTTGGGGTTTCATCTCAATAAAAGCTCAAATTTCTATGATATTTTCCCAAAAGTTTTCAGAGGACACCCTTCACAACAACCCAAGGAGTATCAGAACAGTGAAGGGATTTGTCCATGCATACACAACTGATTTTTTTAAAATCATAAATTTCATTTTATTCTTCCAGATAGAGTTGAAGCACTTAACTCTGTCTCCATATTCTGTCTGTTCTATAAGGAACACTGTTTTATGCAGATTTTTTTTTTCCATTTACGGGTGGGCTCAGCTCTTTCTCAAGTTAGGATTAATTAATGAACTCTTCTCTCTGATGGAAATGAGGGTGGGTACTCAAAACAAAGACAGAAAAGCTTCATGTTTGCCTTGTGTCTCACCATGTCTGGCTTCTGAGTGGCCTGGGCTTGAGAGAAATGAGCTCTCCTGGGGTGGTGAAAGATCCCTCTAATGAAAATGAGCTTGCACAATCAGGGGAGTTATTATGACACCCAACGCAAGAATACTACTGCCTGCAAATGTGGAGATAAGAAGAACCCGAATGACACAGGGAACCCGTGTTAAAATACTTCCCCCATTTTGCATTTTCTCAAGCACATGGCTCTTCCTCGCTTTTTTTTAAAAAGTCCAGGCTAAAGGATGATGTTCACTGTGGCTGTAGGTGACCTTACTTAGAGACTAGCATTTAGAAAAAGAGGAACCTCTAGCACGATTAGCCTGAATTTGGAATTTGCATCTTCCTACTTTTCCTTTCCCCACTCCCCAAAGTTAAAGAATACTCATGGATATAATGGACTTTTACAACAGCTTCCCCTACTTCCAGCCCCTCTCTCCTACTATCCCTTTTTGCTCAGCTGCCAGCCATTTTCCTAAAAGGCATGAAAATTAATGTAAAAGCATTTCCCACCAGGCTGCATCCTGACGGATTTCTTCCTCGTACCCTAGGAACCTCTTCGTCCTGCAAGATCATATCAGCCCCAGAACAAACACCTAATCAGTCCCCTATGCTCCTGGGGCCCCTCCCTCCCTCTGATTGAAGGGTGGAGGTCGCCCCGTCCCCCCATTAAGGAAGGTACCCAGATCAACCAATTTTCCATTTCTTACTTGGCTGCTCTCTGCTGGACTTCTCAATCACACCCCCTAGCCTACCTTCTCCGACGCAACTTTTCTGGATTTTTTCATATTGTTTTCTCCCGTTTGATAGTGAGCTCCTTGAGGGCAGGGACTGTGTTTTGTATTTATTTATAACACTAACACTTAATACAGTACCTGGCACAGAGAAGGAACTTAATACAAATTTCCCTTTAACATCACAGAGGTTAAGGGCATGGCACTCTGAGATCTGGAGAATCCATGCAAAATCCATAGGGGTAGACCCTTCACCTTCATTTCCTTAAGGAAATCACATAAAGACTTAGCCTTTTTTCTTATGATGCCAGAGTCTACCAGAATGTCTTTTTTTATAACAAGCCTGTGCGTCTGAGTTTCTAAACTTTTTTCTGTGTCATCTGCAGCTTCTGCAAAACTCTCAAAAAAATTCCCATTCAATTTCTTTTGCCCACCCATGATATATCGAAACCACAGTGGGGAAAGTCACAATGTGGAAGGGATAACTGAATATGTTTTTTGACTAACTGACTGATTGATTTACTAAGTGCTTATTCTGTGCCCAGCACTCACTGTACCAAGTTCTAGATATAAAAATATATATATTTTTAAGAGAGAGTCCCTACCCTCAAGGAGGTTACCTTGATAGAGGAAGGCAGCAGATATAGGGAAATAGTGACCAGGGAAAGATGTTTTGTTCTGTGAAGGCAGAAAGAAATGGGAAATAAGAAAGATTGTGAGATGGCCAGGCTAGATGGATATTAAGCTTAAATATGGTCTGGTGTCTAAAATTAGCAAAAATATTTATAGTTGGCTAAAATGGGCCAGTTTCAGTCAACAATCAGCTAGGTTGGGTCTTAGAGTGGAAATTCCAAAAATGAGTGGATTAACTTTCTAAAAGACTCAGGACTGTATTCAGGAAGACTTAGAGATGTAGAGACAGGTCTCAGGTCCAGTGGAGGGTGCTAGTCCAGGTTGGGGAGGAGGAAGTCAGCAGCAGTAGACAGAGGGCGGCCATGTGGCTCTATTCACAGGCTGTTCTTACTCATACAATCTCACTACTATCTAACAAAGAGAAGAAAAACATTGTATTTGACCCTTCTATTATTGTGAAGTCATCTATTTTCTGTGATCCCATTTAGGGTTTTCTTGGCAAAGATACTGGAGAGATTTGCCATTTCCTTCTCCAGCTCATTTTATAGATGAGGACTAAGGCAAACAGAGTTGAGTGACTTGCCCAGGGTCACACATAATAAGTGTCTGAAGCCAGATTTGAACTCATCAAGATGACTCTTCCTGATTCCAAGCTTACTGTGCCACATAGATGCCCTGTTGGCCATTCTAGGTTCTTCCGAAATCTGACTCCACCTGACCTTTCCAGCTTTATCTAGCCTCTCTTATTTTAAGTTCCAGGTAACTTGAATTACTTGTCAGCCCTTTAAGGTGCCTCTTGGGTCCCCACCTCCATTACTTTGTACCTGGAAATCTCTCTTTCTCCAGTCTCATGTCCCACTATATCCATCTGTCGAAGGCCTTTGTTTTCTTTCAGGCCCACATTGGGTGGCAGCACCTCTTCTGAAATCTTCCCTTTTCCTCTCAGCAGGTAGCAATTTCTCCATCATCTCAGGATCTCCTACTGCTTTGAATCAAATACTTTGACCATATTATACTTTGTTTTATTTACAACTGTGTCATGCCACTGCTCTTAATTCTGTACCACTAAACTATAATCTCCTTGAGTGTAGGGACTGTCTTATCCTTTGTATCTTCCTCTGCACCCAGAATAATTCATTGCAGGGGTCAATTCATAAGTGTTGTTGAATGAACAAATGAATAATAACACTTCTTTCTATACTTTAACCTTCCTCCCTACAACCCTGTAAAGTGGGTGATTGAGGTGTTTTTACCCTGGCAGAGCTTGGCAGCCATGATTCTTGAGCCACTAATAACACTATTGGAAAGACCATAGAAAACACAGTAGAGAAGACAATGAGAGCTCTTGGTACAGAACTGTCTTTTGCCTTTCTTTGTAACACTAGCACTTAGCACAATATCTGGCACGGAGAAGGAACAATACAATTTTCCCTTCCACTTCACAGAAGTTAAGGCATGGCATCCCAAGATCTGGAAAATCCATGTAAAACCCATAGGAGTAGACCCTTCACCTTCATTTCCTTTAGGAAATAATATAAGGACTTAGCCTTTTCTCCTATGATGCCAGAGTCTACCAGAATGCCTTTTTTATAACAAGCCTGGGTTTCTGAATTTCTAAACTTTTTTCTGTGTCATCTGCAGCTTCTGCAATACTCTAAAACATTCCCATTCAATTTCTTATGCCCACTTATGATATATCAAAACCACAGTGGGGAAAGTCACAGCATGGAAGGGATAACTGTATATGTTTGACTAATTGACTGATTGATTTATTAAGTGCTTATTCTTGAGAACATGAGAGTAGAGAAGAACAAATATGCCGTGTTCAGGAACAGGGAAATTGAGCCTGTCAATGATCAACCAAGGGGCTTGACTCTGGATCTTGGGGAAATTCTAGGATGGATCATTAAAGAGATTGTTGGTTGACAGATAGGAGAGGAAGTGGTGCTTATGGAAACCGAGCATGGCTTCCTCAAGAACAAGTCATGGCAGACCAACCTCATTTCCTTGTTGATGACAGGATTACCAAACCGGGAGATGAGAGTAATTCTGTCAGTATGTTTTAATGATATTTTAGCAAAGCTTTTCAATGAAGTTTATCATATTCCTCTGGTGGAGAAAATGGAAATATATGAACTGGATAATAATGCAATCAGATGGACTTAGAACTTATTGGTTGGCTGCTCTCAGCGAGTACTTGTTAATGATTCAGTATCCTCTCCAGCATAGGGCCCCAGGGATCTGTGCTTGGCCTTGTTCTGTTTATTATTTTTTTCATTAACTTGGATAAAGGTATAAATGACATGCTCATCAAATCTGCAGATAAGACAAAGCTGGGAGGGAGATCTGACCCACTGGATAACAGTTAGGATCTAAAAAGGTCCTTATTGACTACAATGCCGCACTCAGTCTAACAAGATGAAATTCAGTAGGGATGAGTGTAAACCCTTGGCTGCAAAAAATCAACTCCTCAAATATAATAATAGCTAATATTTATGTAGTGCCTGCTATATGATAGGAACTGTGCTAAAGCACTTTATAATTATTATCTCATTTGAACCTCACAACAGCCTGGGGAGATAGGCACTATTATTGTCCCCATTTCACAAATGAAAAACTGAGGCAACAAAAGTTAAGTGATTTGCCCAAGGTCACACAGCCTAGTGAGTGTCTGAGTCCAGATCTGAAGTCAAGCCTTTCTGATTCCAGGCCCAGCACTCTATCCTCTGGGCCACTTAGCTGTCAAGAGGTGTATTTCGACAGCAATTGTCCTGAAAAGGATTGGAAAGTTTTAGCAAAATGAAACTTAATATGAGTGACAGTGTGACAAGGTAGACAAAAAAAAAATGAATATAATTTTGGGTTTCATTAAAAGGGGCAGAGGTTCTAGGAATAGGGAAATGATAGTACAGTTGTACTCTGTCCTGGTCAGGCTACATCGCAAGTATTGTGTTCAGTTCTGGGTACCTGGATTCCAAAAGGACCTTGATAAGCTGGAAAGTATCCAAAGAAAGATAATCAGGAGAATGAAGGGCCTTGAATCAGTCTTAGATGAGGATTGGTTGAAGGAACAGGGGCCTTTGTTTTTTGAGAAGAGAAAACATGGGATTGACATGATAGTTACATTCAAGTTTTTGATGAGCTGTCTGTCACAAGGAAAAGGGATTGATTGGACTTTTGTTCTGTTTGGTCCAAAAGGTAGAAAAAAAGCATAATACAAGGATGAGACAAAAAAGGAAATTTTGAGTTGATGCCAAAAATAATTGTTAACAATTAGAACAGTTCAGATATTCCATAAATTAAAAATAAGTTTAGTTTAAAATTTTAAAAAGTGAAATGGCCTTTCTTGACAGTCCTTGAAAGTCTTCCAAGCAAAGGCTCAGCAACCATTTATCAAGTTCGTTCCAGTGAGGATTTTTCACTTATGCGTTGAACTAGGTGGCTGCTGGGGTTTCTTCCAACTTTCCTATTCCATTAGTCTGTTATCTCCATTTTCTAGATGAAGAAAAAGAGACTCAGAATGGTAACAGGGTTCTTCTGTGTTCACACAGTTAATAAGAGTCAGGGCTAAGATTCAAACCCAAGCCTTTCACTCCCAAGGTCAGTGCTCTTTCTACTATACTCTGTCATGTCAACAATGAATGAATGAATGTTAAGTTACTTCTTATGAGAAATTCAAAATTCATTGTAATCCTCTGAGCTGTTGCTGACAGAAAGAAAGGAGGCAATTATTCTGTTTTAGGAGACTTAATAACAGGTAATTTACAATATTATTCCCTCAAGGCCAGTTAGAGTTAAGGTATTTTCTAAAAGTGAATTATATACTCCTTAAGCTACTTCATCCTTCTCCACCATCAAAGTTGCTACTGGAGTGCCATTGTCAGCATAAGTAACAGAAAAGACCACTGCCTGGACAACAGTCATACAGAAGCAATGCTTCCTTTATATGAGACTACAGTCAATGCTTTCAGTACCTAAATGCCATTATATCTCTGTCTCTTCACTCCACAGTTTGGTCCCAGGGTTTCTTTTCAAGGACAGTCCCACTTCTTCCATAAGGCTCCTTCCCAGACTACCACAGCCCTAGATGGCATTTTCTCACAATCCTTTTCTTTGATCTTTTGGATTGCTGTAGCCCTTATAAGAATTACTGAATAACTGGGTTGGAAGGAATCTTAGAAGATACAGTATCAGAGTAAGAAGACATCTTAGAACATACAATTTCAGAGCTAGAAAGAACCTTGGAACATGAGATTTAGCCTAGAGTTGAAATGGATCTTTAAATGTTTGTGTTGTTGAATAGTTTCAGTCTTGTCTGAATCTCTGTGATCCCATTTGGGGTTTTCTTAGCAAACATACTGTATTTTGCCTTTTCTTTAGGAGGAAATGAGGCAAACAGTGTTAAGTGACTTGTTCAGGGGGACACAGCTAGTAAGGGTCTGAGGACAGATTGGGATTCTACACAGTATCTTCTGTATGCCAGGTACTAGGTTAAATACTTTATAAGTATTCTCTCATTTGATCCTTACAACAACCCTGTGTGGTAAGTGCATCAATGTTGTGTAAAGTTTCAAGCTCTTTGGGTAGATCAGTCAATAAATTTGTATTAAGTGCCTACTATGAGTCAGCCTTTATATTAAGCACTGGCAATACAAAAACAAAAATAAGACAGCATTGCCCTCAAGGGGCTTACATTCTACGAGAATCAAAAACTTATGGATACTTATATAATGCCAAGATTTGCCATGTGCTTTACATACATCATATTATATCATGGTACAATGGAAAGAGCTCCCAATTTGGAGTGAGAGGACCAAGATTCAAATCTGGGTTCTGCCACTTACTATCCATGTGACTTGGGGCAAATCACTTCACCTCTCAGTTTCCACGAGGAATTTTGAAAGGGTCCTTATGGCTCAAATTCTATGAGCAATGAATAATCTATGTAGTAGGCCCTATTTCTTGCCTCTGTTTTGTAGATGAATGGGTTGAAAAAAGGTAAGTATTTTACCCAGGTGCACACTAGTACACTTCTGAGGTAGGATCTGAACTCAGGCTTTCCTCTCTCCATGTCCAACATTCTTCTTACTTCATCAGGCTTATTATATCCTGACAACCCAGGTACAATTATTTACCTGTTAGAGGTTGGCTCATATTAAAGACTCAGTGCCTAGATGAAATGAGACAGCCTCATTCAGGCAAATCTGGTCAACCCAAACCTATCAATGTCACGGTTTGATTGGGCAGAGAAGGCTCATTGAGCTCTCCAATTTACTGACAGCGTGTAGCCTGCTAAGTAACACATAGTGAATTGTATCTCACTTGTTGGTATTCAAATGTAGCCTTAAAAAACACTTGCTGGGAATAATTCCTCTTCAGGTCATGGTTGGACTAGCTACCTCTTGGTTCCCTTCCAGCAAAGACATTGAATGATTCAGTAGGACCTAATGATAATAACTCAAAACACCCCTGTGATTATTTCATTAGGAGGTATTTTGAAATGGGGGATTTGCTTCTTTCTAGGGTCACCCTAGTTATTCTGAGAATGCTTGGAAACCCCAAGAATGATAAAACCAGAGTATAGCCTCCCTGGAGTAATAGAATGGCTCTTTTTGGAGAGTAAACTTTTTTTTTTCCTTTTCTTAATCCTGCTGCATGTAAAATCAGATTGTGGCTTTTACTGGGATGGGATGAAGGCCAAGAACTATGATTTCACTGGTCTAGGGAGCTCGGTATGGAAACACTCTTTACTAGTCTACACTGATAAATCTTCCAAAACATAGATAATTGACTGGTACTAAATAGATATCTGTTAACTAAGTGAAAGATTAAGTCATTTTGCACTTGCCCCTGGTCACACACAGCTAATATATGTGAAATGCATTACTTGAACTCATACCTTTCTGACTCCAAGCATGGTTCCTTATCACCTTATGCCACACTACTACTCACATTTTTTATGTTCAGTATTATTTTTCAGTGTATACCTAAATATAGGGTGTTTTTTTTCCTTTTAAAGATATCTCACTTTGGGATTGCACCCTATATTCAGGACTAACCTATATCAGAACTAAGAAGGTCTTTTTACAAAGACAGCTTTTCTTTAAACCATTAGGAGAGTCATTGGCAAGGACAATTTTCTTTCTATTAGCAAAATGAGATCTGTGATTATTCAATTCTGCTATTAATCACGGGTCTGTGAAATGCTCCCCTCCTCTCCCCCTCCCCACTTTCTTTTCCCTTCTCCTTCTCTCCCCTCCCCTCGCCCTCTGTCCTTTATCCTCCTCTCATCTCTCTCTGCTCCTCTTTCCCTCCCTCCCTTCCCTTCATCTCCCCAAACAAGAAACAACAATTTCTTTAAACAAGTGACATTTACTTCTAACTATACTCTGAGTAGAGAGACAATTAGAGAAAATTAATTAAAAGAATAAAACACCCTGTAATTAACATCTCCATCGTTTAGTTCCTTGGGAGGCATTTCTATCTTCTGAACACCCCCCCAAATTCTTTAGCAATAACATTAATGTTAACAATCTCTAAAAATGCATTTTCATATTTTAATTGCCAGCAAGATTATCATAATAATGTCCGTTTTTAGTTGCTACCTTTCCTTCCAAAAGAAGAGAGAGTTACAAAGACAAACCAAGACAGAATTGTCTGTTTATTAACAAACAAAAATACACAGAATCAACTATTGTGATATTGCTTTAGGAAAACTAACTTAAAAGAATATATCCCTCATACTATTCTTCCTCAAAGTCGGGAAACTGATCAGTTTCCTCATTCATTCATTCATAGGTAAATGTTAAAAGAGACCTTAAAACATAACATGTGAGAGCTAGAAGGGAGTAAGATACAGAATGTTAGAAGACAATCAGGATGTTAGAGGTAGATTTGAGCCTGTAATATATCTTGTAGGAGTTGGAAAGGACCCTGTACCATACAATGTTAAAACACAGAACACAGAATATTGGAGCTAGACAGAGCCTTAGAACACAGAAGGCCACAGCCAGAAAGGAACTCAGAATACAGACTATTAAAGCTAGAAGAGACCTTATAAAATGGTAGAGCTGGAAGATGCTTTAGAATTACAGAGTACTAGTCATCAGACCTCTGAACTAGAAGGGACCTGAGAAATTAGTTAAAACTCGTTATCTTATAAATGAGCAGTCGGTGGTCACACAAGTAGTAAACCTCCTAGCTGGCTTTCAAACCCAGACACTCCAGCTTCAGATCCAGACTTCTGTTCTCTACTACACGCTACTTTTTTGTTGTTGTTCATCCTTTATTCTTCAAGAGGACCATGACTCCAGAAAGACTGGAGATGGCATCCACTCCACAACTACTTAGGATAGGGAAGAACACAGACCTAAAGCAATTCACTCAAGATCATAGGGTGATTAAGTGGTGGAGGCAGTTATCAAATATAGTTCTTTTAAGTACAAACCTGGTGTGTTTTCCACAATATCTCACAAAGAGATAGAGTGGGTAGAATATTCCTTATTTGGAATCAGGAAGTCCTGAGTTCAAATATGACCTTAGACACCTACTAGCTGTGTGATCCATGGGTGACATCATCACACCTGGGGGCATGGCAACATTTTCAACAAAATCTCCAAATAAAATTTATTCTAATTAAATCTATTGTTGTTTAATTGTCGCCTACCTTCTCTGACCCCATTTGAGGTTTTCTCAACAAAGATATTAGACTGGTTTTCCATTTCTTTCTCCAGCTCATTTTACAGAGGAGGAGACTGAGACAACAGGGTTAAGTGACTTGCCCAGGGTCACACAGGTAATAAGTTCCTGAGGCCTGATTTGAACTCAGGAAGACCAGTCTTTCTGGCTGTAGGTCCAACACTTTATCTATGGTGCTATTTAGCTACCCCCTTTAATTAACTCCATTCACAGGTGTATCACAGAATCCATTTTGGAAGGAGATGTAGGAAATGAGGCTTATATTCCTCTTGAATGGCCTTTGAGATTCCAGGGTTACTTCCAAACCTGCCATGCTTATCAATGGAGGATTTTGATGTAGGAGTTAAACAATGAATCCATAAAAATGTATGAATATATGAAAAATAAGTATTTTCATTGTCTCAAAGCAGAAACGAAATCCATAGATAGCATTGTGTGGAAGGAATGAGTGCCTAGATTCAGAATTTCATAATCAGCAGGGTTTGGGGAAGAGAAGCTATTTCCTCTTTTCCTAAGTTGACTTCATGAATGATGTAAGCTGCCTAGGGTTCACAGCTTCAGCTGTTTGGGGATTTCTTTGGAATTAGAACTTTATCCTACCTTTCATCTAAACATCCTGGGAAGCTCTCTGAGTATGAAAGACAAGTATTGGCTATAATTGATCCTCTTTGAACTGATACTTGTAAACTTAGTCAGTGTTGAGAACTTTCCCAGCAGTAGAATTCATTGAGGAAAAGGATCCCAGTAGTGGGTCTTTACTTTCCCAATGAAACTTGGGCTAATTGAATATATAGAATATAAGCCTCTTAAGAACAAGGACTGTTTCATTTTCATATTTGTATTTATTTATATAAATATTTATATGTTTACTTTTCTTTATAATATATATCTCTGTTTTACATATTTATATATAAATATTTATTTAAATTTTTATATTTCCAGCATCTAAGATAGTTCATACACATACTCGGTGCTTTACTAAATGCTGGCTGAATAGAAGGAAAGAAATAAGCATTCAGAAGGTAGGTGGCACAGTGGATAGAGTCCCCTGGGTGGAGTCAGGAAGACTCCTCTTCCTGAGTTCAAATCCAACCTCAGACACTTACTAGCTGTGTGACCTTGGGTAAGTCATTTAACCCACTTTGCCTCAGTTTCCCCATCTGTAAAATAAGCTGGAGAAGAGAATGGCAAACCACTCAGGTATTGTTATGGGAATCTAAAGATCTTCCCTGCCCCTAGGCCCTTTGCTGGTGTGGCTGCGTGACTTTGAGGACCCTTGGATATTTGAAAGTATACTGTGTTCCCTAATAGGCTGAATGTGGTCACGTGGAGCCTGTGGCGCCAGGCT
>CM053588.1:101238946-101270473 GCA_028646515.1 Pseudochirops corinnae
TTTTCCCCCTGAACTAGGTAAATGATATGTTTGATTAAAGTGAGATTGTTAACCCATTTTGAGTTGCTTTCCTTTAGAAAAGCAGATCTAAGAACCTGTGCTAGTAGCT
Source organism: Pseudochirops corinnae (assembly GCA_028646515.1). Classification (NCBI taxonomy): domain Eukaryota; kingdom Metazoa; phylum Chordata; class Mammalia; order Diprotodontia; family Pseudocheiridae; genus Pseudochirops; species Pseudochirops corinnae. The sequence goes on from CM053588.1 coordinate 101,239,056, forward strand.
GCCCTAGGCATGCTAGGGTGCTTGCTGTTACAGGTATCTTTGCCAAGAGAAGCCCAAATGGAGTCAGAGATGATGGAAAAGAACTTAACAGCAAAAGTACATACCGTGTGCCACGCATTTTACAAATATTATCTCATTTGATCCCCACAACTGCCCTAGGAGGTAGGTGTTATTATTATCATCCCCCCCACACACACACTTTCCTTTTTTTTTTTTTCACAAATTTAGAAACTGAAGCAGGCAGAAGTAAAATGACTTGCCCAGGGTCACACAGTTAGTAAGTGTCTGCTGCTTATCTGAACTTCAATCATCCTGACTCCAGATCTAACAGTGTATGGGCTGTGCCGTCAGCCACCTCTGGGCTGGTAGCACTCAACTATCAGCTGTTTGACCTGGAATCGACTGACTCCTCTTAGCAGCTGGGGACAAGGACTAGTTAAACATGGCAGGGCACATCATTACTGGTTTAAGTGGTATCTAGAGTTAGTGCCTTCCCTCTGAGGATTATCTTCTGCATATAACTTTATGCACCATCTTTTGTGTGTTGTTTCCCCTCTTAGTCTCTGAGCTCTTTGAGAACAAGGCCTGTCTTTTGCCTTTCTCTGTAACCCCAGAGTTGAGAGTGGTGTCATGTCTGACATGTAGGAATCCCTTCCTTAATGTTTTTTGACTGACTGCGTGGGTTGAGGATGGTCTTTGACAGAAGCACACCATCTCCCCTTAGAGAGAGACACTCAGTCCATAGGAAAGAGTATAAAATAAAGCTAGAAAGATTCCTGGGGCCTGGAGTCAGGAGACCTGGGTTTGAATCCCAGCTCCAAAACGTACTAGATCTATGATGATAGGCAAGGTGCCTCAACTCTCTGATCTCAGTTTTCTCTTCAGCAAAAAAGGAGTGATACTTGCAGTATTTGCAGTAGAAATAAGATGAGATTTGAAGGCAGATGACCTACCACTTTTGGTTTTTCTTTCTTTCTTTTTTTGGAGGCAATCAAGGTTAAGTGATTTGCCCACGGTCATATAACTAGTAAATTTCTGAGGTCAAATTTGAACTCAGGTCCTCCTGACTCTAGTCCTAGCACTTTATCCACTGTACCATCTAGCTGCCCCTTGCCACTTTCTTTTTATACTGCCTTAGGCAAGTCACTTAAAGTTTCTGGGTGTGCCTTAATGTCTTTATTTATAAAACGAGGTCTGGACTAAATGACCTCTTAGGTTCTTTCCAGAGCTAGGATCCTGGTTTTCTTGTGAGCCTCAGTTTCCTGAGATTGTAATTTTTAGATCTGAGCCTATCTCTGTGAGTCCTAGATAGAGAGCCTATGAGAACTGGGTTCAGGTGGCAACTCTGCCAGCAACTTACTCTGTAACCCCGATCAAATGGTTTACCCATCCCAAGCTTCCATTTCCTCAACAGCCTAACAGTGATAATAATCCCTCCATTCCCTGTCTCACAGGGCCATAGGTAGAACAAATGAGACACTGTATGTGAAAGTGCCCAGGAAAAGGCTAGAGCTCAATGCATAGAGTTGTGAAAGATTATTATGACTTTCCTGCCAGCCTAAAACTCTTTATCTAAATCATAAAAGCTGTATCTCAGATGTATACTTATAAACTCATTTCTGGAGACTTGGCATTTCTAAATGCATCAACGGAGACTAATTTGGTGCCTCACATGGTGCAAAAAGAAGAAAATAGGGGAAAAAGAGAAAAAGAAATGTCCGCATTGTTGATATATTAAATTAAGAAAGCAAATTGTTTGAAATCAATAAGGGTATAGACTGATGGGAGGGCCCTAATGTTTATCATTTACAGTTCTATCAATCTCAATTCATAGGCAGCGACACCTGTACCTAGCCAAAGGAGAGTGACTAAAATATAAAGATATCAATTTGGGAATCTTGCTTCCTTCTTTCTTCTTCTCTCAAATATCTAAAATCATGTGCGGCAGAGACAAAAGAGACCTTAGAATACAGAATATCATGCCTGGATAGGGTTTTGGAAAGCAGAATGTGAAAACTGGAAGGTATCTAAGAACAAAAAATGTCAGAGCTGGAGGTGGGGGGAAATCACAGCTCTAGTCCTTGAATATTGGATCAAAACTGAAAGGCATATTACATGAAATATCAGAGCTAGAAGGGATCTAGAGTATAGACTTTAGAGCAGTGGTTCTCAACCTGGGGGTCGAACAACCCTTTCACAGGGGTTGCCTAAAACCATCAGGAAACACATATTTCCGATGGTCTTAGGAACCGAGACACGGCTCCTTTATCTGTCTCCAGGCGGGTCCACCCATGTGCAGATACACCCACATATGAGTATTAAAGGGTTGCGGTATCAGGAAGGTTGAGAACCGCTGCTTTAGAGCTTCCTGATCAATGTCCTTTATATGAAGAATATTATGCAATTTTTCAAATAGAATTTGGCCCTCCAATTCTTATTCATTTCTGGGCCCAGTTCATTACCCATTTACAATGTCTTTTCAAGATACTTGTATACTAATTGACCAGACCTACAGATTGTCCATATGGATTGTATATGAAGCAGTAATCTAAGCAATAGGCATTTTTTAATCCATTTGGGTCTTCCTATGTGGATAATTCAGGCTGAATTCTTTTCAGTGAGTATGGAGTTCATTTAGGGTGTTTTACAATATTAAAAGAACTTGACCAAAGTCTCATGGATAGCTAAGTGTTAGAGGAAGGAGTAAAAACTGTATCATAATATCATAATTTATATCCTTACAGGAACCTTAGAGGAAATCCAATCTAATCTCCTCATTTTACACATTAAAGCACTGTTCAAAAATATTAAATCCCTAGCCCAGAGTAACATATGAGTATCTGAACCATGCCTCATTATCCTGTGGTGATTACACAGCTATCAGTTTTATGAATGAAGAATCTAACTCCCAGAGAGAAGTGCTACCTTTCCCAGTGATCATGGGGTATGAGATAGAAGGGAGGTAACTTATAACAAAGGCAGGAAAGGTCTTATCTGGAAGGAGGGAGAGTACTGTGAGAGCTTCTGTGGGTAAGTACTTGCCTCTCAGGGACATAGAAGGTCAGACAGTTTCATCTTCCTGTAGATTTTGTGTTGTATCTGGAGCCAGTTGTTATTCTGGTGCCACAATCGGCCTGCCATCCTCCTAAAGGACAAGCTGACCTTTCACATTTAGTTTTTAATGTCTTTGTCCATTTATTTGCCCTTAAACCAAGGGCTGCCAAAAAATACAGTGGGTCTCACTGTACAATTTCATCTCAGGAAAGCTACTAAGAAACATTTCTCTGATTCAATAAACAATAAAAATCTTTCATAATCTGTAGTGTTGGAAGGTTTGTAAAGCACTTAAGTCGCCATGAGTACATAAGATACATTGGGAAAGTACTGTTCTCTTTGTTTTAAATATGACCAACTTGCCCAAGGTCACACCTCTGCCTGCTCCTGCCTACTATGAGGCAGACCTTCCAGAAAACAACAACATGACCACGTGCTCACCCCTTATATTGTGCCCTCTGGAATGCCTGCTCCATATTTAACAAACTCCCCTTCATCTTAAACCTTTCCTTTTTTTCACTCCTATGATACTAGAGACCATGTTTGGAAATGGCTATAACTTTACCCTAGTATTCTCATCTCCCTGCAGTGAATATAGAGGTATGGTTCATTTTCAGTTTTCAAGGACAATTTTTAAAAAATTAATCAGAAACTCCATTTTTACAAATGAGGAAATGAGGAAAAAGGCCCAGAGATCCAAAAACCAAAAAAAAAAAAAAAAGCAGAATGAAAGGATACAAGTACAACAGGTTGAACATGAAATGAGAATTTATAACTTTGTTTTGAGGCTTATAAGGAACCAGGCGCCAATTCCCAGACAAATCTTTGCAGCTGCAAGATCTCAACAACCTACAAAAACCTCCCAGCAGGGTAGGGAACCCTGAGAAACAGACATCTCCCTTTGGCTCCAAGCAGATCCTAGCCCCGACTGAGGCGTAATGTTACCTGCTACTTAGAAGTTCTTTGGAAGAACTTGATCCCTTCCAGGACCATAATTGTCGCATTGTTAAGCATATGTATTTAGCACCCTGTATGGAGCTGATCATTTTTCTTACATCGCTCTTCCCACCCTCCCCAACACAGAGGGAAATTACAACCATTAATCTCAATAAAAAGAAATATTGGACTTTGATTTCCATGCCATGGGCCCCCATTATTCATACTTTAAATGTTCAGAACAGCTGAGCATGACAGCGTAGAAACAAACAGTCATAGAAAGGCTGCATCCATATCCTGATGTAGGATTTTCTCTTCATTCAGAACAGGCAGGAGTCACAGATAACATCCATTAACCGTTTTCCTCTTTTAACCAATGAATTGATTGGCAAATTCTAATTATAATGCAAACTTGAATACAGACTATTTTTCAAAACTAAGATTAACAGATGCACAAAATCTCTGAGCTTGGAAAGACCTTAGAACATAAAATGTTAGAGTTTGTTAGAGTTCAGTGAGAATTTGTAATACAAAATGTTAGAACCAGAAGGTTTATAACCAACATTAAAGGTAGAGGGAAGTGTAATACATAGAATGTTAGAGTTAGAAAGTTAGTATGAAGAATATTGGGGGTGGAATACACATTAGAACATTGAATGTTAGAATTTATATTGAAAATAGAAATCATCTTGTTATTTGTCGGTTTGTTTGGTTGGTTTTTTTTAATTTTATCACTGGGAAACCAGTCTTCCAAGAGGGGAAGTATATGTGAATAAGTAACCTTACTCAAGGTCACTCAATGAGTAGGTAGTAAGTAAAGGTAGCCTTCAAACCCAGATCTCCTAGCCCTCCATTCGGGGAACTTTCCACTCTCCTATGCTACTTCATTTATGTTTTTCAAATCAGATCTTTAATTTGCACACTACCTTTTCCCACCCAGGCCCCACAAGAGTTTTGCTTAAGAAAAAAAGCTTTTAAATTATATCTTTGGGGCATCAGTCAGATGGCAAACAAACAAAACAAAACAAAAAATCCAGGAATTCAAGAGTTTCCCTTTCACATTATGTTGAAAGGTTTGTGGTCCCATTACTCTAGAGTCAGGATTTCAAATTTCTTTGTCCAAGAAGCTTCGAAGAAATTCGATACAAACAGAACTATTTTCAGTATCATCTTACTGGGTTTAGGAATATTGAAAAAGGAATGTGAAAATGTCAATGAAAATGGCTCTGAGCTGAGCCAGAGCTTGCCCAAAGGCAAGAAAAACAAAGCTGAGTATGTGAAAAGTACTGAAAGGGTACCTATCAATGTGTTTGCAGTATTTTATTACTCTTTATAAATAGATAGATAGATAGATAGATAGATAGATAGATAGATAGATAGATAGATAGATAGAGATATTTCAGAGAATGACTGGAAGACTTCAAGACAATCTAGTCCCATCCTCTCATTTTAGAGATGAGACAAACGATAATCACAAAGATTGAGGGGCCCATCCAAGAGCAGGTATCTAGCTAAAAGCAGAGTCAAAATTTCAACCATCTGCCCCTGTGACTCACTATCTGTGTAACACCAGAAGGTGCCATTGTGGAGGCATCTTTGTGGCACACTGGATAGAGGACTGGGCCTGGAGTCAGGAAGACATGGGTTCAAATCTAGCCTCAGATACTTATTAGCTGTGTGACCCTGGTCAAGTAACTCAACCTCTTGTCTGTCTCTGTCTCCCCATTTGTAAAATGGAACAATAAGAGTACCTACCTCGCAAAGTTATGGTGAGGCTCAAATGAGATTGCAATTGTATAGCCCTTAGCACAGGGCATAGCACATAGTGAATGATATATAAACGTTAGCTATTATTAGCTATTAAAGTCTCTGAAGAACTTTGGAATCAGTCGTGAGACACGGGAGGCAATGGTGCAGGACCGCCCAGCATGGCATGCCTGCATCAAAAAGGTTCTGTTCTCTTTGAGTAAAGCAGAGTTGCAGTAGCTCAAAAGAAATGTGAAATGCACAAATTTGTAGACATCTCCACTCCAAATGTTCATATGGACTATTTGTTCTTATGGACTACCCATGGTAGAGCCTTCCGAGCTCACGCTGGTCTAATCAGTCCCAGCCAAACACACGTACCTTGACCCCCACATAGTGATGTTGTTTTGGTTCTCTTTGAGAACTCACAACAACCAAGTAGCTGTTTATTAGTAGAGGGCACAGTTAGCTCTTCAGGTTCCTCCCTCCTCCCTTTTACACATGAGCACAGCTGAGTCCTTCCAGAGATTTGTCTGTCTCCAACTTGGAGAGTGCATTAAGGCATGATTATTACTACTGTTACACACCTCTCGTCCCTACCACTTTTATAACTAACCATGTTATAAAAGTTTTCTCACTTTTTAGCTTACGAGTAATGTCGTACCCCCTAGGTCTGTGAAGTCCCTTTCTTTATTAGAGGAGTCAGTCAACTATGGTCCAAATCTGGCCATTCACTTCTTTTTGTGTGGCCCTCAAGCTAATAATTTTTTAAAATATTTTTAAAGAAAGTTTTGCTGTATTTAAAAATGTAAAAACCATGCTTAGCTTGCCAGCTATGCAAAAACAGGCAAAAGACAGGATTCGGCCCTTGGGCTATAATTTGCCAACTCTTACTCTGTTTTACAGATAAAAAGTATTAATATAATCATAATAGCTAGAGCCTCCAATTAGGAAAATTCCCAGCATTCAGACAGAAGTTTGACTTTGCCCTAGTTTAATTTTTAAAAATATATCTCTCACTAACCTTCGGCCTTCTTATGCTTGAGACAAAAATCAGGATAAAGAAAACATTTAGTTTAAAGAAATGAAGAGAGTATATAATAGTATCTCTTTCTGGACAGGCATGGGAAGAGGAAGGTGAGGAAAGAGAAGACCTTTTTTGGGAATTTCTCTCAGTTCTTGAAGAGAGAGCTACCAAGAGTAGCTACAACCTAAGCCTTCTGCCCTGAGATGCCTGTGGGGGGTCTAATGGGCCTCTTTCATCTCTCCTGTCTGCTAGAACTCAGGCTTGCTATCACTTTCTCTGTTAAATCGCCTTCATTTTTTTTCACCAGTTGCCCCTGGTACTACCAATTCTTTTCATCTCAGCTCATTAAATCCTGGACCAGGGTCAGGGAGACCATTTCTTAACTGAAGCTCTTCAGTTCTTTCAGACCTCAGTCCTTCAGTCAATCAATAAGCATGGATTAAGCATTACTGTGTACCAGTTTGCTAAATACTGGGGCTACAAGTTTAGAGAAAAATAAATGATCCCTGTTCAAAAAGAGTTTACATTCTGATGAGGAAGACAAGTACATAGAAAAATATATGCAGAAAAAAGAAGAATATAAATATAAAAAGACAATAAGTCCAGAGTAGTTAAATACAAGGTATTTGAGAGAGAGGGGACTGGCACTGGAGGGGCAGGAAGTCTTCAGGTAGAAGGTTGTGTCTTAAAGGGAGAGAGGGAGTCTTTGAAGAGGAAGTGAGAAGGGAGTGCTTTCTAGGGATGGGAAGGAAGGAAAGAAGGAAAAAAGGCATTTATGAAGTACCAACTATGTGCCAGGCACTGTGCTAAGCATTTAACTAATGTAATCTCATTTCATTCTCACTGAGAATCAATGAGATAGTTGTTATTATTATCCCCACTTTACAGATGAAGAAACTGAAACATAGAGATTAAGTAATTTGCCCCGCGTCTCACAGCTGCTAAGTATCTGAGGCCATATTTGAACTCAGATCTTCCTGACTACAGGCCTTCTGCTCTATTCACTAAAGTACCTAGCTGCCATGGCAAAGTTACAGAGAAGGAAAGAGGCAGTGTCATGTGTGAGCTGCAAAGAAAAGGCCAGTTTGGCTGAATCACAGAGTGGGAGATATAGAGTAATATCCAAAGAGGTTGGAAAGAGAGGTTGGGCACAGGTTGTGAAGGGTTTTAAAAGCTAAACATAGGAGTTTCTATGTGATTGTAAAGGTAATAGGGAATCATTGACTTTTATTGAGTTGTGATAGTGATATGGTCAGATCTGTGCTTAAGGAAAATCACTTAGGCAGTGGCGTGTAAGACCGACTGCAAAAGGGAGAGACAAGGCAGGGGAACCAAAGTAGGAGACTGTTTCAGTAATCTAAGCCAAAGGCTTTATGTCTTAACCAAAATGGTAGCTATGGAATTAGAGAGAAGGCATAAGATTCAAGAGGCATTATAGAGGTAAAAATGCCAAGAGACAGAGAGGCTCTGCATGTGAAATATTCAGAATATGAAAAGAATAACGCTAAAGTAGAGACCAGGAGAATGAGGGTGCCTCTGAAAGAAATAGGAAAGTCTGGAAAAAGGAGGAGCGAGGAGGCAAAAAGATAAATGAGTTCTGTTTTCAACAGGATGAAGTTGAACTGTCTTCAAGGTCTACAGTGTGAAATGTTCAATAGTCACTTTGTGGTATGGAGTTCAAGGGAGGGCTGAATAGAGAGGATTCTATATTCAGAATGTATGTGTCCCTTTAAGAACTCCCAGCCCTGGCTCATCTGTGTTCTAGTTCAAGGACCATGGTAGTCCCTAAATTCTCTCCAGGCTGAGAATGAATACATACCCCTCTGGATTACAAATCCCAGGGTGTCAGCTGGTTCTCAAACCCCTAGTGACCCATTCTATCTCTGTAACACCGGGTGAAGCATTTTCCATCTCTATGCTTCATTCTGCATCTCTGAAAAGAAAGATTTTAACTAGATGGTCTCTAATAGTTCTATATCCTACGAATACAGACCTTCTAAATCTAAGTTGAATGGTAATTCAGTTATGCCAACAATAGAAAGATAAACTAACATCCCAGAGAGAGTTCTGAATGTGGCATTAGCAGGACATGTATTCGCATTTCACCATAGGCCTTAAGATTATGGGCTAGTCACTGACCCTCTGCCACCTTCTATTTCCTTATCTATAAATGGTGAGGGGGCATAGACATCAAAATAGTACCTGCCTCAGAGAGTTGAGTGCAATTAGTGTGGATAACTCACTGGGCCTGGAATCAGGAAGACTCATTTTCATCAAATCTGGCCTCAGACACTTACAAGTTGTGTGACCCTGGGCAAGTCACTTCACCCTGTTTGCCTCAATTTCCTCATTTGTAAAATGAGCTGTAGAAGGAAGTGGTAATCTCCTCCAGTATCTTTGCCAAGAAAACCCCAAATGAGATCACGAAGAGTTGGATGCCACTGAAATGTCTGAACAAGAACAACCGAGACTTAAAAGGCTCAGAGGAAGTAATATCCAGTGTAGACAATGCTTTGTCAACCCTTGAAGTGCTATGTAAATGTCAGCCATTATTATCATTTTACCATGCTTCTTAATACAGTAGAATGAGCTCTAGAACAGGGGTTCCCAAACTCTTTTGTGTCATGGCCCCCTTTGGCATTCTGGAGAAGCCAATAGAATCCTTCTCAGAAGAATGCGTTTAAATGTATGAGATAAAATGCAAACCGTTGGAAAGAAAACCAAATGCATTGAACCAAATGTAATAGGCAACTAGGTAGAGCAGTGAATAGAGCTTGTTTTTAGCAGGTCCAAAGTTGAAATCCAGCTTGAGGCACTTACTAGCGGGGTAACCCCGAGCAACTCACCGAACCTTTGTCTGCCTTAGTTTCTTCGTGTATAAAAAGGAGTTAACAATAGTACCGACCTCACTGATTTTGGGGGAGAATCAAATGAGATAAAATGGTTTGCAAACTCTAATGTTCTACATAAATGCTGTTATTATTCAAATGCAATTAACAAAATGTTGAGAAAACATTTTCACAAACTCCTTGAATTCTATCTATAGATACTGTGGGGGGTCCATGGAGAACCCATACTCCAGAAAAAAAAAATGCTGAAATATGGATTCTAGCCCAGCACTGCCACTATTAGAAACTGCTTACTCTTCCTCTACTGTGACCCTCGAGGCAGCTAGATGGTACCATGGGTAGAACACTGGGCCTAGAGTCAGGAAAGACCTGAGTTCAAATTCTGCCTCAAACATTCCAGGGCAAGTCACTTCATCCTGTTTGCTTTAGTTTCTTCATCTGTAAAATGAACTGGAGAAGGAATTGACAAAACCACTCTAGTATCTTTGCCAAGAAAACCCTAAATGGGGTCATAAAGAGTCAGACACGACTGAATTGACTGAACAACCAATCTATGGCCCTCATTCTTCTCATCCGCAAAGGGATGGAACTGGACAAGGTGACTTGTAAAAGTCTGTACAAGGCCAAAGTCTCATGTTTCTATGCCAAAGACCTTTTCAGATTTAAGGAGGGAGTCTCTTACTTCTTTTTGTGTTAAAAAGCTGTATTGTTCCTCACCTTGCCTGAAAACTGAATGATGAAGGTGAAAAAGGAAAGCCTAGTTGGGGGAGAGGAGCAAAGTGAAGGGGACAGAGGTCTGACCTGTGTGAAGATTGGATTGAAATTTTAGTGCAAAAGAATATGACAAAAGATGGGGGATATGACACAGGCAGAATTTCTGCTAACAAACCACCTAACTCTGCACTGGAAAGGGTCCTGCGCTTGAGTTTAAGAGGCCTAGATTCTAGTCTCTGCTACTAATTGTCATGGGAGCTTGGAAAATAATTTCATTTCTCTTGACTTTATCCTTAACACAGGAAAAAGAAGCCTATCCTCCTTATTCCACAGTGTTGTTGTGATAATTCAGATGAAACAGTAGATATGAAGTACTTTGTTCATTTTAAAGGGTTATAATAATGTAAATTATTTTCAAATTATGCCAACACCTGTGGTCACTTTAATAACCGTGCCCCTTTCCTGCCAGAAATGCCTTGAGATACAGGGAGGAAGCCATTCTTGTGCCACTTTCCATATTTCCCCTTCATTGACTCTTAGGGTCTCTAAAATGCCATCAGCCCTGGGTTTCACCTCACTCCCTGTGGCCACTAACATTTCAAGCCAGCTTTTCTATGAGAATTGGCCAATTGGGGACCCCTGCTATAGCTCTCCATTCCCTTATTCACCTTAGCTTGCCAGATATGACTTCAGGACAATGTTGCCGCTGAAATTAAGGCAATTAACATGTAGATTGCAGATATGATGGAGTTGGATTTTTCACGACTGAATCACTTCAAATTCGACAGGGGAAAAAAAAATCCAGGTGGGACATAAAAGGCTGTTTATTATTTCAGATTTCTACATCGAAAGGCTGTTGGGATGTTTTAAAGCCTCACTTTAAAATGTTCACTCAGAGAACAACTTGCTCCATAAATTCCTGCTAAACTTCTTCAGTCGTGGGATGTGTAAAAACAAAAAGCAAAAAACGATGGAAGAGTCCAAGATGGAATCACAAAACCAGAGAATGAGAGAACTGGAAGAGAATTTTGACCCCAAAATGTCAAAGCACAGAACAGAAAATGTTGGAACTAGGGGAGTCCTTAGAATATTAGAACACAAAGCATAAAATATTAGCTCTCCAATTTGGAACTAGGCCCAAAGGGCAACTAAACTGTGATACCTTTTGATCCAGTAATGCCATTTCTGGGTCTGGATCCCAAGAGATGGGTCTGGATCCCAAGGGAAATGGACCTACATGTGCAAAAATATTTACAGCAGCTCTTTTTGTGGTGACAAATAATTGGAAATTATGGGGATGCCCATCAATTGGGGAATGACTAAACAAGTTGTGATATATGAATGTAATGGAATACTATTGTACTCTAAGAAATGATGAGCAGGCAGATTTCAGAAAAAACCTGGAAAGACATACATTAACTGATGCCAAGTGAAGAGAACAGAACCAGGAGAACATTGTACATAGTAACAGCAACATTTTACGATGATTAACTATGATTGACTTAGCTCTTCTCAGCAATACAATGATCTAAGACAATTACAAAAGACTCTTAATGGAAAATGCTGTCCACATCCAAAGAAGAAACTATGGGATCTGAATGCAGATTGAAGCGTGCCATTTTCACATTTTTTGTTTGTTTGCTTGTTGTTGTTTTCTTTCTCATGGCTTTTCCCTTTTGTTCTGATCCTTCTTTCACATCATGCCTAATGTAGAAATACGTTTAACATTATTGTACATGTATAATCTATATCAGATTGCTTGCTTTCTTGGGGAGGGGGGAGGGAGAAAAAAATTAGAACTCAAAATCTTATAAAAATGAATATTGAAAATTATCTTTATGTGTAATTGGAAAAAATACTATTAAGGAAAAAATTAAAATATTAGCTCTCTAGGAGGCAGTCTCAAAGAACCATAGAATAATGAACCTGGAAGGAAATTGAGTAATCACCCAATTTAACTTCTTCATTTAACAGATGGGGAAACCAAGTCCACAGAAGGTTAGGTAAACTGACTATATTCACTTAGTAATTGATGAAGCCTGAAACTGAGTCCTTTGCATTGATTTCCAAATCAAGCACTTTTAAATTAAGAAGACTGGATGGGGAATGTTAGCAGAGATCTTAGGGCTTAAAATGCTAAAAGATATAACATAGAAAGTTACAGTTGTAGAGCATCTTAAAAGTCACCTCATCACTTCTCATTTTACAGATAAAAAAACTGAGACCCAAAGAAATTAAATGACAAATTGCAGCCAGACCACAGGTCTTCCAGCTCCAATACAATGTTCTCACTACCTCACCACACTACCTCAAAAGACCAAACAACCCTCCAAACACCTGGGTTGGATGATGGTTCAAAAAAATAGAAAAAGAACAAAACAATACACTTCATTAATTCAGGAAAGATCTGACTGCTGCAAATAAAAGGAAATTGCTCTAATTGCAGACAAAATGCAGCTTTGGTTATTTCATTTATAAATTTCAATTGCAGTTAGATTAACAAGGATTTCAAGGAGGAAAACTTACCATTGCAAAGTCTTTTTTCACATTGGGCATGCAAATAACAAACAGCTCTTAAAATGCCTCAGAATAGCAGAGAGATAGGTGGGGGGAGCTGGAAGGCAGAACGCTTGCCCCAGGACTATCTCAATCATTCATTCATTCATTCATTTAACAAATATCCAAGTGTTCTTTGGTTGATCATCACCAATGGAATGCCCCCTAATACTCTAAGATTCTGAACTGGGCCCTCTTCTCTTTCTATAACTATCCCTTGGTAATCTCTTTGCCTTCAAAGGTTTAATGGTCACAGATAATGTCTAGATCCCTCTACCCAGTCCCACTCTCTCTCCTGAGCTCCATTTTAACATCATCAATCATCCAGTAGATATTTCCTTCAAGACGTTGCATAGTCATCTCAAACTCAACATGTCCAAATTAGAATTTATTTTGTTTCATTTCACTGCAAAAATCCTACCCCTCATCTGAAATTCTCTGTTTCTGTCAAGATTACCACAATCTTTCTAGTCAACCATGTTTGAAATTTTATAGTCACCTTTGATTCTTCACTGTTTCATCCCATGTATTACATTCTCCCACCTATCCCCTTCTCTCTAAAAGATACGTGTCACAGGGGACAGCTCACTCTAGGTTTGGAGTCAGAAGACCTGAGTTCAGATCTAACTTCAGTCACTTCCTAGCTGCGTGTCCCCACCCACCCCACCCCCACCCCAGACAGGTCAATTAATCTCTCTTAGTCTCAGTTTCTTTAACTGTAAAATAGTGATGATAACAGTAGCATCTACCTCAGTTGTGAGAATAAAATGAGATGATATTTTGTAAAGCTGTTAGCAGGGTGCCTGGAACATAGTAGCACCTAAAACATGCTTGTTCCATTCTCTTCTCCCCCTGCCTCAGACGCTTACTAGCTGCATGACCCTGGGCAAGTCACTTAACGCTGTTTTCCTCAGTTTCCTCATCTGTAAAATGAATTGGAGAAGGAAGTGGCAAACTGCTCCAGTATCTCTGCCAAGAAAACCCCAAATGGAGTCATGAAGAATCAGATATGACTGAAATGATTGAACAACAACAAAAATACTCACTGGAAGTTTAATCATTTTCTCTTGAGCCAGTTGGAGTTAGCTGGCTCCAGCTCACTCCTATGGAGCAGCAAGTAGGACTATGTGGCTGGATCTTAGAGTACATGAAGGGGAATTGAGTATAAAAAGACCAGAAATGTAGGAAGGGGACAGGTTTTGAAGCGTTTCAAATGCCATGGTTTTGTATTTGAGAGAAATGGAGGCTTATTGAGGAGGGAGAGTGATGTGGTCCTACCCACTATGCTTTAAGAAAGTCACCTTGGCCACTGGGTGAAAGATGGATTGGAGGAGAGAAAGACTTCATAACAGTTCTGTGAGATAAGTGTTATTATAAGCCTTATTTTATAGGTAAGGATGAACAGCATAGCTGATGAATGTCAGAAGCAGAACAAAGACCCAAGTCTTCTGGATTCCACTACTCTTTCCACTATGCTACATTGTTATTATCAAGTCCAGTTTGACTATCAATAAAAGTTTCATGCTGGAGGGCATACTTGAAATGGATTTTAAGGTTGGCCAGGATTTCTGTGATTAGCTAGCATTTATATAGCTCCTTGGGTTTTAGAAAATGTCCTTCATAAATATTGGTTTATTCTGTCAACCCTCACAATAGCTGTTATTATTACCCCCACTTTACAGATAAGTGAGGCAGGCAAAGGTTAAGTGACTTTCTCTGGGGTTTGAGAGCCAGTAAGTGTCTTAGGCTAGATTTGAACCTAGGTATTCATCACTTACTGTTTGGAGTACTGATGTTGGTCAAAGTAGATGGTTCAGGTAAAGATGATATGACAAGAATGGAAAAATAGAAGTTTAGATCAATTTATAGGACACTTTGAATAGCCAGACTAAGGAATATGGAATTTACCCTGTAGGCAATAATGAAGTTATTCTTAGTCAAGGGATGTTCTGAACTGAAGTCAGAAATCGAAACAGAAACAGGTGATATGGTGGAAAGAAAACTGGGTTTGGCTAGAGGAGCCCTGAGTTCAAGTCCTACATAAACTCAATAAACTCCTGTTGCTTCTCATCACCTTCACAATCAAATATGAAATCCTCTGTTTGGCATCCAAAGCCCTGCATAAGTTGCACCCACTCCCATTATGCCAGTCTCCTGATTCCTTCCTTACTCTTCTCTCCCCACCCACCAATGACCCAGACCTCCTCATACAAGGCTCTCCAACTCCCAACTACAGGCATGTTTACTTTCTGTCCCCATGCCTGCAATGCCTCCTGCCTCATTTCTCCCTCCCAACTTTCTTCAAGTCTCAGATAAAATCCCACCTTTTGTAGGTAATTTTCCCTGATCCCCCTTAATTCTATCACCTTTACTCTGGTATGTTGTCTAGTCTTTGTTTATATGTAGCTGTTTGCATGTTGTCTCCCCCATTAGACAACTCCCCCAATGAGGTCTGTCTTTCACCCGTCCCTTATATCACCCAGAGCTAAGCACAGTGTCTGACATATAGTAGGATCTTAATAAAAGTTTACTTACTATTAACCTTATTATATTGGACAAATCTCTTCAACCCTCTAAGTCTCTGGTGCTTCATCAGCTGGAATAAAAACTCTATTATTTCCACTCTCATAGGGTCAGTGTGAAGAAACAGGCACGTTCTCTGCAAATATGAACTCTTCTTAATAGAACAGAGAACATACTGTGCCTAGGACCCCAACTTTTAAGTCATACTGTGTTTCCTGATTGTCTTTATGTTTTTTATTTAGAAAATCAGAAAGAGACTAAGAGAAAACTAGAAACCTTCTCTACATGTTGCCTTTTATATTCCGCTACTGCTATATAAACTTTTGGGAAGAAAAAAAGTCTTGTTTGCTCAGCTACACCATAATTCCTTTCATGATAGGGTTAAAGTGCCCAAGAGATTTAAAAATGAGCCATGTCTAACAACAATGGCAACAACAGCAATGAAAGGAAGAAGAGAAAGGGGAGGAGGAGAAGAAGGAGGAAGAGGAGGAGGAGAGTGAGATGATGAAGAAGATGAAGAAGAAGGAGGAGGAGGAGGAGCATTAAATGCATACAGTACATTAAAATTTGCAAAGTACTTCAAATGAGTTATCTCATTTTACCTACACAGCTCAAAACAAATTGGGAATAATGACACTCACCTAGCAACACCTATGCTCTCTTTTATAAGCACACCTTGCAGCAAATTCATTGTCCCCATTCACTGACAGTGACATTAGGTGAAACACTATTACAAAGGATGCTTTCAGCTGAGTTCCCAGCACTCTCTTGGATCATCCCCAGCTGTTCAATTTTCACCTCAGGCAATGGAGATAATAACTACTTGCTGTGCATGAAAGAAAAGGTGTGTTTTGAACCTTAAAGCATCATATAAATTGAGTTGTTATTATTGTTGTTTCCAGTTAGAGTGGTCAAGAGAAGCTTTCTCTAGTTACCACAATCAATAGCAACAGTCAGTTAAATATGATCCCATTGACATGACCATGACTATCTAGTTGACCATCTCCATTGACGAGACAAACTGCATGATAGACTTTACTATACTTATAGTCATATACGTGCAAATTAAAGGAGGTGAAGAACTGAGATTTTTCTGATAATTCAGGCCAACAAAGACCATCACCACTAAGGACAAAAAAGTCTATTTTCATAGAAACATCCAGGTAACTCAATTAAAAAAAAAAAACGAATGTTTAACTGAAATAAGGGACTATCAAGTTTTAGAGGCACAAGAGATTCTAAGACATAGAATATCAGAGGTAGACGTGACTTCAGAACACAAAACATAAAATGTTAGACTCTATTGTTGTTGTTATTCGTTCAAAGAAGATCAATGACATCACAGAGTGATGTCTTGACTTGTCCATGAATTGTAGTTAAGTGAGGTAGAGTTGTGCAAAGTCATCAGCCTCTCTCTTCTCTCTCTCTCTCTCTCTCTCTCTCTCTCCCTCTCTCTCTCAGTGTCTCTCTCTCTCTCTCAGTGTCTCTCTCTCTCAGTGTCTCTCTCTCTCTCTCAGTGTCTCTCTCTCTCTCTCACTCTCTCTCTCTCTCTCTCTCTCTCTCTCTCTCTCTCTCTCTCTCCCTCTCCCTCTCTCTCTCTCTCTTTCTCTCTCTCTCTCTCACTTCCTAAATCATCAAAGTCCACTGGCAGGACAAAAATCAAGACAACTAGCAGTGGCCCACGGTGCAGTGGATGACCATGGTATCTTCAATGTCTCACCCAGCTCTGAGTGCTGTATAGCACCTACTTCAGCTGCCTTTTTGGCCTTTGGAACAAATTGTTCTTATCTGACCATTCCACCAGGGAAAGTCTTTATAGTTGGGGTAGACATCCCTCCAACTCACCTATCAGTTTGGGGCCTGTCAGTTACCCTCAACCTGGTTTAGCCCATCTGCTGAGATGGTTTACCAGGGTGTGGATGCTGCACATACTATAGCTTCTTGGAGCCACATGTTAAAGTTGGGTGAATCAGATGGACACAAAAAGTGGACGAGCAGCCCTGAAAAGGGAGTGGCAAGCCCTCACATCAGAAGTGCTAGTCCTCCTGATCACCCCACACACCCCATTAAACATATGACGTATTATATAAAAGCTAGAAGGAACCTTAACATGTTAGAACATAGAACTTGAAAAATGGCAGAATATGAAACAAAAAAATGTTAGATAGAGAATGTATAAAATCAGAATCACGAGGGACCTTATGATATATAATATTGGAGTACAAACCATAAAATGTCTAGAGCTGAAAGGGAAGCTAAATGTCAGAACACAGAATATCATAGATGAAAAGTACCTTAGAGATTATCTAGACTGGGGGCTCTTAGCATTTCTAATGTCATAGATGCTTTTGTCAGTCTGGTGAAGCTTATGTGCCCCTTCTCAGAATGTTTTTAAATACATAAAATAAAATACATGGGATTACAAAGAAAACCGATTATGATGCAACAAAATTTTGTATCTACATCTATCTATCTATCTATCTATCTCTCTATCTATCTGTCTATCTATCTATATCTATATATCTAAATATCTGTCTCTATCTATCTCTATCTAGGTAGAGATAGAGATAGATATAGATATGTTTTAACATTTATAGACTCCAGAGTAAGCTATCTTATCTAGTCCAAGCTCATTTTGCAAAGGAGGAAACTGAGGGTCCAATCCATGAAATAATATGACCAAGATCATGCAAAAAGTCAAGTTGAATCCAAGACTAAATCCAAGGTTTCTTGGTTCCTAGACAATGCTCTAACAATGATATTAATTGCTTCAAGTGTCTCTTCCAGTCTGCTTATGCAGCAGACCCTATCCAAACTTCTGAGAATCATTCATTTATTCATTAATATTTATTGTTCATCTACCATGAATAAGGCCTTGTACTTGGCTCTGTGGCACTCACAACTCCTTCCCCAGACCTCCCTTTGGATTCCATCACAACCACTGTGCGTCAGTCAGAGCCTCCATGAGAATGTGTCGTGGAGAACTAGCAAGCTGTGGGTGTGATACCAAAGCTGTGATTTTTACATGTCTTCACTGACAGCTCTTCTGAAATCACACTATCTCTCATGTGTGCGATTTCTCAGACATATCTTTCTCATCCCATCCATGGATATATTCTTTCTTTTATTTTTTTGAATTCTTTACAACCATGATATGAAATGCAAGATCACAGCAGCTAAACTGCCTCCTTATTAGCATTATAACTATAGTCAAAACACATTATACTTGGCTAATAAATTTATTTTTTATGTAATAGAAATGCCATCAAAGCATAGTTAATCTGATTTGAATTAGATTATAATTGGACTTCTTGTGCACAAGGAAGGGAAATTATTCTTTATTGTTGCAGAATGACAACACCCCATTTGTAATTTTTTTTAAGTAAATGGTAGATGTAGCCTGCAGGGGTGCGACTCGCCTGTTCCTTACCCAGCAGTCTGCAGTACCATCGTCCTTGTTTCACTGGGTCCTGCAGAGTGCAAAAAGATATGTAATAGTAGCTATCACAGTAATAATGATGATGATGGTAATAATAATAATAATAATAATAAAAAGCAATAATAATAACATTCTTGTTCTTGTTGTTCAGTTGTTTCAATCATGTCTCACTCCTTGTGACCCCATTTGGGCTTTTATTTTCAAAGATAATAGAGTGGCTCACCACTTCCTTCTTCAGTTTGTTTTATAGGCAAGGAAACTGAGGCAAATAGGATTAAGTGACTTGTCCAGGGTCACATAGATAGTAAGTGGATTTGGATCCAGGTCTTCCTGATTCAAGGCCCAGCACTCTATCCACTGTGTTGTGCAACCGCCCCCAGTAATGATATTTTGTTGTTCATTCATTTCAATCATGTCCAACTCTTCATGACCCCATTTGGGGTTTTCTTAGCAGAGACACTGAAGTGGTTTGTCATTTCCTTCTCCAGTTCATTTTATAGATGAGGAAACTGAGGCAAATGGGGTTAAGTGACTTACCCAGAATCACACAGCTAGTAAGTGTCCAAGGCTGGATTTGAACTCAGGAAGATGAATCTTCCTGGCTCCAGACCCAGCAGTCTATCAGCTAGCTGCCTAGACCTTTCATACTGTCTTTATTTGGTTCCTTGAAGATATAAATATGATATCTGGGGTTATCAAGAGAGATGAAGTAGAGTCTCCACATACTTTGTCAGTTAAGTAGCTGAAGATGGATCCAGAGTCTCTGGCCATCCCAGTCTCCATTTCCTGATGAGCAAGGAAACTCCTCCAGCAGCAGATTTCAGCTCCATGCAAGATGTCTAAAGAAAAGGAGAAACACAAGCAGCATCCTAATAGTAGCCTCTACCCCCCAGGGTTATTAGGAGGATCAAATAAGATAATATTTGCAAACTGTTTTGCAAACCTTAAAGCACTATGTATATATGCTATCATACTAATCATTATTATTATATAATATTCTAATAATTATTATATGAATATATTATAAATTGGCAGTATAACTAGAATAATGGTTTTGTTCATCCTTCATTTTCGAAAAGGACCAATGACATCATGGGTGATGTCTTGAATTGTGGATGAATTAGATTTAAGTGAGGCAGAGCTGCACAGTTTTTAGTCTCATTCTCTCTTCCTGAGTCATTGAAGTCCAGTAGCAAGACAAATGTCAAGACAACCAGCAGTAGCATTGATGCAGGGAATGACCTTGGTATCTTCAGTGTCTAACGAAGCTCTAAATGTACCGCGACATCTGCCACAGTCACCTTCATGGCGGTTGGAACAAATTGTTCTCATCCATCCATTCTGCCAAGGAAAATCTTCACATGCTTGAGGTAGACATCCCTCTAGCTCACCAACAGGCTTGAGGCCTCAGACTGGGTCAGCCTGCTTGCCAAGACAATTTACCAAGGTGTGACCACTATGCATACTGCAACTTGTTGGAGCCACAAGTGAGAATTGGGTAAAAGGTGGATACCAACAGTGGATGAGCAGCCCTGAAAAAGGGCTTGACAGGCCCTCACACCAGAGGTGCTAATCCTCCCTGCCTGAACACTCTGCACATATAATTTATATAATGTTATACGTTATTTTAATTATATTAATATATAATCATTGTATCTAGTTATAATATCTAATTAAACTAATATTATAAAATTTATATATTATAATTATCATTGTGCGATATATATATTTAGGTAGTATATTTATCTATTTATACAATAATAATTGTTGTTTGTTGCTATTTCCATTGTTGTCATTTAAAAAAAATCATATCCAACACCATTGTTTGCCTTCTCAATGGGTCAGTACATCTGAAGGACATGTACTGGGTTTGAAAAGCTGGAACTACTAAGTGACTCATCTGGTTGTCACAGGCTTCTACACTCATAGACATTTTCCCCTCCTAGTTCCTCCCCCATTTCTAGCCCAAAATCAATACATTTATGACTAGTCCTATATCCACCATCAGTAAACATCCCCATCTCTTCTCCCTAAATGCCCTAGCTAGACACTATTTCTGTATGTGGAAAATGAGAGAAAGGAAGTACAATCTCTCATCAAGCAGCATGTTTCCCTCTGCTCCATAATTCTCCTGGATCCCACAATTCCAACAATTCTCTGAGTAAAATGAGAGGGATGAACTAGACTTCTTCTCAAGTTCCATCTAGGTCAAGTTCTATAATGTTTCACAGTATCTACAATGATCTTTCACTCCTACTTTTGTGTACCATCTTTGTCTGAATTTAATATACAATCCTAAATGTAATATTTTTTAAAGAAAAAATAGAAATAGAGGGAGAGGAAGAGAGACAGAGGCAAAGAGAGACACAGAGAGAGAAGAGAGAGACAGAGGGAGCGAGTAAAGGAGGAAGGGAGGAGTTGGAAATGGAGATAGAAACAGAGAAAGAGAGAGATATAGATGTAGATATAGACAGAGCAAGTAAGTAGATGGAAATAGAAGTTGAAGTAAAGGTAGAGAGAGAAATGCTAGAGATGCATAGAGACACGGATACACACAAGCATATTACAGACATAGATGAGCTCAATTATATAGGCTGCATTTAAATTTCCTACAAGTCACAGTGTAGCTTGGAATATGGAACTATGTTCCATATTCAACCATTTTTTTAACCAGATCTGTGATTTCAACAATGTAAGGATATCCCAGTGAGAAACTTCCTCTCTCAATACAGATGCCTTTTCTGTGATCTAGAATCTTAGAACATTGCCTGAGAAGGAGAAGTAAAGGGAATAATATTTAGATAGCATCAAATGTTTGTCAGGAGCTATGCTAAGTGCTTTTTTTGGGCCAATATTGTCTCATTTGATAATCCCTGGAACAGCAGGGTGTTAAGCCCAGAGTCATGAAGCCAGTGAGAGGAAGAAAAACTCAAACCCACATCTTTCTGACACCAAAGACAACTCACTATTCATTGCCTTTTGTTCAATGCATATGAGTCGTTATCATGTATCTGATTTTTTTTTTTCTCTTCAGAAGGGTTGTTTCATCAGGACAAGTAGAATTCTTCCACTTCTCTATGAAGGCTAAGTCCAAGAACCTGTCACTATCCTGGCAATTCCCCCTCCTGCCCAGAATTGCCCAGTTTCCTAGCTTTGGGGACTCGCCAGTTGTCTCTCAAGAGAGAATAACCCATAAGCAATTTTCCCCCCATACTCTTGTTATCCCTCTTGCTTGAAATTTACTCCCAGACTCCTTCCTTAGACTCATCTAAGTCCTATTTTTCCTTTAAAATCCAGCTCAAGACCTGCCTTCTCTGTCAAATTTTCTCTGACCTCCCCACTGTCCTGAATGAGAATCTTAAAGCCTCTCACAAATCATCTGACCCAATTTCTTTCCTTCCTGAAGTATGAATTCCCCTCAATAACAGATAACACACCTAGCAAGTGTTCATCTAGTCCAGGGGTGGAGAACCTGTAACCTCGAGGCCACATGTGGCTTTCTAGGTCCTCAGGTGAAACCTTTTGACTGAGTCAAAGTTTTATGGAAGAAATCCTTTTATTAGGGGGATTTATTCTGTGAAGTTTGGATTTAGTCAAAGGGTCACACTTGAAGACCTTCAGGGCCACATGTGGCCTTGAGGCAGTAGTTCCCCACCCCAATTTATTCTAGTCTCTACTTGAGCACTTCTGGTGATAGTTAAAACACTGCCTCCAAGGCACTGTTGCACAGCTCTCATTGTTAGAAAATTCTTCCCTACATTGAGCCAAAAGCCCCTTTTCGGTAACTTCCACCCAGTGGTCTTATAGCAGCAGTTCTCAACCTGTGGGTCGTAACCCCTTTGGGGGTCGAATGACCCTTTCACAGGGGTCACAGGGCTCGTCTAAGACCATCAGAAAACATATATTTCCAATGGTCTTAGGAACTGAGACACTGCTCCTCTTCTATCTGTCTCCAGGCAGGTCTGTCCACATGCAGATATGTCCACATACAATTATTAAAGGGTCCCAGCATTAGGAAGGTTGAAAACCACTGTCTTATAGCTATGTAGATATTATCCATCTGTCTTTTATACATAATAAACATACAAATATTTGAAAATAGTTGTCTAGTCTACTTCTTCCAAAGCCTTCTCTTCTTCAGGTGAAACATCCTTAGTTCCTTCAATAGATCATTTTGATGACACAGATTTGAGTCTCCTCACATAGTTCCTAGGACTTAGGGTTAGAGACCATCTAGTCTAACTCCCTCAATTCAGTGCTTCCATTAAGCAAACAAACACCTCCCATGTGCAATGTGGTGGGAATACAAAGACAAAAGTGGAAACAACCCCTTTCTTCATGGAGCTTACATTCTATTGAAAAGAAACAATTGGTACACAAGTAAATAAATTCAAGGTAAATTTAAAGGAGAAGAGAGAGCTACCAGGGAATCAGATATGCTCGTGGGGAAGTCTTGGGAAAAGATCAATATCCCCAGAAGCATAAGTAAAGACAGAATGTATTTCAGCTCTGGGGGAAGACATAGGCAGAATCCTGGAGATGGAAGATGGAATGTTAGGTTTCTAGAATAGCTAGCATCCAGTTTGTCAGGAATGGGAAAGGAGTGAAGGAGAGTGTTATAAAATAAGGTTAGAGACTTAGATCAAAACCAGAATCTAGAAGGCCTTTAATGCCATGTGGAAGACTTTGTGTTGTTGTTGTTGCTGTTGTTTATTCTAGAGACAACAGGAGCTTCTGAAAGCTTTTGAGCAGGGGAATGACAAAATCAGACCTGTGCTTTAGCAAGATTCTTTTGTCAACTGTATGAAGGATGGACTAGAGTGGGGGTGAAACTGGAAACAATTGGTAGACAATAACAAGATTCTGGAAAATAAGTGAGAATTAAATGAGGATGATGACCATATGAGTAAGATAAGGGGATGAATGCAAGAAATGTCAAGGGGATATGTCTAGGGATTGGGCACAAGGAGTGAAGGAGAAGAAAGAGTAACGGGTGATTTCACAGTTCACACCATTGACAGAAATAGGCAAGTTTGCAAGAGTGTCATGTTTAGGAGGGGAGATGATGAGTTGCATTTTGGACTTCCCTCATTTTACAGGTGAAGAAACTGAGGCTCAGACTTTTATTCTCCATCAAACTTGGGTCACCACCAGCAAGGGTTGATTCAGTGTCTAGTGGACAACTAGTACTGTATCAAGTCTTGTGGAGGATAAAATGGTGCTAAGACATCAGGTCTGCTTTAGAGGCCCAGACAGCATCATTTTGGAGATAAGATATCCACACATGCACAAAGGTTAACAAAAGCGTAAGACGAGATCTAAAAAATGTTGAATGTGTGGACTGGGCAATGAGGAAAGCTCAAAACCCTAAAGAGTAGAGGACAATTTTCCTGTAGTAGTCAGATATTTAAAATGCAAGGAACAGGGGCCATGATGAAACAGGAAAAGGATACTTGGATTTGGAGTGAAGGGGTCCACCTCTGTCACTTGCTACCTGTGCAATGTGAAACAAGTCATTTAACCTTTCTGGTCCTCAGTTTTCTCAGTAAAATCAGGGTGTTGGATGAAATAACATCTAAGGACCCTTCCAGTCCTAAATCTATGATCCTATAGGCCTTGGTCTGAGCCTTGAAGGAAGGATGACATTTGAAAACTTAGAAGGCTCCCAGCTCTGTAGGAGTGGGCAGCTAGATAGTTCAGTGGAAGGAGTGCCAGGTCTGGAGTCAGGAAAATTTGAGTTTAAATCCACCCTCAAACACTAGACGTGTGACTCTGGGCAAGTCACTTAACCTCTTTTTGCCTTAATCCACTACAGCAGGAAGTGGCAAAACAACTTCAGTATCTTTGCCAAGAAAACTTCATGGACAGGATGGTCTATGGCACAAGTGTGGAATCACAAAGGGTCAAACATGACTGAAGTATTGAACAACAAGTGCTGCTCTCTGGGACATTCCGGGGTACCCCACAGGGTAGAGGAGCCATTTTCTGGAGGAAGTTACCTGTGTTGGTGGAGGGAGAACCCACACCTAAGAAATCACTAGTCATGGAAATAAAGAAATGTTTCTACTGGGAAATTTTTTTTCCCAATTCTTTCTATTCAGATAAGAACACTTTTATTCATTGTTATCCTTCCGCCTCGCATTTTGCTTTTTGTTCTCATCTCCCCAACCTTTCTATAAACACATAATTATTCAGTTCACAAATTTCGTATGCAGCTATTTTGCATCTGGCCATGTTGGGGGAGGAGGGAAGATGGCAGGAATAGATGCAGAAAAACGGACCAGGGCCTGCCCACAAAGACCTTTGGCCTGACCAATGGCTTGCACTCCAGTTTTGTACTGGTCACATTAGAGGAGAAACATATGGGTCATTTCCAGAGCAGTAGGGGAGAGACATTCTATCCATATAAAGAAATTTGTAACATGGGATTTGGAATTGGAAGGAACAATAGTGATGAATCTACCAGAGCCTCAGAGCTGGAAGGGATTTCATAGAGACATAGCTGAACAATCCATATCTGAACAGGACTTCCCTCTGTAACAGGGATTGCGTTAGGTGGTGACAGGTTAAAGGCTAGAAGCTAGGTCACCTAAATGTGAGATCATGCTCTTTCTATGGTATTATAGGGCATCTCCAAAGATAATTGACAAAGACTAAAGAAAAAACTCTCTCTCTCTCTCTTTATCTCTCTCTCTCTCTCTCTCTCTCTCTTTTTCTCTCTCTTTCAACAATAACCTTTACCACAAAGCCACACATCTTTCATATCCTGCCCACATCAGCCTCCTTAGTGGTCTGCTGGCAAAAGATGCTGGGAATTGTTGTAGTTACTGGCAATAGTTTGGGGGCATCATTTTTTTCCTGTCCGCAACACAGGTAGAACAAGTGGTAACTGATGTTAGCATCATGTCAGACGTAGAGAGGCATGCCCCTGGTGGTCTCTTTGGTGAATCAGACATCTGCTTCTGTCTAGCCTGTGCTCAGCGACGCAGTGGGGGAGGTTGACTTCACTGGGGAGACTTAAGAGTCACACACATTACTAGAGCCACCAAGGGCCTTGAAGATCATCTGTACAACTTTCTTTTTCTGAGGAAGAAATAAAGGCCCAGACAAGGGCAGGGACTTGCCTCCTATCACAGAACAAGGTTGTTGCAAATGTGAGACCTTTGAGTCTTTGGAATGTTAGTCACTTCTGAGCAAGGAAATGTTTAATTGTAATTTAATTTTGATTTTTGCATTTGAATCCCCAGTGCCTGAGCACACACTACCTAGGAGATTAGAGGTACTTAATAATTTTTTGTTTATTTGATTAACCGATTGATTGATTCTAGATCAGTCCCATATCTTTTGCTATAAGCCCTTCCACCAGGAGCACCTCAGCTATTACACTAAAAAGATGTTGCTATTCTTTCTTTTAGTAGATAGTATTTTGGTTTTTCCAATCACATACAAATATCATTTTCAACATTCATTTTTTAAATAAGATTTTCAGTTCCAAACTTTTTCTCCCTCCCTTCCATCCCCCCCTCCCCATGATGGCAAGCTATCCAATGATATAGGTTATACATGTGCAGTCATGTTAAACATATTTCCACATTAGTTATGTTGTGAAAGAAGAAACAGAACAAAAGGGAAAAGTCACAAAAAAGCAAAAAAAAATGAAAATGGTATGCTTCAGTCTTCATTTAAGCTCTATAGTTCTTTCTCAGGATGTGGATAGCATTTTCTATCATGAGTCTTTTGGAATTGTCTTGGATCATTGTAGTGCTGAGAAGTCTATCATAGTTGATTATTGTACCATGTTGCTGTTACTGTAAACAATGTTCTCCTGGTTCTGCTCACTTCACTCAGCATCAGTTCATGTAAGTCTTCTCAGGTTTTTCTGAAGTTTGCCTGCTCATCATTTCCTATAGAACAATAGCATTCCATTGCATGCATATACCCCAGAGATGTTACTGTTCTTCAAGAGTCCTGTAGATACACTCAGACCAGAGAGAACTAAAGAAATTTCTGGCATTGTTCATTACCATTTCCATGGTGGGGAATAATTCTGTCCTTCATGACTCTAGTCAAATTCCACCCTTTCCATAAGAGAAGACAGCATGGTATGATGATAAGAAAACTAGAGTGAGAGAGACAGAGAAACTTGTATTTAAATCTAGAACCTGCTACTAACTTACTAGGTGACCTTGAATGCATCATTTCACATCTTCAAGGCTCAGTTTCCTCATCTGTATGATGAGGGGATTTTCCAGATATATTCTATGGTTCCCCTTCCCCACCTATAAATCTACAAATCTGTAAACCTTTGCAAACTCTATCAATCTTTAAGGATCTTTAGTACTTCAAGTCTGTACATGTCTCTAATCAGATTATAAACAGTTCAACTAAACTTACTTTGGGGTCAGGAAGACTTGAATTCAAATCCTGTCTCAGATACATCCTAGCTGCATGACCCTGGGCAAGTCACTTAATCATTTTCACCCTCTGTTTCATTAATCTAAGAATATATTCTGCTAATCTTGGATTTAGTGGCCAAATAGGAAATATAAGAGAAATACAAAAATAATTATTATAAAATGAGCTGGTATCTTCAACACTGAACACCTAGTAGGATAGTGGTAAGGCCTGGGTCTATCAATTCATTGACACAATGAATTGCATCACAATGACACTCTGAGACAAGGAAAATCCCTCTGCCAATACAGGTTGGTGCTTAGTCTGCTTTGCAACCTTATAGGTAAGGAGGGGGTTCAAGAGGACTAGCCCCTCTAGTATGAGAGCTGCTGAGCCCTTTTGAGGGCTGCTCATGTACCTTTGGTGTCCACCTAGCACTCACCTCTCACCTGTGGCTTCAAAAAGCTGTACTGTGTACAGTGGCCACATCCCAATAAATCATTTCAGCAGATGGGAAAAACCAGGTTGAGGGTAACCAACAGACTTCAAACCCACTGGAAAATTAGAGAGATCTCTACCCTAAGCATGCAAAGACTAGAGGGATGGGCAGATGAGAACAATATGTTCCAATGGCCATGAATGTGGCTGAACATGTGCTCTAGAGTGCTTAGAGCTTGGTCAGTCATCAAAGATGCCAAGGTCATCTGCTGCATCCCAGGCCATCAACAATCATCCTGACTTTTATCTTGCCATTGGGCTTCAGTGACTCTGGAAGAAACAGTGAAGCTGATAGTTTTGTGCAACTCTACCTCACTTAAATTGATTCATGTATGAGTCAAGACATCACCCTGTGATATCACTGATACTCTTTGAAAATCAAGAACAAACAACAACAACAAAAGCCCTATAGAGTGGCCTTTGGGATTAAGAATGTAAGTGACTTGTCTGAGGACACTTTGCTAATATATTTCAGAAGAAGGACCTGAACCCAGTTCTTTCTTGCTCTTAGATGAATCTTCTATAGATAGGTAGATAGAAGGTAGATAGATAGATAGATAGATAGATAGATAGATAGATAGATAGATATAGTATACTGATATAGATATATATTCCATAGCTGTCTCTGGTCACATGATAGACACTCAGCAAATTCATCTAATAATTTGAGAGCCTACTATATATAGGACCGTGAGCTCAGAGGGATGCCAAGATTCCATTCAACAAGCACTTGCTAGGAGCAAGGGTCTGTGTTCTGTGTTAAAAGGAAAATGAGACAGCCCTTTATTATTAGGTGGTTTCCATTCTGCTGGGAAGAAGGGCAGATACACAGATAGGGAAATAAATATATCTAGTTAATTAGAGGAGAAAGACAGTGCTAACAACTGGAAGATTTAGGAAAGCTTTCACATAGGTGGTGACACCTGAGCTAAGCCCTGAAGGGAAGTAATGATTCTTTGAGACAGATGAGGATGGAGTGCATTCCAGGTAAGGTGTACAGCCTGTAAAGGTGTCCAGAGGCTGGAGAGAGAATGCTGAATTCATGAAATAACTAATAGGTTAGTTTCATTAGAAGGTGTATAATAGAGAACAAGCCTGGAAAGGTAGTGAGGTGTTGGATAGTGGAGAACTTTAGTCAGTCAACAAGCATTCATTAAGTATCTACTATGTGCTAGTCCCTCTCCTAAATGTTGAGGATACAAAGTAAGGGGAAAAATAGCATACCCTGCTCTCAAGAAGATCATAGCCTAATGGGGGAGACAGCATACCAACAGCTATGTACAAACAAGAGAAACAGCAGGTAAATTAGGGCTTGTCTTAGAGGGAAGCCTCTAAAATTAAGGATGGTGGGTAAAGAAGCTGAGACAAGAAAGGAGAGCGTTCTGGGCATGAGGGACAGCTAGTAAAAATATTCAGAATCAGGAAATGGAGTATTTTGTTTGAAGAAAAGCAGAGGCCAGTGTCACTGGATCTGGAGGGAAATATAAGGTGTAATAAGACTGGGATTGTAGGAAGTGACCAGGTTATAAGGGACTTTTGTTTCTGATCCTGGAGGGAATAAGGATCTCCTAGAGTTTACTGAAAAGAGGAGGGGAGTATATGGTCAGACCGGAGTTTAAAGATCAGTTTGATAGTTGCATGGAAGACATATTGGAATGGCAAGAGATTCGGAGCAAAGAGACAAACCAATGACAATAAACTAGTGTCTATTGCAACAGCCCAGGCACGAGGTGAGGAGGACTTCCATCAGTGTGTTGCAGTGTCAGAGGAGAGGAGGGGACATTCAGGGCAGATATTACAAAGGTAGAAATGACAAGAATTCAAGTGACAGGCTAAGGAATTGGAATTTTATCTGAGTAACAGCAGGGAACAACCTAAGATCTTTGACCAGGTTGGTGACATGGTCCAGCATTTACATTGAGAAGATTGTTTTGGTAGCCATGCAGTGTATGACTTGGAAATCAGAAAGACTAGAAGAAAAGAAAACCAATTAGGAACTATTACAATAGTATAGATAAGAGGTGAGGAGGGTCTGTACTGGAGCAATCACATATTGATAGACAGAAGTCATTAGATGAGAAAGCCATGATGAAGCAAGATATGTTACCTGGGGTCCATTTTTTTATATTTGATAATAGTATTTTAATATTTGGGAATGTATGATAAAGATACAAATAAGGTGATCTGAACATTTATCCTAGGCAAAAAAAGTCACTTCTAGTTGCAAGTGGTGAAGAAAGATTTTAGGGAGGAGAGGTTATTTGATTTAAGTTTTGAAGAATAGATAAGATTTCAAGAAGTAGAAGTGGTGGTGGTGAGGACTTGGGAGGTCATTCTAGGTACAGGAAATGGACAGAGACATGTTTGAAAGATTACAAATAGTCCAGTTTGAAATGTAGACTACTTGAGGGAAAATAGTGGAAGAAAATGCCAGAAAGTTAGGTAGGAACCAGATTGTCTAGGGACGCGAGAGCCAGGGATGAATTAAGAATTAGGTGGTTGACTGACTGGCAAAGTCAGTCTAAAAATCAAAGAAAGAATAGTTTGGAAGCGCCTGAGGATGCCGGCTCTTGAAAACCAATTGCCAAGAACCAGTGAGGGGCTATTTTAAGGGATACTACAGGGATACTACAAAGAAAGGTTCCATATTAGTTGAACTTTGCTAGACAAGACTGTGTTAGTCCCCTTATTTATCAACACCACAGTAATCAAAGTGGCATCAAATGTCCATAGTATTTATCATAGACTCATAGAATATCAGAGTCCAAAGAGACCTAAAATATGAGAACTGGAAAAAAACATCGACATCACATTTTTTATCAAGAAGAGACCTAAGAAATTTTTGAGATCACCTCCTCTTAATAAAAGGAACCTGACATCAAGCAAAATGAAGTGATTTACCCCAAGTCATCCAGTAAGTTGGAGGCAGAGTCACAACTGAGCCCCAAGTCACCTGACTCACCGTAATGTTATGTATTGGAAGCCCCTAGATTAGAGAGTGTTATTCTCTTTTCATTTTTAAAACTCAGTGTGGCATTCATGATGGACAGGGACAAGACTCTGTGATTTACCAAATGATAAATGATACATGAGGACCTGGGAGACCTGACTTGTGTTCCTACCGCTACCACAAATTTGTTGTGTGATCCTTAACCAGTTGTATCCTTTTTAGGAGGCCGCACTTTCCTCATGTAAATTATGACATATAATGAACAGAATGGATTAGATGATCTCTAAGACTCTTTCAGTTCTAAAAATCATGATTTTTAATACCTTACAGTGATGGATGCAAACTATATGTTTTAACCATGTAACTTTGTCATGACCAGAAACTATTATTTTATTTTAACCACGAAAGAAACAGAGGTGGTAGAGAGGGTTGGGAGAGGAAATACTCACCTCTCTTTTTTTTTCAAACTTTTATTTGTTTTAGTTTACATCATTCATTTCCATCAGATATTGTTACAAATTTTCTCCCCATCTTTCCCCTAACCACCACCCCAAAACAGCCATCCCGTTGTATAACCCCTCCCCCAATCTATTCTCTCCTATGTCCTCCCCCATTACCCCTCTGACTTTCTGGTAGGGCGGAATGGGTCTCTCTACCACAGTGCCTGTGTATCTTAAGTTCCAGTTGAATGTTGTTAATAATAATAATTATTATTATTATTGTGTGTATATA
>CM053588.1:101270973-101342068 GCA_028646515.1 Pseudochirops corinnae
TGGCAAATTCAACTTTTTAAGGCATTCTTTTCCTCATTGGCTTTTTGGGCCTCTTTTGCCATTTGAGTTAATCTATTTTTTAAGGTGTCAATTTCTTCAGTCAGGTTGTTGACTCTCTTTTCATGATTTTCTTGCATCATTCTTATTTCTGTTCCCAATTTTTCTTCCACTTCTCTCATTTGGTTTTCAAAATCCTTCTTCAGCTGATCTCTAGCTTTTAGGCAATCTTCATGTTTCTTGGAAGCTTTTGGTGTGGGAGTTCTGACTGTGTTGTCTTCCTTCCATTCCCTGCTTTGATCCTTCTTTTCCCCAAAGAAGGAATCTAGGGTTAGGTTGCTGTTCTTATTTTGTTTCCTGTGCTTATAAACGTTTGGCCAGTCCGTGATTTTTTTTAGCTCTGCGGAACTCTGCTTCCAGAGGGGAAAGCTCTGTCCCAAATTGCTGGGGTTTTCCCAGGTGCCGGAGCTTTGAGGAGGCTGCTCGGGCCCTCTCCCGCTCTGGCTCACTGAAAAAAGACCCCAGGACTATCACCCAAGACGACGATCTGGATACAGGCTGCTCAACACAAGAGCACTTGGCCTCTGAACCATCACTTGGCCCCCCTGCTGTCTGCAGGCCGGGAGCTCTGAAGTTCCAATGTGGAGGCGGGTGCAGGACCTCTGCCTCTGCTGCTTCCTTGCACTGGAGGTGGTTGGGCCGCACTGCTTTTCTCTCCCGAAACTGCGACAGCTGCTGCAGATCCACTCTTCTGATGCTCCAGCTGCAGCTCAGCTCGTCCAGCTGCCCCCAGGGCCAAGGCACCATTTCAGGCTGGCTGGTTTCAGCTTCCAGCCCTGAGATGTTGTCTCCTAGCCAAGCTGCCTTTAGCGGAAAGTATATTTGTGTGCATTTTAGAGTTCTGGATTTGTTTAGAGTCATATTTTATGGGTATTTTGAAGTGGCTATGTGGGAGCTGCGATATTTTGCTGCTCCTATGCGCCATCTTGGCTCTGCTCCAATACTCACCTCCCAAAGGTTGATGAGGACTATGGTATTGCTGCCTGGGTCTTTGAAAATTGAAAATTCTAGCCTGAGCTCTATGAACTTTTTAAAAAATACATTTTAATAAGTGTATTTCAATAGAAGCAATTTCCTTTGTAATCCTATGAATTTTATTTATGCATTAAAAATCATTATTCTGAGAAGGACAAAAAGATTTCACTAGATTGCCAGACAGGTCCATGTCACTATACGAATTAAG
The DNA here is from genome assembly GCA_028646515.1 of Pseudochirops corinnae. Taxonomy (NCBI): domain Eukaryota; kingdom Metazoa; phylum Chordata; class Mammalia; order Diprotodontia; family Pseudocheiridae; genus Pseudochirops; species Pseudochirops corinnae. Next base: position 101,272,214 of record CM053588.1, read on the forward strand.
GACCCTTGCTTCAAAATCCAGCATCTTTTCTGCCCAATAGTTTTTGGCTTGTAATATTAGCTCACACTGAAGTGATTCCAAAGCACTCTAACAAAACAGACTCACTTGACTCACTATAGGAAGATAGGGAAGATATCATTATTCCCTTTTTATAAATGAAAAGCCTGAAGCCTAGAGAAGGAAAATCTTCTGCCTAAGGTCATACTGCTTGGTGGTAGCAGAGTTAAGATTTTCTATTTGGGAGTCGCTTTCATAATGGCAAATCATTCCCTCTCACTGGTTATCAGAGACCTTTTTACTTTTTGTATGTAATTGTCTTTTTCTATTTCCATGTATTCATATCCTAAATAGACTGTAAGTTTCTTGGGGGGGTGGGAAGCATTGAAATTAAATGTGTAATTCTTTCCCCAACTACTGAGGCAGCATTTCACACAGAGTAGGTACTTATTGCACATTTGAATGAATTAATGAATGAATACACCCAGATGAGTGTCAACAGAATAAGACTGAACACCTACATACAAGTAGGCTAGTATTCAACTGCTGGAAAACTTTGATATAATAACAATAGCTGGCTTTTTCTTTTAGCTCTCAAAAGTTCACAAACCATCGTACAGAATAGGATATAAGCTCCTTGAGAACATAGACCAATTCATTCTGTGTATGTGTATCCCCATGCCTAGCACAGTGCCTGGCAAAAAGGTCACTGCAGTGGTTTGGGGACCTTAGCAATCAGGAGGTTTTCTTCAATATTTCTGCTTCCAGCCCATCTGTGTCTACCCAGTGTGTGCCTCCTGTCCATGCCCTCCCAAACAAGGGCACTTCACCCATCACAATGGAGACCTTCTTCATTTCTCCTGACACTGCAAAGGTACTGGTAGGGCACTCTGGGGGGCCCTCTCATCACCCCTCATTCTTACCATGTGACCAGCACATCTTGTCTTTCTATCATACAGTTCCTTGAGAATGTCTTTTAATCATGCTCTTTGTCAGAGCTCCTCAGTGGTTATAGATTGCATCCTTTTCACACCTACTGTGCATCTCTTCAGTGCCCTCTTGAGTGACATTCACCTTATGTTCTTTGGAAGTAATGGTATTCCATGTCTCACTGCCACGTAGTAACAGCAGCTAAATGAAAAAATGAGCCTTTACTCTCGTGGGAAGTTTGGGGTCAGCAAAAGGAGCTCTAATATCCTCAAAGCAATACAACCCTTTCTCCTCTTCTGTTTCAACCCTGGAATCGCCAATGGGGTGAAGAATGTCTGCTGCCCAGATTTCGACAAGCATTTGGAGAGACATCCTACAAAGCTTGTCCAACAGTACGTATATCCAGGACAGACAGAACAGATGGACAGAGAGTTGAGCCCAGAGTTGGACAGGCACATAGCAGACTTAATAAATGGGGATTTGAATTAAGTTGAATTAAGGAGGTCTGGATAGTGAAAGAGGGGGAGGGAAAAGGGTCATTTTGCTCCAAGAGATGGAGAGGGAGACAAAGAAAGGAAGACATAGAGAGAGAGAGAGAGAAAGCTTTTAAACCTTCTTTCTCTTCCCCTTTCAGCATTTATATTAAAAGCATTTAAATACAGCAAGTGGATTTTTAAATCCAGAGTGATTTTTAATGTTTGATGGTTTGGCTGTTTAATTTTTACCGTTCTGTTTCCCAATAACCTTGTTTTAAGCTTAGCCTTCCACTGTGAAATGGAAAGAAAACAATTGCAGCAACAACAACAAAACTCCAGAGTACACAATCAATACAAAAAGGGACAATTTCCCAGCCCACATAAAATATACACAGGATAGCTCTCAGTTCCTACAGGGCCATGATAACTCACAGCTTCGGCTCCATGGGCTCATCAGTCCAGGTGCCCCATTCCCAGTTCTTCCAGGAGATTAGAAAGTGTTCTTATTCACATTTTCAAAATGGGAGATCTAAACCAGAGAAAGCATATGTCTTCTTGGGGATCCCAGAACTCCAAGTTCCCTACTCTCAATTCCTGTTTCTAATACCTCAGCACCATCTCTTGAGTAGTTGAGTCAGACATTAAAGAGGAACCTGTAGTGCCATTTGGATTTAGCAAATCAGAGATTGATTGTTCTTAATACTATTGTTTTAAAACTCTGCCCCAGGTACCTTGGTTGGGGAAGCCTCCAAAAGAACAGCAGAATATATTATAAGGGATACTAGAAGAAGTGTCAGGGGACCTAAGTTCTTGTCTTGGCTTGCTTCTAATTCCCAGGATGACATTTAGTAAGCAATTTCATTATGTAGAACTTACTTGTAAAAGGAAGATGGTGTGGGGAAGGCACAGCCTAACAGGAGGAGGCATCATGTAGAAGGATTGCATTTCTTCTTCTTGGTCTGGTGAGAGTGGAGGAAAGGAGAAAAGAGAGAAAGATGGAGACAGATAGATTTTTAACTCAGTAAAAGGAAAAACCTCCTCACAGAGTTGTTCAAGGCATAATGAACTGCCTCAGGAGATAGTGAGATTTCTATCACTGGAAGTCACCAAAGGAGGTAAAATTGAATTCAGATTCAACATTAACTAAATAGCTACTGGGAACAAGGCTGTCTTCTAGGTGCTGGAGGAAATATGAAAACAAACACAACTTAGACCTTACTCTCAAGGTCTTACAGTCAACTTATGGGTGGTGGGGAGAGTGTGTTCCCAAATAATGACGTTCAAAACGTTATTCTGCATTTTTAGCCTGTCACAACTCAAGATCATTGGAAAGAGGCTCAGGCAATGTGATACGAGAAATTTAAAAAGAAAAAGATTAATGGGGGAGCTTACTTTTCCTGGGAATAATTTTTAAAAACTTAATAGAAGTGGCAACTAAATCAGCCCTTGAAAGAGAGGGACTTCTGCAGACGGAAATGGAAAATGCATTTCAGAAATAGGTCATTGGAACTGGTAGAACAAGAATGGAAACTAAGTATAATGCTACAGGGGAAAATATGGTCATTCAATGAAATAGAGGATTTTTAAGCATCCTTGATGAAAAAACCAGAGCTGGAACAGAAAATTTGACTTTCAAATATAAGAAGCAAGAGAAGCATGAGAAAGTAAACAGGAAAAAGAAATCATAAGGAACTTATTAAAGTTGAACTATTTACATTCCAACATGGAAAAATGATCATTGTAACTCAAGACTTTTCTAGTATGAGAATAATTGAAGGGGAAATATGTGTGTGTGTATGTATAGGAGGGCATATGTGTATATAAATATATATGTGAGTGTGGGCATATGTGTGTGTTCATAGAGGGCACAGGATGAGTTCAATATGAAGGGCTGATATCTAAAAAATAAGATTAAGAGGTGAGAGAGGAATTTATTGGGAGAAGGAGGAAGGGAGAGATAGATTAGAGTAAATTATCTCATAAAAGAGGCAAGGGAAAACTATTACAATGGAGGGGAAGAGCAGGAAGGTGAAAGGGAATAGGACAACTCTATTCTCATTGAATTTGGCTTAAGGAGTGAATCACATACACACTCAATTGGGTATCTTACCCCACAGGAAAATAGGGGGGTAGGGGATATAAGAGAGGGGATGATAGCAGGGAGGACAGATGGGGGAGTAGTTAGAAGCAAACATTTTTGAAAAGGAACAGGGTCAAAGTAAAAAAATAGAACAAGTGGGGGGTGGAATAGGATGGAGGGAAATATAGTTAGTCATTCATAATATAACTACTATGGAAATGATTTGAGTAACTACACATGTATAACCTATATTGAATTGCTTGTCTTCCCAGTGGGGGTGAGTGAGGAGAGAAGAAGGAAAAAATCTGGAACTCAAAGTTTTAATAACAAATGTTTAAAAAAAATTGTTTTTCACATGCATCTGGGAAATAAGATATACAGGCACTGGAGTATAGAAATCCATCTTGCCCTACTAGAAAGTTAGGGGGGATGATGAAAGAATAGATTGGGAGAAGGGGTCTTCAGTAGGCTTGCTGTTTTGTGGTGGGGGTACAGGAAAGATGGGGAGAAAAAATTGTAACTCAAAATCTTGTGGAAATGAATGTTGAAAACTAAAAATAAATAAATAAATATTTTTAAAAAGAATGGAAAAAGAGGGTAAAACCACCACAATAATAATAATCACTATTATTTATATAGTGCCTACAATGCACGCCTTATAGGCACTGTGCTAAGCATTTACAGCTGTCATCTCATTTGATCCTTACAACAACCCTGGGAGGTAGGTGCCATCATTGTTCTCATTTTACAGATAAGGAGACTGAGGCAGATAGAAATCAAGTGACTTGCCTAGGGTCACATAGATAATAAGAATCTGAAGCTAGAGTCAGGTCTTCCTGACCCTGGGCCAGGCATTCTATTCAGTGTACAGCCAAGCTGTCCTTAATCAGAATGTTCAGATATGAAGGACAGAAAAAATGGGGTGAAGCTGGAAGGCTGGTCTGAAGCCAAATTATGAAGAACCTTATTAAAAGCCAGGATTATGAATTGCTGCTTTGTTTCCTAAGGAAAGGGGAGCCACTGAATGTATTTGAGGAAGTGTGGTATGATCAGAGTAGTGTTTTGAGAAGATTATGGAATCACCAGATCACAACACTGCAGAGTTGGAGAAGACCCCAGTGGGTACTGAACTCAAGCTCTGACAGTGGTGGGATGGATGGATGGATTGGAAGAGTTCTGGACTGGAGGTGGGTAGTTCCTAATAGTCTAGGTAAGAAGTGATAAGGACCTGAAATAGGATGAAAGTTCAGAGGAGGATCAGGTGCCAGAGATGTTATGGAGTTATGGAAGCAGAATCAGCAGAATTTAACCGCCAGTTCAGTGGGAGAGGGAAGAGTCAAGCACAACAGTTACTGGTGGTAACTGAGGCAACAGGAGAGCCTTCAACAGAAATAGTGAGTACAGAAGAGAGGTATATTAAGGCTGAAGGATGATGAATTTAGTCTTGGATATTGTCTTAGTCCAAACTTCTGGATATTCAGAATTTTGAATGGTCTGACAAATAGAACATCCTAATAGTTAGTTGGTCTGCATAGGCTTTTCTGAATAATATAAAAAAATGTCTTTATAAGGCCTTGGTTTCCCCACATGTACACTTCCTCTTGCCCTGAAGGTGTGACAAGATGTGCTTGTCAAGACATTTGCTCCACAATGATGGTGAATTTTGTTAGTGCTGAGGATCTCGTCCTTTTGGGAATGGTTATGGATAAATAAAGTTTCTAGAACAAAGATCACGTGCAAAAGGGTCTTGGCCTGAACTCAGTCTGATCCAGGTGGCATTTACTCCACAGATTATTTTCTTCTCTGAATATTTACGTACCAGGTATGTTCCCAGACTGAAGTGATAACTCTCAGGCTGGCGGCACTTTCAGTGGCTCACAGACCAGACATGTTTCTATGACAGATAAATTTATTTTGTAGTACTGATAAGATATCCATACGAAGATATCTGAAAGGCAACTGAAAATAAAGGACTGGAACTCTAGGGACAGTATAGAATCAGAGATATAAAGCAGTAGTCAAATGCATAGAGGAAGTCTTACGAGTAAATTGAATTTCCAAAGAAGAAAGTATAGACAGAGAAAAGATGAGGCTTAAAGACAGAACTTTGAAGGATACTCATGTTTATAGACAGAAAGATGAGGAGCCATCAAAAATCTTGACAGCCCAATGTCAGTGAAGCCAAGGGAGAAGAGAGCATTAAGAAATAGGGGGTGGCCCACAGTGTCACATGCCAGAGAGAAATACAGAGGAATGAGAACAGGGAAAAGTCTATTGTATTTAATGATTCAGTATTATCATCTGCCTTGGAAAGAACAGTTTCAGCAGAGTAAGGGGACAGCAGCTGTTAACTATTCTTTTTAATAGTGTAGCAAGGCGGAGGAATTAAAAGCAAAAACGATGCATTTCTGTAGCACTTTAAAGTTTACAAAGCATCTTCCATTCAACAACCCTGTGAAGTTATGCTCTACCTACTGGGTATATGGCTTACAGAAAAACTATTTATGCACTTGTTGTCTCTTCTACTAGAATGTAAACTCCTTGAGGGCAGGGACTGTTTCCATGTCCTACTCCCAATGTTGAGCACAAAGTGTGCCACATAATAAGTTATTTTACAGATGTAGAAATGTTCAATTGAACAATATATATGTGTGTATGTACATACATGTATATAAAGTGATCAGTCAATTATTTTAAGTTTATAATTTTAAAAATAAAGGAGGATTATGTCCTTCATCTTTGAAGCGATATTCACATCGATCATTGTATTTAGCCTGAGTTTTCTTGAATTTCCTTTATAGTTGATAGTTAAATCATGCATATTGGTGTATTTTTTTCTGTTCTGCTTTTTGTCATCCTGTCTCACTTTACTTGAGATCTTTCCAATTTTTCTGAATTATTCAAATTTGTATTGCTTATGGCTCTGTAATAGACCACTATGTTTAGATGCCATAATATATTCAGTCACTTAACAAACAATGGGCACTGATATTATTTTAAACTTTTTTTCATCCCAAATAATAGTCTTATGAACATTTTTTTTTACATTTGGTTCTCTTTTTGTTATCAATAACTTCCTTAGGGTATATATATGTATGTGTATGTGTGTGTATTTACATATTTATATTTATAAACTTCAAATAGTGGAATCTCTGGGTCAAAGTGGATGAAAAAATTGGTAATTTTTCTTTCATAATTTCAAATTGCCTTTCCGTGGGATTAAATTAGTTCATGGTTCTACCAACATAGCATTAGTTGCCTGCCTTCTCACAGTTCCTCCTGCAATGAGTTTTCCCATCATTTAGCACTTTTCTAAGTTTAAGTTTTTGCTCACTAAGCAAAATTTTGCTTTTTGAGTTTATAACTCAAGGTTACTTTAATTTTCATATTTCTACTTATTAGTGATTTTTAAATTGTCCAGGTGATTATTGATCATTTATATTGCCTCTTTGGAAAATTGTTCCCGTCCTTTGCCCACTTTATCTATTAGAGAATGGTTCTTCATCTTCTAGATCAGTGGTTCTCAACCTTCCTAATGCCGCGACCCTTCAATACAGTCCCTCATGTTGTGGTGACCCCCAACCATAAAATTATTTTCGTTGCCACTTCATAACTGTGATTTTGCTACTGTTATGAATCATAATGTAAATATTTCATATGCAGGATGTATTTTCATTGTTACAAATTGAATATAACCCACAGGTTGAGAACCGCTGTTCTAGATTATGGTCAGTTTGCTATAGACTTTGGATGTCAGACTTAGGTGAGAGACTTTTAATACAAAGATCTTTTTTCCCCTCTGCCTTTGTAATTGCCTCTCCACAGAAAGATGTCTGTACTTCAATTAGGCAAAACTATTTGCAATGGCAACTGGTCTTTCACACAGGTCATTGCCAAACTTCAGAAATGCTGTTCAGTTTCTGCTCCACCAATCTACCTCACATTTCCTCTTTCCAAAACTCGTCAAAAATTCATCTTCTCCAGAAAACTTGTCTAATTAACTTCAGTGAAGTCCAATTTCTCATTTAGGTCACATCTCCTTATGCACATTTCCATTATTTACATTAATCAGTTCAATTCAACAAACATTTATTAATTGCTATTGTTTGTATAAGCTAAGTGCAGAGAACAGGTGCTAAGAACTTATTATATTCTTTCTAATTGTTAAGGAGATAATCAGTCTTCCTTGATTCCTATTCCACTTGTTTTAGCTGCCATCGAATGTAAGAGATGATGGAAAATGTCTCAGAACATAAGCGCTTAGAATACAGAATACTTGGCAGAGCAGTAGGAAATGGAATATTATAGATAGAAGGGCCTTTTACATATTAGCTAGTCCAAATTTCTTCATTTTACATGTGAGGAAAGAGGGTTCCAGATAAGGGATGATCTCACAGCTACTTATCAGTGGATGAGCTGAGCCTGGAATGCAGTAATTCTACTAGTTAGTACACAACAGAGAAGACAGGAGGGGAAACATGATTATTGTTCAGTCATTTTTCAGTTGTGTGTGATTCTTAATGATCCCATTTGGGGTTTTCTTGGCAAAGATACTAGAGTGGTTTGCCATTTCCTTCTCCAGCTCATTTTACAGATGAGGAAACTGAGGCAAACAGGGTTGAATCACTTGCCCAGAGTCCCAATCTATTAAATGTCTCAGGCTGAATTTGACCTCAGCAAGATGAATCTTTCTGACTTCAGGGTCAGAACTCCCTCCACTGTGTCACCTAGCTGCCCAAGGGGAAATGTTAGAGCCTTCAAATAATTTTGCAAAGAGGGAATACAAGAAACAAACTTCTCCAGTGGAATTTGATGATTCTCTAGTAATTCTTTTATCTAAAATATAGCATTGCTACTTTGGCAGATCAAAAGCATTTGCACACATGCAGGGTACTATTCAATTTCTTTTCAATGAAAAGAAAACTGGAGTCAAAATTAGGAACCATGTCCTAGTCCAGACTGCCACTAACTGAACCTTCATTTATTTACTTTCCTTTTCTATGGCTTAGTTTCCATATCTATTTCCCACATAGATATATACATATGAATGTGTATGTACACACATATACACATACATATCAGCTTATAGTGTTATTTAATCTCACCCCATTTACAAATGCCATCTCTTTTTCATAAGATCACTTAGCATTTTATATCTCCTTTCCTCATTTATTCTTAGTCCAGTGCCTCCATACATAAGTAAGTGCTTAATAAATGTCTATTGGTGAATTTTTCATTCTAATTTATATTAGCTCTATCTGTGCTTATGTCTTATTAAGGAAATGTCCACATCTTATTTCATCTTTGTATCTCCTGCCAGTGCCTAGCACAGGGTCTAGCCTGTAGCTAATACGTGATGGTCAAAAGAATCTTAAGGGATTCACTTTGAATGACAGGAAACTGATTCCTTATAATCACAGATGTCTGTGGCCCAAGGAATCTGTGGAAGAACACAAACTGTGCAAGCAAGAGCCCTGTGGCATTTCAGGTGTGTGCCTTTGCTGGCACTGAGAACCCAGGCCCTCTCCCCCTTTCTGCATAGGGGTAAATGCAACCTCATTAAGTCAAAAAAAAAATAATTTGTAGGGAAAGCCCCAGATGCTAAATTATAGCTTATTTGTGGGCCAAGAGATAATTAATATGATTTTGCATTTTCAATCGACTTTTCTGGCGTTAATAACACAGGGCCATCCTTATAGGGCAAGTTCCTATTAGTTTTAGGAAATTGAGGCACTGCCAGCAGCTGGGTCTTCCTAAGAAAACACAAAAAACCTGCCAACCAAAGAGGGGTTTTCCCCATCTTCCAAGCTCTTGGACTGTTTTACTTCCTGTAGGGAAATAAAACAGTCCAAGAGCTTGTAAACTGGAGAAAACCCTCTGTTCTATGATTTGGGGCACTTGGGGTCTAGTCCACAATCTACTACGACATAACTTTGCAAACTATTGAGGGATCATTAAGGTCCCGTTTGACTTTAACATTCTGTATTATAAGCTCCCTTCCAGCTCTAAAATTCTAACTTCTAGCACTCTATTTTCTATTCCTGTTCTAATGGTCTAGGTTTGTGTTTGAACATTCTACCAAGATACTTTCAAAATCTAGCATTTTATACTCTTTTACCTATAGCTTTCTAAGTATAAGCAATCTGGCTTGAGGAAATCATGAACAAAAGTTTGCAAAATTTTTAGCAGGAATAGTGATAGTCTTTCCTACACTGGAATAAACTCTTTCTTCTCCCTTCATTCAGTAAATAATGCTAGATGCTAGTACAAAGGGGAATAAAATATGTCCATGGCCTTCAAGATCCTATGGTCCATTGTAGAGAAAAAGGAATAGAGAGAAAGAAGTGAGCGTTATGATTGGGAAGACCAAATATATTTAAAATATTTTGATACTTAAATGCTTCCATATAACTGTGGAAATAATCCAGCATGGATTTATTCTCTTTGCATTTCCAGCTATTCTTCCCAGTACTAATTTAATGAGGACCATTCCCACTTCTTCCTATAGCAAGCACAGTTCACATTGGGGCATTAGAATCCAAATGTGGTATTTCTGTTGATGATGGTGATGATGAAGATAAAAATCACTATAGGATGGCTGGCAAATCTTTTACATTCATTTTCATCATCTCCTATTCAACTATTCTTTACATTTATTTTTAAATTATTTAATATAATATTATTATATTATATATAATATACATTATGTAATATAATTATCATATATGGTTTTATTATTATATTTGTCTTTATGTCCTAATGCATGGACATTTTTTAATAAAAGTTCCATGTGGTCAAGTTAGCAAACCTTTAATAAGCTCTTACTCTGTGTCAGGCATTGTGTTAAACAGTAGACATATAAAGAAAGGCAAAAACAGTCTGTACCATCAAAGAGTTCAAAATCTAATGGGAGAGAGATATCATGCAAACAATTACAGGTATATCTCCTTTTGTTGTGCTTTGCTTTATTGCACTTCACAGATATTGTATTTTTTTACAAACTGAAGGTTTTGTGGCAACCCTATCCTAAACAAGTCTATCAGCATCCTTTTTCCAACAACAGATGTTCACATTGTGTCTCTGTGTAATATTTCGGTACTTCTCACAATATTTCAAACTTTTTCATTATATATCTGTTATTTTGATCTTTGTTGTTACTATTGTAATTGAGTTTGGGTGCCACGGAACATACCCATGTAAGACAGTGAATTTAATCAATAAATGTGTGTGTTCTGACCATTCTACTGACCAGTTGTTCTCCAGTATTTCTCTCTCTGTCCTCCCTATTTCCTGAGACCTGACAATATTGAAATTAGGCTGACTAATAATCCTACAACTACAAACTCTACAAGCTTTCAAATGAAAGGAAATTGTCAATTGATGTGGCAGATTTCACTGTTGTCTTATTTAAGAAACTGCCACAGCCATGACAACCTTCAGCAACCATCAGCCTGGTCAGTCAGTAGCCATTAACTTGGAGGCAAGACCTTGTACCAGCAAAAAGATTACAACTTGCAGAAGGCTCAGAGGATGGGCAGCAGTTTTTAGCAATAAAGTAGTTTTAATTAAGGTATGAACATCGTCCTGTTTAATCCATATTTCAGGACTTTTCCTCTGTCATTACTTTTTTAAGTGCTGCTTTCATCATTATCTCCTTGTGTATTTTGAGAAAGAAATCTCTCATTGATCTCTGTTGTTTTTTCATTGTTGTTTTTGTATGATTATTAAACCCAATAGGCATTTTTCTCTTTTTCCCTCTTTTGTTCTGGGGTAATTTATACTGTTGTGACTTCCTTGGCAGCTATATTTTTTTCTTATATTTCTATTGGCTAGTAAAGCAGAATGAATAATTTATTGGCATCTTTTAAAAATACTTATAATACCTCTATTTTATTGACCATCTTTTTAAAATGATTATTTCGTTCAAGTTTCCAAAGCATACCACCCTGGGTTGCATTTCGGGTTTCTTTGCTCTTCAGAACATGTTATTCCATTCCCTCCTGTGTTTTTTGGCAGGTGTAGAATAGTCTTGTGCTACTCAATTTTCTTCTCATTTATATTTAAAGGTTTCTCCTGGTCATTTGCAGAAAATTATTGTTTGTCACTGGAATTATTAGATTTAACTGCTATGTGCCTTGGAGTTGGCAATGTAGGTTTTGTTTTTTTTTCTGTTGACAATTTGTGGTTTCTTTTGATTGAGATTTTGTGTCTGTTTTCAGAGAAGTTCTGGGCAATTTTGTTGCATTATTTCTTGCATCTTGATGTTCAAGGTTTTTTTGTTGTTGTTTTACTTGTCCCATTCTTCAAGGAGATATATAATCCTTAAATTGTCTCTGTCCCTCCTGCCTCTGAGATCAATATCTTTTACTTATATAGAGATTATTTCTTTTAATATTTAATATTTTTGTTTCTCTTCTTCCAGATCATTCTTCATTTCTGTATATTTGCATTTCTAATCAGTCACTCCCAATTTGGTTGTTGTTTTGGTTTGGGTTTTTTTGTGAGGTTTTCCATCATATATTCAAGTATTTCTGTTCTATCAATTATTTCTGTTGTATAGATATTAAGTTCTTCTCTTATGATACTTATTTCTCTATTGGAACATTCTGCTGTGGTTCTAAAACACTTTCCTAGCAATAATCCTATAAGGCAGGTAGATCAATCCAATCCATAAACATTTAGTAAGTACATACTATGTTACAGGAACGGTGTGCTAAGTGTTGAGGATACAAAAAGGAGCAAGCCAGTCCTTGCCCTCAAGGAGTTTCCATTCTAGTGGAGGAGCTTACATTCTAATAGCAGAGCAAAGATTACTCTTCCCATTTTACAGGAAAGGAAACTAGAGTCAGAGAAGTTAAAATGATTTTATCGGAAGCACATAGCTGATGAGTTTCAGAGCTAAAATTAAAACCTAGGTCTTTCCTAAATGCAGGTGTAATGCTCCTTCCACTACCTCATATTACCTCTAGGTCAGAACTTTTTGACTTGGGGTATACGAACTTGGTTTAAAAAATGCACACACACATACATATGTGTATATAGACTCACAAATGTATTTCCATGATCATTTTTTTTCCTTTTTAATCCTATGTATTTTATTTTATACATTTTAGAACATGATTCTGAGAAAGGGTCCCTCAGCTTCACTGAAACTACCAAAGAGATCCATGATGCTTAAATAGATTAAGAACCCCCTGCTCTACAAAGCACTTTCTTCACAATAACTCTCTTACGATATATTCTAGGTATTGGCATCACCATATATAGATGAGGACAATGAGAGCAGGAAAAAAGAAGGGACTTGTCCAAGACCACAGAGTGAATTAAGGACAGAGACATTGTTCAAGGCCAGGCCTTCTTATTAGTCTACTATTCTTTTTTCTGGAGCAGACTCTGAAGTGCTGGGGGTGGATAACCAAGGGTATTTAGGTGTAAAACATGCCCAAACATCCTTTCCATGGCAGTCAATCTGATTCCAATATCCTCTGAACATCTGGATTTAATTTTTTTTTTACTTTTTTTTTAAGTCCCCTTAGCTGCCAGGCCTTAGAGTGCTCTCATAAAATTTAAAGTCTTTTTAAATAATTAAGACCAAAGCTCACTGCTGCAGTGGTCAAAAGGAAGGACATTTGCCTGTGGCCCTGTAAATTATCTGGCTTCTGGCCCAGGGCCCAGCCCTGACAGAAGCACAGATCCACATAAGAAATAGTCATTCAAACTCTCAATTAAAGAAAGCCCAAGTAGTCTACACTCCCCCCTTTCTTCTTGAAGATGACTTATGGAAAGAAGTTGGATAAATGACTCTTATCTTTCTGACAGCAAGTACTCTTTCTGACAGATTTAGGGTTTTGCACACACCTCTGTCCCATTCTCTAATTTAGTACTTGTGGCATTCACCTCAACTGTTTTCCAAGTCAAAAGACATGCATTCCTGTCCTGGTTCACCATTTGCTAGTTGTGTGACTTTACAAAAGTCACTTAACTTTGAGCTTTGAGGTTCAGATTCTTCATCTGTAAAATGGGGCTAATAATCCTTGTATTATGGGACTTTCACAAGATAGTTGAGAAGAAAGCTCTCCATAAATCTAAAAATGTCATTTATTCCCATTTTGATGGTACTTTAAGATTTACAAAGAGTTACCTTCTCAACTGTCATGTGATAACTTCATAATCCAAGGATTGTTAGCCCCATTTATTTTATATATTGTATATATAAATATATGAGGTAATATACATGTCTATTACTAGTGTGTGGGGAATATATATGTATGTATGTATATATATGTATATATACATATATATATACACACATATATACACACATATATACACATACACACACATATGTAAACAGAGAGACCAGCTAGGTGGCACAATGGATAGAGTGCTGAGTCTGGAGTCAGAAAAATTCATCTTTTGCAGTTCCACTGTGGCTTCAGATGTTTAACCAGCTATGTGACCCTGGGCAAGTCACTTAACCCTGTTTGCTTCAGTTCCCCATCTATAAAATGAGCTTGGGGAGGAAATGGCAAATCACTCTGGTAAATCTGCCAAGAAAACCCCAAATGGAGTCACCAAGATTCAGACATGACTGAAAAAACTGAACACCACTACACACAAACACACACACACCATGCATACACACACATACATATATGTGTGTATACATATATATCACACACATACCTTTACATACATTATAATTCTCAGTTTTACACTAAGCTATGGGTGGAGTAACTAAGGTACTAGTAGTGAAGTCAAGGAAACATGAATTGAAATCCTGCCTCAGAGGCTCAACCTCACTGACTTTGTGACCCTGGGCAAGTCATTTATTCTCTTTCAGCCTCAGTTTCCTCATCTGTAAAATGGAAATAATAATAGCACCTACTTTATTTTTAGAGTTGTTATGAGGATTAATTAAAAAATAAATGTTGTCAAGATTAAATGATTAAAAATTAAACATGTGACACATCTTGCAAATCTTAAAGCATTATAAAAATGCTCACTGTCATTATTATTGGAAGATAGAAAGAGAAATATGCCCTGGCCCATGACTTCGAGAAGCTTGCAAACTAGTAGGAGAGACAAGACTAGCACAGCTAAAAATGAAGAGACAGCCATATGAAAGTCTAGAACTGAAAACTCAATTTTGTGTGTAGTAGGAGCCTAGAAAAAGAAAGCAAAGGTTTCACTGACAGGCAAGACGGCCATGAGGTGATTTCTTTATGTTCTCAGGACTTCAGCAGACTGCCAAGCCATTTCTATAACTTCTGACCTGGCCCCTTCTGCTCCCAGTCCCCAGATTCTTCTTATTGTAGAACACAGCGTGTGAATGAACCTCAGGACTTGAGATCTAGTCTGAAGGCAGCTAGATATTGCAATAGGTAAAGAGTACTGGACATGGAAGCAAAAAGTCCTGAGTTCAAATGCTGCCTCAGACACTAGCTGTGTGACTCTGGATAAGTCATTTAATATTTTCTTTGCCTCACTTTCCTCATCTGTAAAATGGGGCGAAATGATAGTAGCTACCTCCCCTAGTAGGTGGTAAAGCACTTTACACATCTTAGATCTCTGTATAAATGCTAGTGATGATGATGATGATGATAAGAATACTAACCCAAGCTTGACAAGCCATTCTGTCCATCATTTTAGCAACTCTGTGAGGTAGGTGCTATTATTTCAATTGACAAACCTGAGGCTGATAGAGATTAAGTGATTTGTTTAGGGTCATACAACTAGCAAGAGTCTAAGACAGAATATGACTCAGGGTTTCCTGACTCCAGGTGCAATACTCTATCCATTTCAACCTCTAGCTGCCTGGCTTATCTCATCTGCTCAGTTAAATTAAAACATCATTGGGGGCGGAAACTGATTTACATTCATTCCATATTTTCTTTTTTTAAGTTAATTTATTTTTAATTTTCAACGTTCACTTCCATAAGTTTTACATTTTCTCCCCCTCCTCACTCCCCAAGACGGCTTGCAATCTGATATAGGTTCTACACAGACATTCCTATTAAACGTATTTTCACATTAGTCATGTTGTATAGAAGAATTAGAATGAATGGGGGAAAACCATGGGAAAGAAAACAAAACAAAACAAAAAAGAAAATAGTCTGCTTTGCTCTGCATTCAGACTCCATATTTCTTTCTCAGGATGTGACTGGCATTTTCCATCATGTGTCCTTTGGAATTGTTTGAGGTCCTTGCATCGCTGAGAAGGGCTATCTATCAAAGTCAGTCATCACACAATGTGATTGTTAATGTGTATAATGTTCTCCTGGTTCTGTTCCCCTTACTCAGCATCAGTTCATATAAATCTTTCCAGGTTTTTCTGAAATCTGCCTGTTCATCATTTCTTACAGCACCTTAGTATTCCCTTGCATTCATAAACCACAACATGTCCAGTCATTTCCCAATTGATGGACATCCCCTCAATTTCTAGTTCTTGGACACCACAGAAAGAGCTGCTATAAATATTTTTGTACATGTGGGTCCTTTCCCCATTTTTATGATCTCTTTGGGATATAGCCCTAGAAGTGGTATTGCTGGGTCAAAGGATATGTGCGTTTTTATAACCCTTGGGGTATAGTTCCAAATTACTCTCCAGAATGGTTGGATCAGTTTACAACTCCACCAACAATGAATTAGTGTTCCACCTTTCCCACAAATTCTCCAACATTCATCATCTTCCTGTTTTGTCATCTTGGTCAATCTGACCAGTGAGATGTGTTACGTCAGAGCTGTTTTGATTTGCATCTCTCTAATCAATAGTGATTTACATTTATTCCACATTTACAATAGGCCCTAGAAAAATTCTCAGTGCACAGCAGGTGTTTGACAAATTAAATGTCAGAGTTTCATCTGAATTCACATTCCAGCTCTGCCTCTTGCTAGCTGTGTGATCTTGGCCAAGTCACTCAACTTATTTGTGTCTCAGTTTCCTTATCTGTAAAATAAAGGGATCAGATTACAGAACCTTTATTTCCCTTGCAATCTTAAATCAATAATCCTAGGATCCTAGGAACTCTCTACTAAAACCCCTTCCCTGTGTCTCAGATACCTCTTGAAAATGTTTCCAGCCCCAGAAAGAGTCAAAGAAAGATTGTGACTTTTGGGAGAAAATGGGAGACATCAAGAGCTATCCTCGGGCCTCCTGATCTCTACACCCCAATTTCTCCACTTGTAAAATGAGAGGATTGGACAAGCTGGTCTTTTAGGTCCTTCCTGGATTTGACAGTGGATGATTCTAGAGCTCTCTCACTGCAGCTGCCAAGTACTTTATTCTATCCAACAGCTTCTTAAATCACTCTGTCTCTATTCATGCTACTTAAGGGAAGACTGGGCAGGTAGGTGGTGCTGTGGATAGAGCACTTAGCCTGAAATCAAAAAGATCTGAGTTCAAATCCAGCCTCGAAAACTTACTAGCTGTGTGACTCTGTACATGTCACTTAACCTTATTTGCCTCAGTTTCCTCATTTGTAAAATGAGCTGGAGAAGAAAATGGCAAACCACTCCAATGTCTTTGCCGAGAGAAGCCCAAATGGCATCATGAAGAGGAGGAAAGATTGAACAATTACATGGGGAATTTCCCATATGTTGAATTGGAAAAAAGCCCCTTTCTGGGGCTGGAAACATTTTCAAGAGGTATCTGAGACATAGGGAGCTAATGTGGAAGGGGTTTTAGTAGAGAGTTCCTAGGATCCTAGGATTATTGATTTAGTTTCCCAGTCACAGTTCTGCCATGTAATTGTTTGACTTTGAACGGATCATTTCTTCTCTGTGGCCACAGTTTCTTCAATTAGAAAATGAGCGTCATGATCCCTACCCTGCCTACCTCACAGGGCTATTGTAACCCTCTTCATATACTGAATGTGTTAAATGCCTCTCCTGTACTATACCGGGGATGTACAAAAACCCACTTAACAACCTGTGTGACTCAGGCAGGACATAACCCTCTCTGAACCTCATTGCCAAAATTAGAAGGTTGGAGCAGGTGGCTTCTATGTCTTCCAGCTTTATGTCTCTGACCCTGTGATGCTATGAATAGTCTCTGCCCTCAGAGAGCTTATGTTCTACTACATCCATTGATTTTCCTTTCATATCAGGGGACTTTTCAGGGCCATGTCCTTCACAACACTACTCCAAAAAAAAAAAAAATGCCATTAACTCTACAGAGAAACAGGTAATGCCTGGCACACAGTAGGCACTTAATAAATGCTTGTTGACTCAGTTTTGTAAAATAAGAATCTGAGTCACAGAAGACTTGAGTTCCAGTTACCAACTACATGATTTTGGAAACTCATCTGCTCTGAGCTTCAGTTTTGCCAGCTTTCCCAATGGGCACAAAAATAATTATCCCGCAAGGATGTTGTGATGGTTAATGAAATAATATATGTAAAGTACTTTGGAAAACTTAAAGCTATATAAATGAGTCATTATTAAATTCTGGTAGTAATTAGATGAAAGAAAATTGCATAAATAATACTATTATACTGATGATAAACAGTCCCCACTGATACAGTACTCACCAAAAGAATCCAAAGTATCTTAGAAGCTGTATTCAAAGCCTGAATGACAATGCAGTCTAGGAAGAAATAGAAAAGTTCAACATTAATGAGAAATGACCTTCATAACTCCCTTGGTCTCCCTTGGATTTCGTTTACAGAATATTCCATATTTTTTCATATCTAATTCCAATCCATCTCTCTTATCACCACTGTAGAAATATTAATAATGATAGTTTTGTTTAGGGTCCTTTTCTATAAAATTATTTCCATTCCCCCCTTTTTGTGTGTTTAAAAGTAATTGTAATATTTTTAATATCCTAATATGTGAAGCTGATATTCTTAGCTGGCTGCTATCTGGAAGAGCTTGGATAAGTATCAGGTGACCCCAGACTATGACCCTTCTAGGGCTGCCTCTCACTGATTTTCTGCACTTCATCTAGGCAGGCAGTTTACTAAAATCACTAGGAATTTATTTCTATATTCCTGTCTGAGAGCTAGAATTTTTTCAGTTTCTTTCTCTTACCTCTCATCTTCCTTTTAAAATTTTGTAATGATAATAATAACTGATATTTACACATGGATCATTACCACTGATGTTTATATAGTGATTGATAATGGCAATTGATCTTTACACATTGACAACTGATATTTACACACTGCTAATTACTGATGTTTACATATTACTTGATAATGATAACTGATCTTTACACATTGATTGATAACTGATATTTACATATTAACCAGTGATGATAACTGATATTTACACATTGATTCTGACAAAAGGTATTTGCATATTACATGTTGTGGCTTATGAAGAGCTTTACATGTGCTCTCTCACTTAAACCTGCAACAAATCTATGATGAAAATATCACAGCTATTATTATATCTCTTATTCTCATTTTATAGATGAGTTCTCTGATATTCAGAGAGGTTAAATAACTTCCCATGGTGAGGTCACCAGTAGGTATTTAAGAGAGGAGTTAATGATAAATGTTCCTGATGACAGGTTTACTGTGCTAAACTGTCTTTTTGGTAGATGTTCCAAAAACCTTGGTCTGGGTGGTTGTGATGTGTGTATGTGCGAGCATGCATGTGTGTGTGTGTGTGTGTGTGTGTGTCTGTATGTGTGTCACAGAGGGTAGAAAGAGAGAGGTGGAGGGGAGAGAAAAAAGGGAGACAGAGACAGACAGAGAGAAGGAAGAAAGAAGGGGAGGGGAAAGAGACAGAGGGATGGAGAAAGAAGAGGGAGAAAGGATTGGGGAAAAGGGGATAGAGATTCAGAGAGAGAAGGGGGAGAGGATGAGGAGGAAAGGAGGAGAGAGGTGGGGAATGGTAGATAACATGGTGTAGTAGTGGACAGAGTCTGCTTCTGATTAGAGAAGACCTGAGTTCATGTCTTATCTCTGCCACATATGGGCTATGGGACCACGGACAGTCATTTAACTTTGCAAAACCCCAAGCAACTCCCTAAAAGTATCAGTTACAGGGCAGTTGTTCATCTTCATTGGTAAATGGAACTTTCTCATCAGGATAAATCAATCAATCAATATTTATTAAGTACATACTATATGTCAAACACTGTGCTAAATCCTGGGGATACAAAAAGAAGAAAAATACAGACCCTCCCCTCAAGGAGTTCACAATCTAGTGGAATTCCCCATACCAATGAAATCTCAAGCCCTGTCATACACAGATAAACAGAAAGTTTTATATATATATATACATATATATGTATTCATATATGTATGTGTGTGTTTGTATATATACATATACATGTATAGACACATACGCATAGACACACATGACCCACAAAGGTTAAGAACCCTTTTATTAAACTCTACACAGAGTACCCCAAAAGTCTTACTGAAGTTTTAAGCCGTTCAAACATAAAATCGCACCAAGTCTTTTGGAACACCTTTCTAACATTTATAGAGGATATGTATGATGATAACAATACCAATAACTTGCTTATGCCACATAATGAGATTTTTGTCTCATTTTTTGTGGTTTAGTAGAATAGAAACAGGAAGAATATCAGTAACTGCAGCCTAAGAAATGGCATCTCCTTGAATTTCTGAAGTAAAGAAGACTCATAGGCTGCTGAGTGGAATTAGAGGAAGTCGCAAAACTTAGCTGGCTGAGTCCACTACAAATTCGTGTTATTTAACCTTAGTCTGGGATATGTCTCCTACCAAGAAATGACATTTGGCATATCCTAGAGACAAACAACAACAAATCATCCCTTTTAGACCAAGCCTCTATAGATCTAGATCCAGCAGCTCAGGCTGGAATCATCAGCTTTCCTTTCTCTATGCCTGCCTTTGTTTTTCAAGGGCATATATTACCCCCAGAGCAGGATGCCTCTGTAACTAGAGCTCACACAGATACACGGGGCTTTTGTGTAGATTAGCTCCTCTTGTCCTCACCAGATGCCTGTGAGGGTAGTAGTCCAGGTAATTTCTCCCCAGTTTACAGAGGAGAAAACTGAGTCTCAAGGAGGAAAGGTAACTTGTCACAATTATAAAGACTATTGTGAACTGTCACCAAAGTGACCTGACTTCTAGTATATTTCTATTTAGACTACACCATCCCCTTATGTCTTTCCCCTCCTCTTTGTTCATATATTGAGTCATAAAATCCTAGAGCTGGAAAAGACCTTAGACATAGAATATGTTAACTTGAAGGGACATGTCAGAGCTGGAAGGGACTTTACATGCTACATTATCTGATCCCCTTATTTGAATGAATGAATGAAAAAATATTCATTTAACTCTTGCCAATTACTAGGCAGCATGGTAAGCTCCTTTAACTGGGTCTAGACAGAGACATACTCATAACAAAAATCGGAGTTACAGAACTACATAATTTCAGACTTGTGAGTGACTTCACTGACCATCTCATATGACCCAAGCCCAAACAAAATCCTCATAGCAATAACATACCCAACAAGTAATTACTTGCTGTTACTGTTTAATCACTTTTCAATCGTGACCCCTTTTGGGATTTTCTTAGCAAAGCTACTGGAATGGTTTGCCATTTCCTTCTCTAGCTCTTTTTTACAGATGAGGAAACTGAGGCAAGCAGGAATAAGTGACTTGACCAGGGTCACACAGCCAGTAAGTGTCTGAGACTGGATTTAAATTTAAAGTCTTCCTGACTTTAAGTCCCAAATTTTATCCCTGTGCCACCTAGCTACCCAAGTGATCATCTAACTCTGCTTGAAGACCTCCACCCTTTCAAGGCAGCTCATTCCACTGTTGGACAGCTCTAACTGTAAGGAATTTTTTTCCCCCCCAAACACGATACCTTAAATTTGACTCTGAAATTTCCACCCATTGATCTGAGACATAACAACCCCATATGTCTCCTCAATCCCTCAATCCTAATTAATATTATACCATGGAGCCTTTCTCCTATAGCTTTTCTGCGCTGCCAAGGAACTGTAGAGATACAAAAATAAATAAAACACAGTTTCTGTCTCTCAGGAGCTACAACTGTAATGCAAGTTAGAATGTAGAATATCTTAGAGAGGTATGAACACAGCAATATGAGGGTTCAGCAGAGAAGGAAATCATTTCTGCCTCCCTTCCCATCATCATCCCAAGCAGAACTATCTGCCTGCAGAGAACCCATTTTATCACTCATTCACCAAATATTTATTGAGTCCCTACTGTGCAGAACCCTGTGCTAGTTGCCGAGGAAGATCCATCAATTTATCAAAGATTTTTGTCAGCTAGGTGCCTATGTATTATATTCAGCCCTGCTTCGTCCTCTACAATTATGGGCATTGGCATACTCAGACTTGATCCTGGCACAGCACTCTGGCTGCCCTGGCAGACCATTCTGACCTCTTGTTGGGATCTTAGGGAGGGGATTTCTGGTTAGACAGGGGTTCCACCCTACACATCCTGTGAAGTAGGTTCTAACTCCAAATGTAAGATTCTGTGGGTTGACTTTCCTTCCTGACCCCTAATCTCTTGATAGGGGTATGGTGGGGGTGTGACAAGCAATCTATTTGACCTTGGAAAAGCAATTTTCCTTCTCCAAGCCCCTTTTTGTTTTTTTTTTTTCCAAAATGTTAAATTGAGATTTCATTTGTCAGCTTTTCAATTTTAGGTAAATCATTACCCTCTGTGAGTTTCCTTTTCATTATCAATAAAATGAAAAGAATTAATTAAATGATATAAAAAATGACTTTCGATTCTAAATCTGATCCTACTGTCATAGAGAGGGGACAAATGATCTCAGAGTCTCCCAGACCACTCTCCTGCTAGCTATCTTGATATACTGTCACAAAATCATGCAATAAATAAATTTAGAACTGGAAGTTTCCTTAGATGTTATCCAATCCAGTCTCCTCTCCCTCACCCCCAATTCCTTTAACTAAGGAGTCAGAAAGGTTAAGTTTTATATTATCTCCTTCCTGTCTGATAATCTCTTCATGAAGTCATATGTCTCTTTATGCTTTAGCCCCCTAAACTTACTCTTGATTCATTTTAAACTTCAAACCCTCTATCCCTCAGTATTTTCTCAGGCTGCCACCTCTTCTGTTATTGTACTTTTCTCCTCCCCTTCCCCTCAAATCTCTAGTTAAAGAATACACCTCCACACTTTTCTTTACTCTCAAATCCCTCACTTCCTTATCTTTTCACTGCTCCTGTCTTTTCAAATTCCAGCCCTGAATTACTCCTACCATCTGCCTCCTCTGCTCATACTCATATACCAATGAATAGAATTAGAGGAAGTTACAAAACTTAGCTGCCTGGGTCCACTACAGATTCATGTTATCTAACTGCAGAGTCCTTACTTAAAAAGAATTTAAAAGGAAGAGATATCCAACAGCTGAACCAAATGCTAGTTACACAAAAGACAGCCATGTATAGTGAATAGTGAGCAAGTACATTTATCCAAGAAGATAGTAAACAGAAACCAGAGGAGTTATATAGATAGGAATATGCCAAATGGCCTATAATAGAGGATGAGCTCTACCACTGGAAACAATATACCTTGCTCAACCAAGAGAGAGTCCTCTATCTCATCCCAGAGCAAATTTTCCAAAATCTGTATAGAGACAGGTTGGAAATCAGAGACATGTTGAAATGCATACTCCTCTAAAGGTCTACAACTTCCTGAACACTCTCTCCCTCTCTCTCTCTCTCTCTCTCTCTCATCTGTAACTACATGTGTCTCCTCATGAACTGGAACTCTACTGTGCCATTCTCTCATGCCACACAGGGATTCACTGTCAAGTAATCATACTCTCTACCAATGAGAAGGGTCTTATATAAATTTTCTAGACTGTAACCCAGATTAGGGAGGGACAGTAATTATAAACATGATGAAAAGAGATAAGTAAGGAAACCCAGCATTTAGCATTGTGCTTGGAACAAATAAGTGCGTCATCAATTTTTTTTTGTCATTAATTCATTCATTCTCTAATTGAATTCCACATCCCACTCTCCAAGGAAAATATTCTGAAACTCTAATACCCTTATCTCCCATACCACCACCTCACCCACCCTCTCTCAGATGAAAACTTCACCTCTTTTTTTACTGAAAAGATTTAAGCCATTCACTGTGTTTCAGAATTGTCCAACAAATGTCACTTGGAGGCTCTTGCTTCAATCCTTTTGCTTGTGTTATTCCCTATTTCTGGAATGCCTTCCACCCCCTCTTTGACTTTTGAAGTCCTACCCATCCCTTAAAGTTCAACTTCTCCACCTCCTCCATTATCAACACACACACACACACACACACACACACACACACACAGAGTAAAGATTTTTCCTCTTTACACTTAACATAGTGCTTCATTTCTTATGTCTTAAATGAGAGGTGACATGATACAATAGGAGGAATGTTGGATATAGGGTCAGAAGATGTGGTTCCAAATAACCCCAAATTTATTTCTAGCAAGACCACCTCCCCACTTAAGGATTCTAACTATTTATAGGGAGGTGATAATGTCTTTACTCCTAATGACCTTTTGCAAAGCACTATATTATTTCTGAAGTTTCTGTCATTGTCTCCCGATGCAGTTCAACACTACACACCTCTAACTTCTGAACAAATTTTGATATGCCACTTAGGAGAGATTACCTTTTTCTGGTGCTTTTCCTATAGTAACTGGTCAGGTTCTAACAATATAAAAATCATCTCTCTTGCAGATGAGGAAACTGAGGCAGGAAGATGGAAAGTGACTTCCCCCAGTTCACTTTAGTCAGTGTCTGATTCAGGATTTGAATCTATGTCCCATTACTCTATACCCAGTAGTCTATGAACCATATAACCAATAGCACCTTTCATCAACCAACAAACATCTAATGTGTTGATTGTGTACAGAGCACTGTGTTCAGCACAGGAGGAAGATGAACATGTCTATCCTCTCAATGCTTAGGGTCTGAAGGGCAGATATGGCACATAAAGAAATAATATTGTATGAAACAGTGCATAGGAGCTGCATTAGCAAGCTCTGGGAGATCTGAGAGAGGAACAAGTAGACAACAAGCAGCACAATAGTTGGAAAGATGTAGGAGGATGGTGTGGGATCTGGGGGAGGGGGAACAAGGAACCACTGCCTCCATCCTTTTGCTTATGTTGTTGCCCATTCCTGGAATGCATTACGTTCCCTCTTTGCCTTATGAAGTCCTTTGTTGTTATTGTTCAGTCATTTCAGTCATATCTGACTTCATGACCCCATTGGAGGTTTTCTTGGCAAAGATACTAGAGTGGAGTGTTATTTCCTTCTCTACTTTATTTTACAGATGAGGAAACTGAGGCAAACAGGGTTAAGTGACTTGCCCAGGGTCACACATTTAGTGTCTGAAGCCAGCTTAGAACTCGGGAAATGAGTCTTCCTGGTTCCAAGACCAGGGTTCTATCCAGTACACCACTTAACTATCCCATTAAAGCAGCATTGTGAATTACAAAGAGTGCTAAATCTCAGACAGAGAAAGTGAATTCAAATCCTGTTTCTTCTGCTTCCTACCCATGTGACCATGAATAAAACCTTAGGCAGCACTTTGGTCTAAGTTTCTTCCAATGAGTAGGTCAGACACCTAGTTGTGTTCAGGAATATGTACAACCTGGTGAAAGCTTTTGGCTGAAGTAGTTGGATTTG
This sequence comes from Pseudochirops corinnae, assembly GCA_028646515.1. Classification (NCBI taxonomy): domain Eukaryota; kingdom Metazoa; phylum Chordata; class Mammalia; order Diprotodontia; family Pseudocheiridae; genus Pseudochirops; species Pseudochirops corinnae. The sequence goes on from CM053588.1 coordinate 101,297,328, forward strand.
TAGTCAAATTGAACCAGTTGTTCCCCTGATTTCAGCCTGTTCTTTTCTGCCTTTGTGTATTTGTACAAGCTGTGGCCCTTGCTTGGAAGGTCCTCTTTCCTCACCTCTGTCTGTTAAGATTTTTTCCCTACCTTCAAGACTCATGTGATCTTTTGTGATCTTTCATCTCAAAAGAACTTTATAAATCATCCAATCAACTCTCTTATTTTATAAATTAGGAAAATTTACACCTTGCCAAGGTCATTCAGATGAACCAATTATTTAAATTGCTGAAGTAGGCTTTAAACACAACCATCCTCTGACTCCAAAACTCTCCTCTTCCCACTACAACACAGGGACCACTTGAACCCTGAAGCCTTTCCTGATCCACTGCTGAGCTCTTTGATTCTGATCACGATCTTCTTTGTATTATTATAGTCAATGTACATATCTCATGCCTTCTTGAGGGCAGAGGCTCCACTCATTCATTCAGCAGACATTGTCTACTGCATGTTGGAAGCCAGGTTACAGAGATAAATAGAATCTGTATTATAGAATCTATCATGCATTGGTGATATGAGGCAATCCAAGGTGGTTGGATGCCCAGGGGACAAAGGCCATTAATGAAAATTGGCCACAGACTATTCAGGCTATTCTGATACATTAACTTTCTGACCCTTTCCAAGTCACTCAGTTTCATCATCTACTAAGAGGAAACAGCCATACTTGCAAGACTGGTAGGAGGACAGTTAAAAGACAAAGCCCAGTCATAGAGTAGTTCTAAGTTACCTCACTGCCATCGCCACCCCGCCCCAAACACACATACATGCACCATCTTCAGCAGGTAATTGAAAATTACCAGAAAAGAAGAGGACTCTTAAAGGGGGAAAGCACAGCGAAATTTATCAAACCCATATTATGTACACTAGACCTGAAGACATCAATGAACATGAAAAAGGTCTTACATGGAAGGAAGAAGAAGAAGCAAAAGGCCTGAATAATGAACACTCCAGGTATTATGATAATTCAGGTGATGAGAGTGTCACGTAAACTATTTCTCTAATCTTCTCCACCAGGTTCATATACATCTCTATTAAGACACAAAACCATTGGAGCTGACTAGTCAAACTTTTGCTGCCCCCTATAGCATACATAAGGTCAGTTTTCCATGGCACAAACACAGTCCATAGTTGCAACTCCGTCCCTATTGCCTTTGTAGAGGACTTCTACTATATTAGTGTAGTTGTCACTATGGAATTGGAAATGTCACAATGGCAGTTTATGGCAAAGATCAAGGAAAATCTTGAGCTTTCAGAACTGTGAGTTGACATGTCCGGTGACTCTAGTTGGGCAGGAAAAGCATAATTCTTAGAATTAAATACTCTCAAATCATAGAATATTACACTCAAAGTCTAAGATTCCTAAAATCTTAGACTCACAAAATAGAATCAGATGCCTTAAAATCACAATCTTACATTCTTAGACTAGGATGTTCTTAAAGCCAAAGAATTTCTCATAGAATTCTCCTCTAGAAATGCTGACATATCTGACCTGGGAGACTCTACATTTCCTAGGTTCATTGTGGACAATGTGAGTTAGTAAATTTTGCCTAAGCCTCTACCAATGCAATGCCCTCTATTAATAGGACATGCAAGCCACAAATCTAATACCAAAAGCATTTCATTAAGACACAAAACCAGTATGAATAACAGGAGAGAAACAGTAGTAGAATAGTAGGGTCACTCTCTGTTCCACATACAAATGGATGGGACTCACCTAAGTCTCTGGGGGGACATACTCTAATACCACTTAAGCCCCACTGATCTCCCAGAGTAAAATAAGAGAGAGCTATGGTCACTTCAGAACTTATAGCCTTGTTGTTAAAGCTTAGGGCTTGGAATCATCTGTCTCACAGAGTTCTACAATAGTCTCTTAGATTAGGCTACAATATGCTGAAGTGTCTTGGCTTGTCTCCAGAGTCTGCCAGGACCTGTAGGTTCTTGTGGGGTACAAGCTCCCACTTTCATATCTCTGTTCTAACTGCAGAACTCAGCTTTTCTATCCATCTCTACTGTCTCTTACTACTTCAGAAATTCTATTTTTTCTCTCCATTTTCTTTCCAAGTAACTTTCCTTTCTCATTTCTGAGTAGATGTTTCCTGATAAAATCTCACATCTACATGAAAATCCTCCAGGATTCTGACTCCTGGTACAGATCCTTCACTTTTGCCATTGTGGGTACTTGAAACCACTCTAGAGAACTCCATTATAGGGACTTGACACATCCCTATTACATTAGAAACAAATGTTTTCTAATTTAATACTCCAAGAATTTTAGACTCTAGAATCTTCCAATTTGTGGTTCTTAGAATCATCTAATCTTAGCAAAGAGATTACCTCATCAAACCTCATATCCAAAAGCTCTTCCCTGTCTCCATGCATGCCTCACTTCTAATTTCTTTAGGACTTTAAGATTTAGCAGGTGTGATGATATATAAGCTTTAAAAAGTTATAAATTTTAGGGGTAATCCACCTGATCACACAAGAAGATAGAATCAGTCATTCAGTGAGCATTTATTAAGTACCAACTATGTCTCAGGGATTTTACTAATCATTGGAGACACAGAGAAAGGTAAAGGGCAGTCCCCGATCCTGAAGAGTCACAGTCTGATTGGGGAGACAACACTTAAACAGCTATATATAGCCAAGATATAGACAGGATAAGTTTGGTATAATCAACGGAGGGAAGAGCACTATGATTATGAAAACTTGAGAAAAGCTTTTTATAGAAGCTAAGATTTGAAGGAAGCCAGGAGGTAGAGTTGAGGAAGGAGAGGGTTATAGGCATGGAGAACATGCAGTGAAAATGTGTGGAGTCAGGAGATGGAGGGTGTTGTTCAGGGCACAGCTAGGAGGCCAGTGTCATGTCACTGGATCTCAGAATATGTGTGCAGAGGAGTAATGTGTAAGAAGATGAGAGAGGTATGAAGGCCAGGTGAGGAAGGACTTTAAAAGCCAAGCAGAGGATTTTATATTTGATCCTAGAGCTAAAAAGATAGTGCTCTAATCTGTTGACCAGGGTGGGTGATATGGTCAGAACTAAGCTTTAGGAAGATGAGTTTGTCATGAAAGTCCACTGGTGATGGCCCAGGATGCCATGGGAGACTTTGATCTTTATAAATTAAGATCTTTCCTAGGTCTCAGTTTGTTTGAGGCCATACCCATTTGGTGACTGGGAGGTGGGTAAGAGTTGAGACAAGATAGCTCAATTTGCTGTCACAAAGATATCAGTAGGGGAAGAGAAGACTCTCAGAGTTTCTGGCTAGAACAGAAAACAATTGCTATTTACACTCATTCTGAGCCATCAAGACCTAAACAATGAGCCATAGAAACTTAGGTGAGGATTATTATTGGCCAGTCAATGAATGATTTCTGAGTGATTTGGGTGATTTGGGTCTTAAGGCGGAATCAAGTAGCTCCGTTTAGAAACACAATGGGCTTTTAAGAGTCTGTCTTTTCAGAGCTACATTTCAAGAGATAAAAAAACAACAACAGAAAACAATGCAGGATAAAAAGTAAATTGTCCTAACTTTGGGGAAGAAAAAGAGAAGGGGAAGAAGAAGGAGAACAAGAAGAACAAGAACAAGAAGGAGGAGGAGGAGGAAGAAGAAGAAGAAAGGAAGGAAAAAAGAGGAAAGAAGAAGGAAGGAAGGAAAGGAAGGAAGGAAGGAATGGAAGGAAGAAAGAAAGAAAGCAAGAAAGAAAGGAAGGAAGGAAGGAGGAGGAGGAAAAGAAAAAAGAAGAAAGGAGAAGAAAGAAGCATTCCCCAACTTCTGATCAAATTGGCAGGTTGGGCCCCCATAGGGCAGTGACTACTACCCTCAGATAACAAGGAAAACACAGTCAATACAAAACATTCTCCTAAGAATCTAGTTTATTCCTCCCCACAAATACAGTCTCCATTTCAGGAGTAAGTTTAGACTTAGACTGCCATAATTGTAGTGGGGCACACATTTAAGAAATACGTCTGAGAAGGTTTAACTTGCATCAGCTGCTCTGGAAATCCTTCTCTCTTTGTCGAGAGAAGGATTGTTGTTTGTCCTTCATTCTTGAAGACGACCAATGACATCACAAGGGGGATGGCTTGACTTGCTCATGAACTGGCTATGAGTATAGCAGAGCTCCACAAAGTGATCAGCCTCACTCTCCCCTCTGGAGTAATCAGTTTGATAACTGGGTGGAGGATGGACTGGAGTGTGGAGATCCTTGTGGCAGGGAGGCTACCCAAAAGGCTATTGAAGTAATATAGCAATGAGAGGATGAAGGCCTGCATCCAGATAGTGCAGTGTTGAGGAGAGAAGATGTAGGGGAGAAGTGTAGGAGAGAGGAGACCGGCTAAAATCAGCAGGCTTCGGCAACAGATTAGATATGGCATGTGAGAGAGAGTGAGGAGTTGAAGATGATACTTAGGTTTCTAGCCTGTGTGACTAGAAGGATGATGGTGGAACCCTCACAATCACAGGGAAGTTCAGCAGAAGGAATAATTTGGGAGGCAAGATAAGGAGTTCAATTTGGGACATGTAATATCAAAGATATCTGGAATAAGCAGTTGGAGATATCCAACAGATACAGTAAATGAAATGAAGGAATGTTTGCTAAGACCAACTCATATAAAAACAAGAAGGCAGGAATGAAGGAAATTTATACCAGAGGGTAAGCTCCTGGCCTCCATCCCCTACCCATCTGGAAAAGGGTCACAATAATCTTATACAATCTTCCTCAAGGGATTATTGACAGAATTCTAGCAATGGAAGAGACCTCTCTGCCAAAGGAAAAGCTGGGCAACAGTGCCCTCTAGAACACTCTCACCAAGCAGTCCTATGACATTTGATTGAGAAGGAACCCATTGCTTCTTAAGGCAGCCATTCTACATTTGGATAACACAAATAGTTAGGAAGTTTCTTTTTGCCCCCTAACAATGAGTATAAATTCATCTCTTTACAACTTTCATCCATTGCTCCTTATTTTGATCCCTAGGAATAATTCAAAAATCAATTCCTCAGGTATTTATTAATCTTTTACTATGTGCAAACACTGCACTAAGTGCTAGGGAAGAAGGAAGAAGAGATAAAAGTGAAATAGTTCCTGCCCTCATGGAGTTTACATTCTAATGGGGAAACAATATACATATACACAGATTTATCTATCTGCCCATCTGTGTGTCTCTCTGTCTGTCTCTCTATCCATATGTACATTTACATATACATACACATACATATATACATACATATAAAAACATATGCATACACATAATAACCCTTTGAGGAAAGTTGGACAAGAGTTATTATGATTTGTGCGTGTGTGTGTGTGTGTGCATGCGTGTGTGTGTGTGTGTGGCAAGGGTGAAGAACTCAGGACAGATTTTACTCTCTAGTGTATTTATAAATATATGAATATACATATACACAACATACACACAAAATGGTTATAAGCAGAACACTTATTATGTTTCTTCCACGTGGTCTCCTGCCCTTCATGTTTTAAGAAAGCTCTAATGCTTCCCTATGTCTTCTCTTTTCCAGGCTCAGACCCATGTTCCCACTTAACACTCACATTCCGACATGGTTCTGAGACTTTTAATCACCCTTATTACCCTTCTTTGGACCCCTTCCATTTTGTTAATGTCAAAATACAATGACCATAAACTTTGACCCTCAAAAACCCAACAAGACACTTGTTATCTTTGTAACTTTGGGTATCTTTTTTGAAAAGTAATTTATTTTTAGTTTTCAACATTCCTTTCCATTAGATTTTGATTTTTACATTTAACCTTGGTGTCTTTCCCATCAAGACTAGGAGCTCCTTGAGAGCAGGGACTATCCTTTATCTTCCTTTGTATCTTCAGTCCCAGTCCCAGTGACTGATAGAAGGTGCTTAATGAATGTTTATTGATTGACTGGTACTGAAGATGCAGAGATGAGAAAAAGCAAACTTGAAGAGCTTTTAGTCTACTGGGGAAATAGTTAACTATAAATGTATTCAGTTAAAGTTGTGGGGTTTTCTGCTAACTTATTTGAATAAAGGTGTTATCTCTCCATGTCTAGCCTCAACAAAATTTCCTTAGAATCCAGTCCCCATCCAATGGAGAAATCAGAATCCCTCTCCCAAAGTCCTCTGCTTCTGTAAAAAAATAAGGGAAATGTCTAAACCAGAGGCTTATGTGCTCTAGACAAGAAGGGGCACTATTAAACTTCTTGACTCTGTTGTTACTTTTCCTAAACTTTGCAAGACCAAGGTCACTAAGCATTTAGTATGAGAGGTGCCACCAGTAGAAAACAGCCGAACATCGCCACACCATTGTCATCACCATCTTCCTTAGAATGCCAACTACCATTTCTGTGCAGCATCAGGAGTTACAGAGACCTTTCCTCATACTAGCCCTGCAGGGTAGGTTGTACAAATATTACTTTCTCTATTTTGCAAAATCCTTGCATGTAGTTCTGATTGTAAATGATAAGTCATAGAAGTGAGTCATAGAGGAGACCAGATATCTGCACAGCCCACTGTGACAGAATCACAGAATGCCAGATTTGGAAACAAGCTAAGAGAACCTTTAGACCAACCTAAACTACACAAAGAAACTATGGTATGGTGAAAATATTTGGATTCAAATACCAATTTTGCTCCTTGCTACCTATGTGACTTTGAACATCTTTTAATCTCTTTAAATCCCTGTTTTCTGAGGGGGTTGGATTAGATGACCTCAGAGACCCCTCCCCTTCTTAATCTGCATTATGAATGAGAAATACCTCTACAATATTTATGACAAATAGATGGCCACCTAGACTCAGCATGAAGATGTCTGGGGATTGATAACTACTCCCTCCCAAGTCAGACCATTTCTCTTAGGGAGAATTCTAATTGTCCTAATGTTTTATTTTATTTTGTTTTTCCTTACCTCAACCCAATCCTCCCAGTTCTTTCCTCTACAAAATTCACCTCAACCCTCTTCAAGGGTATGCTGGAGTTGATTGTTAAATTTTCAGTGTAAGCATTTACACCTAGGAAATCAGCAAACACTACAAATAAGGGCTTGATTTATTATTTTATTGATTGTCTAGACTTAAGAAAGTCATAGAGAAAATAATCATAATTCGGATTAAATTTTAAAATGTGTCATGCACACATTTTTTTCAGAGATCCAGTTATTAAACTTTAACCAACACACACCACTGGCCTTCTTCCATCTTCCAATACCTGACCACAGCAAACATGCCCTAGCATTGTCCTCTTTTTCTTTTCTGGAATAAACATCTTTAGTTCCTTAAACTGATCCTCCAACTGCAGCATATTCTCACATATTTTAACATCCTAGTTTCCCATCATCCTTCCTACAATCATTCCTCTCCAGGCTGACTCACCCCCTGAGGACATTCTCTTCCATGCAATAGAAACCTCTTCGCCCTAGAAGCTCACTCCACCCCAAGACTCCTTCTCCCATTAGAAGTACCATCTGCCTGGAGGCCTTTCCCTCTGATTGACCGGTTCCTCCCAGAGCCTCCAATGTAAGGAGGAGACCCAGGACAAGCTTGCTGCTGCTGACTCCTCTCCACCGGACTTTCTCTGCCATGCTCTCTCATGGGTATTTTCATACCTCCCCCTTTTCAGCTCTCTCTTAAATGTTGTCTTTCCCCATTCCAATGTAACAAGGGCAGGGAGTGTCTTTATGCTTCTCTTTGTACTCCAAGCCTTAGCACAGTGCCTGGTATGTATTTAATATTATGCTTAATAAATACTTGTTGACTAAAATGCAAAATTTAATACAATACTCCAGATGTCACTGAGTAGGAGCAGAGTGTGGAAGAGCTATCAACTCTGTCATTCCGAGCGCTCTGCTGTTTGGAATGATGGCCTAAGATAATTACCTCAAGTTTTTCACATTTCTTCTTGTTCAGTCGTTAGTCACATCCAACTCTATATGATCACGTGGAAAAGTCCATGGGATTTTCTTGGCAAAGAGATTAGAGTGGTTTCCCATTTCCTTCTCCAGTGTAACCCCATTTCACAGATGAAGAACTGAGGCAAATAGGGTTAAGTGACTTGCCCAGGGTCACATAGCTAGTAAGTACCTGAGGTAAGATTTGAACTCATATCTTCCTGACTCCAAGCCTGGATCTCTATCCACTGAACCAACTAGCTGCCCCATCATGTCACACTATGTATACATATTAAGCTGGCAGTCTACTCAAACTCTTAGATTCTTTCCCCATGGAGTATTGTCCAGCCACAGCTTCCTCAGTCATAGACCTAAAATGACAGCACAAATGAAGGGATTCCAGAGAATTAGGAGGTTCAGATAGTCCTTTACTTCAGAATCAAAGAATACATCTGAACTCTGACAGTAGAGGAGTATGCCTATGAAGACCCAGTAACCCTGACTGCAGATCCAATACTTGCATCAGTGGTGACCCAGCTTGCCAGCCTGGCAAAAAGTGGCAGTAGGGTTCCTGGCCAAGCCACATGTTGTTGTTGGTACTCCTTTAGAACTGTGTTCCATGTTGGAAGCTGGAATCGTGACTCCAGCTTTGCAGGAAGAGATGCAAACATGGTTTTCACTGTACAGATGCTACCAAGGTCCTTACTGCTGACAGGGGAAGATTTGGCCCGTCAGATGTTGAACACGTTGCTGGCCATGTCGCCCAGCCAAGGCTGTTCAATGTATAAGGAGAGGTAATTGCCGGCAGCTCCATAACTCCGGACTCCTTCTGTGTTCTGCAGAGGGACTGGCATTGATGTCAGCTTCAAAGACAGCTGCACATTCACCATTTGGGAACAAAGGTGCTAAGAAGTGACAGATATCAAAGCATGGAGGAGAGGCAGATAAAAAGCAAGGCGGCGGGGGCAGAGAGAGAGAGACAGCCTTTGAAGGTAGTGGGATAGAAAACATTTATTTTCATGATGGAGGCTAAGGAATCTTGTTCTCTATTTGTAAAATGTAGATTTCCGCCCCCCTTCCCCCTTGGAGCTAATCCAGCTTAAAAGAGGGCAGGGAACTGAGACATATGGTGTAACTGCAGAAAGAAACAGGCTAGAACGAAACTGAGCAATGTACAATGTCAAGAAATTGGCCTATGGTGGGTCAGTGTGTAAAGCAGTAGGAGATCAGCCAATCAACAAGCATTTATTAAGCCCCTGTTATATATCGGGCACTGTGCTGGGTGCTGGGGATACAAAGACAGGAGATAGAAATGAGTGAATATGCAGCACGAGTAGTATGAGTGTTATCTCCTCTAGGCAGGGTCAGCCCTATAGCATAGGTTCCTTGAAGACAAAAGTCATGTCTTATTTACTTTTATGTAAGTGGGGATGGGGAAATATTCTTTTCTTCCACTCCCACCAGCAGCTCAGTTGATGTAGTCACAGGGAGTAATCACAAATGATGAAGTGTTAATATAGTAAGGCATCCCCCACAGTGGCAGGGACAGGACCTTGCAAGCAACATCATTGAATTGTACAACGTTGGAACCAGATGGGACCATCTAGTCTGATCCCCTCTATATAACAGAGGGGGAAACTGAGTCTAAGAGTGAAGTGACTTGCCCAGGGTCACACAGTTAGAGGCAGATTGAGAACTAGAAACTAGGCTTCCTGACTGCCAGTCCAAACGTGTGAAGACTACAGAGGGTGGCTGGAAGGGAGATGAGAAGAGATTCTGCCTTAGAATGGTGGGTGTTGCTCTAGAATTAGAGGTGTTACAGACCTCAGATATAATCTAGTTCAATCGTCTCCTTTTAGAGAAGAGGAAATTGAGGCCCAGAGATATTATATGATTTACCCTGTTGTGACTCAGATTATATACAGCAAAACCAGCAGTTGAATTCAGATATTCTGACATAAAACCCAAGGCTCTTTCTACCACCATTCTGCTATCCTTTGGACCCAAATTTCTTCTCCAATGGCCTGCCTCACTGATTGAAATTCTAGAATTAGAGAAAGCCATTCCTTTGCGTCAAAGCATACAACATCCCTTGATAAAATGTAAATATCCCTCAGAGAGAGGGAACATATTAACCTACCATCAGTCATCTGTACCCCAAGATACTTTATCCCAGTCTTTTCAAGAAGACAGATTAATAAAGTGAGTCTATATTGAATTGGGAATGGAATTGGAGAAGGAGAATGCATTTAAATGGGCAAATGGGAGTAGAGAAATAGAGAGAGATTTTTATAAAATAGGAAAGTATGGAAGGTCACTCCAATGTCATCTGAGAATGAGATGTGATAAGCAGACAGAAGATAGCATAAAAAACAGAGTGGCTTAGATTAGCAGGAGTGAGGAGAGTAGACATTGAAATAGAATAGGGTATGTGCCATAATGTAGCCTATTCATTTTCAGTAACTTCATAAGAAGAAATTTGAGATTCTTCTTCCATTGGGGTAGCATAATCTTTCCTTTTCCTCCTAGACTATAAGCCCTTAAAGGCAAAAATCATATGTGGGCTTTGGAACACAGTTTAGATTTTAAAATATTCTAATCAATATTAGATACTAGACAGTTTAGGGGATAGAAAAAAAAACCAGTTGGTATTTGTCCTGATTTGGGGTCCATTTAGGCAGTAGTAATTATGATTATGATTCTTCCTAGCTTTATCAATGGATTTCAGATGGAAATGGTACTAGAACAAGTCAGTATCTCCCTATTATTCTTCTTTATGTAATGTTCTAAAACCTATTGCCCCAGTAGACTGAATAAATACTATTTTTACAATTTAATAAAAGGCTGCAAACTGTAGATTCCCTGAAAGCATCCTTGGTACAACTCTAGTAGCAGACAATAATATGTAATAGCAGGGAATAATATGTACTTCATCATGCTCCCACAATATTTTGATCTCTTATGCTAGATTTTTATATGTATTTTGTATGTCTTTCATTTCATGTAACGTAGAGATTATGAGTTTTTAGCATGGAGACATGTCTTTAAAATATGGTTCTTAAGGTTTTATGGATGCGTTAAGTATAGATGATTGTAGGTAAGTTTTGATAGTGATAATGGTCAAGTTGAATACTTTATTTTGAGGTATGTATCTACAGTATGGGAATTGGTCATCTGTTAGTCCATGACAACTAATGAGTTTTGGTTGTATAATTCTAGCCACCATATTTTTTACAAACTGTAGTGATATGCTACATAGTTTCTGTTTTTTCTCACATAATCTATATTAATCACTAAATCTGGGCTGTTATAATTTCTGAGAGCACTGACATGATCCTGAATCGCAATCCTAAATTACTCCATCTCTACAAAGTCATCAGAAAGCCCTTTTATAATATCACTGATTGCTCCCTGCCAAACCACAGCCTTGAATCATCACACCGTTTGTTGACTTTACTCCTACCCATGTGCTGCTAAGTAAAGGTGGAGAAAATCACGCAGTCATTCTGAGTGGGTCTACTGCAAATTTATGTTACATGCCTTCAATTGGGCCCTCACTGCTGCTAGGCAATCCTACTGTACCTCCCTCATCAACTCACTGTCCCACTTTTCATAGTAGCTCTTCTAAATCTTTTCATCCCTCCTCAAACTTCCCACGGTCCCCCCTCCCTCGACTCTCTCAGCTGAGAACTCGCCCCATATTTTGCAGAAAAAAAGAGGCCATTCACATGAACTTCCTTCTTCCTCATCTCCTATCATTCATATGGCTTTGGCTACAATCTCTTCCTTCACCCTTATCTCACGTGAAAAGGTGGCCTTACTCCTTACCAAGGCTATCCCTCAACAAACAATCCCATCCTGTCCCATCCCATCTCATCTTCTTCAACATATTGTTCTCACTATTATCCCCACTCTATCACTTATATTCAGTCTCTTCCTGTCTACTGTCTCCATGTCTATCTTGAAAAAGTCCCCACTTGATCCTTCCATTCCTGCTAAGTATCATCCTATTTTTCTTCTGCCCTTTGTAGCTAAACACCTCAAAAAGACCATCTATAATAGGTAGCTCCACTTTTTCTCCTCTCACTCTCTTCTTAACCCCTTACAATCTGCCTTCTGACTGAATCATCCCACTGAAAATGCTCTCTCTAAAAGTTACTAGTGTTCTCTTAATTACCAGATCCAGGGGCCTTTTCTCAAACCTCATTCATTCTCCTTGATCTCTCTGTAGCCTTTGGCACTGTTGATCACCCTCTTCTTGACACTCTCCTCTAGGTTTTCAGACAACACTCTCTCCTGGTTATCCTATCAATCCGATTGCCCCTTCCCTTGCCAGATTCAAGCTGTCATCATGGTCTGCCAATTTGACTTTTGTACCATGTCTGAAATACATCATTTTCTCTTCTTTGATACTGCCAACACTCTAGTACAAATTCTTACCACCCCATGCCTAGAGTATTGCAATAGCCTTCTAGTGGCTCTGCCTGCCTCAAGTCTTTCCCACTCCAATGTATCCTCCATTTAATCACAAAAGTTAGTTTCCTAAAATGAAGATTCAATTATCTCATTGCATCACACACACACACACACACACACACACACACACACACACACATCACCTCCTCAATAAACTACAGTCCCTTCCTTTTGCCTCTAAGAGCAAAGGCAAAATGGTCTATTTAGCGATCAAAGACCTTTGTAACATAGTCCCTTCCTATACCTCCAATCTTCTTACACCTTACTCCCTGTAGTACTCGTTGATCCAGTGACATTGGCCTCCTGGCTGTTCCACAAACAAGACCCTCCATCTTTTCTCTGATTGTGCCTCATGCCTAGAATGCTCTCCCTCCTTATCTGTGCCTATGGCTTCCCTGGCTTCCTTTAAGTCCCAACTAAAATCTCATCTTCTATAGGAAGTCTTTCCCAGTCCTTTTAAATTTTCATGCCTTCTCTTTTTAAAGTATTTTTTATCCTATATAATACTCTTTGTACATATTTGTTTGCTTATCTCCCCCATTGTTTTGTAAGCTCCTTGGGGGCAGAGACCGTGGGGGAGGCGGTGGAGGTGGTGTGGTTTTGTTTTGTTGTATAACCAGTATTAGCACGGTGCCTGGCATGTAGTGGGGGTTTAATAAATATTTATTGGCTGCTCATCTAATGACTCAACCATTTGTCCATTGTTGTTGCTGTTGTTGTTTTAAATGAGCATAATGTTGACTGAGTTCATTTGAAATCACTCATGGTGTACCTTTTGATTCCATTCTTGGATCTTGGGCATTTCATAGATTTCAAACTCTTTTGGCTATCTTTAACAAATCCAGTGTCATATGCTTGAAAAGTGACATCTTGTTACAAAAATATTCCTGTAGACTTCTGACCTGTTTATCAAGAACTCTAAGGATATATATTTAATCTTCCTCCTCTTAACAAGCAAATTTCAATATTTCAAACACACTTTTAAGATAATGAGCCCTGTTTTCCTTAATATTGTACTGTTTTTTGCTAGGATACTTTTCAAATTTGTTATGATCTGTTTCATAATACCAAAGATATATTCTTTGGCATAGGTAGTAATTGCTTTTAGAGTATTCTTCCAACTCAGTTTTGATTTCAAAATGCCACTAAGTCTCTTAAAGTTCTTTTTTGATACCAGTGTTTTCTTTGATATCTGTATGGTTGATGGTTCTCTCCATTGTTTCAACACAACCTCCAGATTCAAATCTAAAGTCTGCCATGCCTGGAATTCTCTCCTTCCTCATCTCCACCTCCTGCCTTCCCTGGCTTCTTTTAAGTCTCAGCTAAAATCCCACCTTCTGTACGAAGCCTTTCACCATCCCCCTTAATTCTGGTGCCTTCCCTATTGGTTATTTCAAATCAATATTATCTGTATTTAGCTTATTTGCATATCTTTTTTGTTTGCATTTTGTCTCCTTCATTCGACTGAGTTCCTTTAGAGGAAGGGGTATCTTTTACTTTTCTTTGTAACCCTAGTACTTATCATAGTACTTGGCACATAGTAAGTTCTTAATAAATGTTTATTGATAAACAATCTTGAGTATGTTAAGAATTTTACCCTGATCAAATCCAAATAGCATTTCCATATCACTGAAGAAAAATTTCACGAAATGAAAGAACTTTCAGGGTAACCATAGAACTGATGTCATCAGTGTATATCAAGTGATCAATAAAATAATTTGGCTCATCTTCCTTTTTAATTTGGAAGGCATAGTTGGTTCTATTTAGGAGAAATTATTGATGAGAAAGGGGCAGGATAGGGCCTATACTATTAATAATATTAATACCTTCAATCCTATACTATTAATACCTGCCCTTTCTAGAGCCAAGATTTTCAAGTCACTTCCCTCACAACAACTCAAAGAAACAGATAGTATAAGTGTAATGCTCCCATTTCAGAAATGAGATATTGTGAGTCAGAGAGATTACATAACCTGCCCATATCAACTATCTAATCAATGTCCCAGAGGGATGCCCTTTCTAATCCAACGCCCTTTCTGTTTTACATACCCCTTTAAACCAGGTCTATATCATCCAATGATGTGAGGCAGGACTGTGATCATTAAAATAATCAAATATATGAGTTCCCCAAGGCCATATAGACCTGGAGGCTAGAACTTAACCTGAGTATTCTACCCCCAAGGATAGCACTTCTTCCATTCTAGTGCTCTTTTTGGTTGTTGAGCTTTCTTTTTTTGCTGTCTCTGGAATATATAATAAAGGGAACTGGGATAGGTAACTACCTCTGCTTCCTTTGGGGCCCTGAAAAATGTCCATATTGAACTATGTATCTGAGCCAGGGCAAGTGGACAAATGTTCCCTTCCAAGTCCCTCTGAAATTCTATGAGCCTAGGAGAGTGCTCGGAGCACAGGAGATGCTTAGTAAATATAGAGGTGTTGTTTGGTCTGGACTCATTAGGGTGGGAAATTCCCTCTACCATTGTAGATCTGAAAATGCATTATAATTTATAGCTATCAAGAGCCGCTAATAAAGCAGAATGCCTGGCACTTATTAAGCACTTATAATCGATGTTTGTTGACTGACTGACAGATCTCAAGTGGGCACTTCGGTGCTTTGGGAATCTGAGTCCTTTCTTGTCACCAATTCCCTGTTCAATTTGGGACAAATCAATTTGCTTCCCTGGGCTTTACTTTCACAGTCTTTCGAAAGGGATAATAATCATCATTCTTCTTATCTTCCAAGGATGTTGTGAGGACCCAGTGTGAAGGGGAAAGCTTTTAAAGTTCCCTTCTTACTCTATGATTCTAGGAGCCTAGCAGCTGACTCTGTATTCAGTAGGAATTAATGAATATTTGTGAAATTGAAGTGAGTTGAATTACAATGAACTGAAATGATTTTGTGAAGTGATACATAAGGAATAATGTTCAAAAGGTGGTATACTAGATAGGGCACTGAGTTTAGAGTTAGAAAGACCTGAACTCAAATTCAGTCACAGTCACTTACTAGCTTTGTGACCCTAGGCAAGTCATGAACCTTCTCTGGCTCAGTTTCCTCATCTGCAAAATGGAAGGGTTGGATTTGATGGCCTCTTAGACTCCTTCCTGCTCTAAAATCTCTGATCCTAAGAATATATTTCACCTAGTGTAATGGAAATAATACTGAAAGAGGAGGGGAGTCAAATGCATAGGTTCAAATCCTAAGTGTCTGTATCACCTTAGGCAATTTCACATAGTGTTTCTCATCTACAAAGTGAGAGAGTTGGGTAAAATGACCTTTAATGTCCAGATTTCTGGACATATTATATCATTATTATTATTATTATTAATTATTAAGGTAGAGAATTCCCTCTACCAATGTAGAACTGCATATGCTTCCCAATCTATAACTTAGAAAGTTGACTGGGGCACTGAAAGCTTCAGGGATTCATCCAGAATCACATAACCAGTTTGTGTAGAAGATAAAACTTGAACCCAAGTCTTCCTGACTCATAGGCTGGCTCTCTACCCACTAAACCATTCTGCCTCTCACCAATAAATGTCTATTGAACTGAATTAAAATAAGTTTGAGAGGTAATAGATATGAAAAGAATGGACACCTTGGCATAGGGGAGGGAAAAAACAAACCAGCCCTAGATTTGGCATCAAAGGCCTTAATTTCAAACCCTGGCTCTGTCCCTGATCTATGACCTTGGACACGTTATTGCCTCTTTGGCCTCAATGTTTTTAGTCTGTTTAGTCTGTTGTTTGATTGTTTCGGGTTGTTTTTGTTTTTAGACCTGGCCTGTGATTTCACTGATATAGAAAATACCAAGGGAGGAATGTCACCCAGCAAAGGCACAATAGCAACAATTCTCTCATTTGTAGACTTGAAGTTTTGCCTGGGCCACTGAGAGCTTAAGGCCTTGCCCAGACTCACCAATTCAGTACTTATCAGAGATCAGACTTCCAGAGAGTTCTACCCTTTACCTGCTATGCCAACCTGCCTCATATCCATCTGTAAAATGGTGGAGTTGGACTAAATTTCTCCTGATTCAATGAAATCCCAGGGCAAATCCCTAAACCTATCCCTTCCTGCTTGAATTACAGTGAAATTGTGGCAATACAATTTTTTGCTATCATTATTATTCTAATCCTTAGTATTCTATAAAATTGGGCTGAGGTTGCAGAGCTGGTCTTCACTAGGTGCAGGGATAAGGACATAGAATTGTAGATATAGAGCTAGAAGGATCCTTAGAGGTCACTGAGTTGAGTTCTGTCATTTTATAGATGAAGAAATGGAGATTCGGGGAAGTTGAGACTTGCTTAACATCACGTGGCTAGTAAGTTGCCTGAGGCAGGATTCAAACCCCTGTCTTCCTGACTTCAGGGCCAGAATTCTATTCATTAAATTACTGCCCCAACATGAGCACCAAGTTCAACTACAAAGTGAGTAGTTTAATTCAGCCTTTGTGAAGGGCCTTGCAGCTGGGGTGTGAGACAGTGGGAAAGCTTACTCAGGGAGATTGTGCAATCTTCTTCCCTGGAGAATTTAGGGTGAAGGTTAGATCTTGATGTGAGTTAAGGTGTGGCTCTGTCTGCAGGAAAGGGGAGGAAAGGGGATGACATTCAGAGGTCCCTATCAATGCTGATGCTTTTGTGAAAAAGCCAAAACTTAATATGTCATCACTACCCTCTGAGCGCTGATATGGTGGTGAGTGAGCCAGAGTTATGATGAACGATCTTTCTGTCATTATCATCTTGTCTGTGACTCTGCCTCTCTCAAAGGGATCTGTCATCAAAACTTCCTTCCCTCTCATTCTTGAAGATGCCCACAAGAATCCTCTGCCCTCATGGGCAAAGACGTAAGGCAGTACACTTGAGAAATCAGTAGACTTGGATCCCATTCTGAGTCGAGCTGTTTTCTGGATGTGTGATCCAGATTGGCAGTCACTGTTCATCTCTGGCCCTCATGAATTTACAACTGTAAAATGAAGGATGAGCTAAAGAATGAGTGACTCTGGCTAGTTCTCCACTCACTCATTGATTGTGGGCACCTAGTCTCTCTGAGCCAGCTTTTTTAATTTTTAATCTCTAAAATAGTGTTAATTCCTATCACATGTAGCTTGCAGCAGTTTTATCATAATAATAGTTAACATTCATGTAGTGCTTTAAGGTTTGCAAATATTATCTCACACAGCCTTGGGAGTTAGGTGTAATTATTATCCCCATTTGGCAGATGAGGAAAGTGAGGATAAGGGAGGTTGTGTAGTTTGCTGGCAATTGTACGTCTAGTAGTGTCTGAGGCCAGTTTTAACCTCAAGTGTTCCTGACTCCAGGTCTGCTGCCCTGTCCACTGTGCCTCTTAGAAAGGTTAGTACCCTTGAAGTCACTTTGGAAAGTTAAAAGTTCTCTACATTAGAAGGCCTTTTTATTCTTGTTTTTATCTACTCATTTAGATGGGAAAGTCAACAGTGGATACCGTGCCCTCTGCTTCTTTTCTGTCCCTAACCACCCTCTTGTTATAACCTAGTAGACAACCAATATCTTATGATAGAATGAACAATCAAGAGAGTCAAGACTTTAGGGAAATTAGCCATTACCTTATAGAGGAAATGACACAGGGCCAAGAATTACATGATTTCACATATGGTCGTGTTTCTGGGAACAACTACTATGGACCTTGGGCAAGTCATCTGCTCTTCTTTGGCCTCAGTTTCCTCCTGTACAAAATGAAGGGATTGTCCTCAGATCCCTCTTTGCTTCAACTTTTGATGTTCCAAGATGTCCTCTGGCTCTGACATTTTGTAGGTATGTTGGCAATATTAATTAAGATCCTTTTTAAGCTTTAACCTTCTATGTTCTACATTCTAATATTCTCCTTTATGTTTGAAGGACTCTCCTAGCTCCATCATTTTATTTTCTGTGTTTAAACCATATTGAAGAGCCCTTCTAGGCTTTAACATTTTATATTCTATTCTTCTAACATTCTCTGTCCTAAGGTTCCTTCCACTTCCAATATTCTGCTCAATTCAAATTTAGGAAGCAGTTAACAAGCACCTACTATGAGCATGGCACTATGCAAGGAGCTGGAGAAAAAGGTTTAAATTTACATAATATTTAGATTCAGTGCCTGCCTTCATGGAGCTTGCAGTCTAAGGAGGAAGATCTAAGACACATACAGATGTCTGTAATAGTCAACAAGCATTTATTAAATGCCTACTTTGTGTCAGACACTGTGCTAAGTGCTGGAGACACAACAAAAAGCCAAAAAACAGTCCTTGTACTCAAAGAATTCATAGTCTAATTGAGAAAAATGAATAAAGAATAATACATGTTGTTAGTGATATTAAAAGACCCAAAAGCTGAGTTCTAAGTTGTATATTCTAATTTATATGTACTAAAATCCCATTAAGGCGATATTCTAAGGCCCCTTTCAGCTTTGATAATCTACATTCTAAGATTGCTTCCACCTCCAACAATACTATGATTATGGTTTTTTTCTCTAAACAATTATCACTAAAGATGTTATTTTTAATTAGGGGCAGGAATGGAAAGTAACCATTTACTCTTCCTATCCATAAGGTCAAGCAAACTACAACCAGAGAACCAAATCCAAGGTTAAAAGCTTAAAATGGTTTATTACCTTTTTAAATACTGATGATGATGATGAGAGCTAGAATTTAACAGCACCTGCTATCTTCCAGTCACTATGCTAAGCACAATTACCCTGAGAGATAGGTATTATTATTATCTTCACTTTACAGTTGAAGAAACTAATGCAAACAGAAGTGATCTGCCCAATGACAAACAGCTAGTAGATGTCTGAGGGTCAAATTTGAATTCAGGTCTTCCTCACTCCAGGCCTGGCATTTACACTACACCATCTAGACGCCTCAATAAAGTATTGCTGTATTTAACTATGTAAAAACCATGCCATACAAGGCTGGATTTGGTCCTTGGGCCACGTATGGTTTGCCAACTCCTGAGATATACCTTCTAATAAATCTCCTCAGAAGAGATCTCAGGTCATAAAGACCTTCATTCCTTGGATCCATTGCTAGAATGTAAAGTTATGATCTCTCTATTAATGGGTACATTCAAGTGGAGACTTGTTGATCATTTATCAGGGACGATATATGGCAGATTCATACTTCGTTTGGGTTGGACTTTCAACTCCAAAATTCTACAAATCTATTAATGTTTCTTGAAATCAAAGGCACATCATTTGAGTCTCCAGAAAATTACTCCATATTACCAGGAAGAGAAATAAACACTGAAGGAATGGCGGCAGAGAGTGTTTATCTTAGAAAAGAGCAAAGATAGGGTAGACATGCTCTTTAAATATTCAAAGGGCTCTTAGTAAGAAGAGTTAGTTATTAGACTCGCTATAATTCATCCCAGAGAGTGAGGAAAAGATACAGGGAGATAGATTTCTATTCAGCAAAAGAAATAGCTACCTTATATCAGATATATCCAACAATGATGTGGCCTGCCTCAGGAATAATAGCTAACATTTATGTAGTTTTTAAAGGTTTTCAAAGTGTGTTATTACAGTTAATCCTCACAACAGCTTAGTGAAGTAGGTAGGACCAATTAACCTCATTCTACAGATGAGAAAACTGAGTAAGTTTAAGTGACTTGCCTAGAGTCACATCGCTAGTAAGCAAAATTAAATCTCAAATCTTACTGACTCCACGTCTTGAACTATATCTACTTTGTCACTGATCTACCCAAAAAAGATAGACAGATAGTATGCTCCCATCTGTTGGAGGCAGTTAAGCAAAAGCTAAATGGAAATTTGCTGAGATTGGGTAGAGAGTATCCCTGCTTTTTGATTCAGGTATAGGATTATATTAGAGGACCTCTGGGATCCAGTCTAACTCAGAAATTCTTTCGTTTTATGACAAGAAGTTTACACTACAAAACAGCACATCTTCAGAAAGCCATTGTTTTTTATTTAAAGTCCTTTCCCCTTTCATCACTTGTTCATTTGAAAGGTGGGTTGTGACAGGTTTCTGGCAAGCTTCCAGATGTGACAACTTGGAAATTTCATGAATGAGGATGCCTCTGAGACTTTTCTAAGTCTTCATAATATATCAAGGAAAATTTCAATGCTTTACGTAAAACCACCTTTCCTTCCCTCCTAGTTAGGACCTTTGATGGATGCATCTTTGATGTCTCCTTTCGATTAAGGGAAATATGAAGGCAATGAAAGCTGAGAAAAATAACAGCTTCCAAGCTCCATGCATTGTAAGCAAAAAAAAGAACTCTATAGTGTAAGGAAAATCTTAGAGGCTGTTGGGGTAATTCTCCTTAATCTATAGGGGAGGAAACCGACTCAGAGATGTTAAATTGCTCAAGGTCACACAGCTGGTTAGTACTGTCAATGAGATGTTAGCTCAATTACATCAACCAAAGTCACATTAAGTACTTAAAATGGGCCATTGATAAGCATTGGGGATACAAAGGAAGGTAAAACTCTGGTCATTTGACTTTCAGTGTGTATGAGGAAAATAAGATTCTACTTGGAGTCAAAAGATATTAAAATCTCATCTTTCTAAATTATTGTTGAAACAGGCTACCTCAGGAAGAAGTGAGTTTTCTGTCCTTAGAGTTCTTCATGTAGATCCATACAGGCCTGAATAAGCCTTTACCAATTTTCTTATAAAAGACACTTGTGCTCCCTACAGGAGTTTAGACTAGGTAGATGACAAGGTCCCTTCCTATTCTAAAGTTTTTGACTAAGATTCCCACTTTCTCCTGAACTCCTATACTGGCAGGAGAGTGTGCCCTTGTTTGGGGGGAGATCTTTGTACCAATTTTTTTTTACTATACTATTTTAGCAAATCTCCCTTTCTAAAAGCTAATTATCTGACTGGCTGCTATCAACTGATAATCCCAGGAAAAAAGGAGCCTGGGCCCCTGATGGAATAGAAGAATAAAACCCTACAAGAATGGGAAGTGATGCTTAGAAGAATAGAAGTAAGGGTGGGAGGGGGGAAAGTACTAAAAATCACACTGTTTTCAGATTATCTATAAATCCACTCTAAGATGCTGTTACCCTAGAGCAGTGGTTCTCAACCTTTCTAATGCCCTGACCCTTTAATACTTGTGTGTGTATCTGCATGTGGGCGACCAGCCTGGAGATGGAAAGAGGAGTGGTGTCTCAGTTCCTAAGACTATCGGAAATATGTGTTTTCCAATGGTCTTAGGGCAACCCCTGTGAAAAGGTCGTTCGACTCCCAAAGAGGGCGCAACCCACAGGTTGAGAATCACTGCTCTAAAGGCTAGATCCTGGTCCATTGGCAGACAAAGTAGATATGCAGCTAAAACTTTTTTTTTCCTTGTGATTATCACTTGATATCAGTTAGTCAGTCAAATAATTAGCTTTTAGAAAGGGGGATTGACTAGTATGGTATAGTAAAAAGAGTTGGTACAAATATCCCCCAAAATAGCCCACTCTCCTGCCTGTATACACAGAGTGCAGGAGAAAGTGGGCTAGAATCTTGGTCAAAGAATATAGAACAGAGTCTGTTGGAACGGAAAGGGATGTTAGAACAGGGAACTTAGAATATTTAAAGGAGAAAGGACCTTAGAGATCGGTTAATCCCTGGAATGTGGATCTAGAAAGGATTTTGTAAGCCATCTCATCCAGCCTCTTTCTTTTATTTTATAGATAAAGAAGGTAAAAGGGCCAGTGACCCACTCAGCATCACACAGCTTGTTTGTAGACAAGCGGTCTCCTGCCTCTCGGTTCAGTACTCTTTCTGCTAACCTACAATGTTGTGTGTACTCTGTCTAATAAGGACAGTTAAAATAACAATTATGTGGGGAACCAAAATGTCAGCACAGCATAATACATTAATTTGCTTATCATTAATCTATATTAACCATGGTACTATATATGCCCATATTGCAAAAGTGTACAAGTATTTAAATGCATTCCTTGTTAAGGCTAAGACTCCTGATGAGGACCCTGAGGTTCTAAGAGGCTAAGTGACTCAGTTGCCCATGGTCACACTGCTAGTATCAGAATTGATTTTCAGTCCAAAACCAGTGCTCTTTACATCATACTACTAGTTTGGGGAAAGTGAGTTACTTCCACCCAGAATAAATGGTAGGGAAGGGAGAACCAGAAACAATTCACTCGTTAATTCAACAAATGTTTGTTAATGCCTGCTGTGTGCGTAGCCCTGTGCTAGGTGCTGACAGAGATACAAAGTTCAGACAACAAATGATCCCTGCCCACATGGAGTTTATAATCTATTAGCAAGGCACTCAGATCCTGATGGAGCGGAATGAGGGATGGAGCTATATTCCATTTCTAGATGGAAGAACCTGTGATTTGCAGCTAGAGGTCCTAGATTCAAATCCTAATGAATGTTTGTTGATTGATTGACCCAGTCACGACCACTTTCTACCTTGTGACCTTAGAAAAATCAATTTCCCTCTCTAGAGTTCCAGTCAACTTACACATGAGATCAGGAAGCCAGACTAGACTTGCAGAGTCCCTTTCAATTCTAAGCAAAAAGAGCATTAGACAAGATATGGTCATGTAACTCCTCTGTTCACAAAAACTTCAGTAATTTACGATTTCCCGCTAAGTAAAGTTTAAACCTTTTTACGCAGAATTCAAAGTCCTCCACAATTTGGCACTGACATACCTTCCCAGAGTTATCTCATAACGTCTGTCCCAACTGCCCCGTCTCCAGCCTCCATTCCTTTGTTCTTACTATTCCCTATACCTATCATGCCCTCTCTTTCACTCTTCATTTGATGCATTCCTGCCCTTCCTTTCCTATTTATACTTTAAAGCCCAACTCAGAGACTACACCTCCTCCATGAAGTTTCCTCTGATCACTAATGATCTGGACCCCAGCAGCCTCACATGGCACTTAGTTTTGTAATTAGCTAAGGTACTTTGTATGTGCTACTGTGCACTATAGTTATGTGTGCTCATGTCTTTTCTCCCACTAAACTGTAACCTCCAAGAAGATGGGTACATCATGTTATCAAAATTCATATTAATCCTAACACAGGACTCTGCTCAATATAAGTAATTAATAGATGTTTGTTGATTGAATGAATGAATGAATGACATGAAAACCTGGGTTTTTTCATAGGCTGAACTTTCCTCTCAGCCTTTTGCAAAACTCAGCCTGAGTTTCCACCTCTGTAAAACAAACAACCAGAGAGAAGATTGCCTGCCTGCCTAGCCAACCTATCAGAAGTGCAAGAAGGGTCATCTTAGTTAAAGTATGTGAGAGCTTAAAGCATAAATGAAAAGCATGAGAATTAATCTATTCCTCTTTCTTCAATCACATCTCAGTAGCAATTGCTTAAATCAAACCAACTTCTTGGTGAGAGGGTCCCTCTCACCAAGGAATAAGAGGGAAAAAACCTTAGTGTGGAGCCTAGAATCCATGGATTCTTACATTCTAATCTAGGAATCTAGGAATAAGAAATTGAGAAGAGCTCAGGGTTTCTTCCGACGCCAGAAACACAAGGCCAGGGCTCCAATAGACTCCACCATTTACTAGCTACACAAGCCTCTTCTTCTCTCCAGGCTTCAATTTTCTCATCTATAATGAGCTAGTGGGATTAAGACGTTGTACAAGGACCGTTCCCAGTTCTCACATTCTGTATGTTGTGATTCAGCCAGGAATAATCATCTCTCTGCAGAATCTGTAGATTGTCAGTGCCTGTGTGGAAATGTCTAGACTTGTTTGGGAGGCTTCAAGGCTTAGCCCACATGCCGCAGCCTCATCTTCCCACCCAAAACTCCAGTTGAGATTCTTTATTTCAGGCCAGGGTCTTCCCATCCAGTTGCCTCACTGACTGTTAGAAGAGGAAGAAACTTCAGAGATCATCCTCCTGATTTTCCAGATGACAGAACAGGTCCGAAGAAACAAGGTCACTTGTTCAAGATTACACAGTAATGAATGTAGTGGGGCTCATCTCTTGGAGGAAGAGGAAAAAAGCAAAATATTATGCTCAGTTAAACAACCATTAGAACACATTAACTTATCATATTAGCTAATTGGAAAGGACCTTACCGCCAAGGTTACCTTGTATTGATTTTGTATACAATTAGGGTGTGTGTGTCTGTGTCTGTATGTGTACGTACATACATGTTTTCTCCTCTCTCCTCTGCCCTGATGAGGACTTTTTCACATCAAATTGATGTTATTTAATAAAGTAAGGGACAGACAACAGAGGGAACCAGGTATTAATATGCCAAAAAGTAAAAATTGTGTCTACAACCTGCAATCACTTTACAAATAGTGACAAAGTTTTCTGATTGATTTGGAAGGAGAGATGGCTATTGACTAGGAAAATTGTCCACGGCCTAGGGATCCTTAAGCGATGAGCCTTTCAGACATGAGACAAGGTGTTTAAAGGCAGTGAGCAGTCTGAATAGCATGACCCCTGAGCTACCATTAGGTAGTGTTAAACGAAAATATTTTTTTCTTACACTGACCCAATAAGCTATGACATCTAGCAACAAACTCACTAGTCCAACATAAGACATGGTAGCAGAGACACTGTCCAGACAGTTGGAAAAACACAAAGGAGATACTAAAGACATTAAGGAGTGAGACTTTGGGCAGCAGAAGAGAGACAGATCTGAATTCAAGAAAGAACTAACCTTAACAGTTAAGATTTGAACTGTGGAAAGGAACAGACCCAAGGAACCCAGAAGACTCACTTGCAAGTGAGTCTTTACACATCTGTAAAAATGAGGATAATAGTGGCACCTACTTCATAGGATAAAGAGTAAAGGAGATATATAAAATGTTCTGGAAGTCTTAAAGCACTAGATAAATGTCAATTACTAGTATTGTTATTATTTTTACCACATTGAAGGTCTCCAGTACTAGAGACATGAGTTGCCTTGGTCACAAATTTTACCTATGTGTTTCACAATCAATGTGCTCTTAAGTTTCTGTTCACTTTTCCTACTGATGCTATATATATTTGTGGGAGAATGTGCTCTGATTTTGTGGGAGAATTTTTTGTAGCTACTTTTTCTACTATGCCATCTGAGTAAATGCCTTTGCTCTGAGCCATTTGTGTCTTCTGGCTGACTACTAAAGGTAACCTCACTGGTGGGTACTCCTAAACTAGCGTTTTATGAAAACTGACTTGGAGCTTATCTTTGAACCATGAGAGTTTCTCCTTTGGGGATTTACATGGCAAACCTGCAAGTGAGGAGTGTAGAAAGGTAACACTACAAGGCCATAATATACTAACGCCAGGCAATATGCAACAATAATGTGCAAAGGGATAGGTTTGGCAAGCCTGGTGGTAAGAATTGATCAAGGTGGCTAAGGAGAAATTGAATAGATATAGGATGAAAATGGGTGTTGATTTACTTTGGAGGATCTCATCAATTTCTCAGAATTTGACCTTATCCCCTGATACTTATGTTTGTACTTAGGCTGCAATTATTTTCATGATGATCTTCTACCTAACTGCTTGTCACAAACACTGAAAGAAGAGAAGACCAAATTCCTCATAATTTTTCTTGTTGCTCTTGGGCAAAATAAAATCAACTCCACTATTCCAGTTTCTCTAAGGAAAACCTATAAGCTCGCCTTCCATTAAGTAGCAGTTTCTTCTTACCTGCTAGTTCCATTTAATTAATATGATTTAGCTTTTCAAGTAGCATATCCACTTTATTGGCCCCTGAGAAATTAGACGTGTTTGCTTGACCCCAGATGATAAAACCAGGACAACACATGTTAAAAAAAAAAAAAAAGTTATGCTGAAAACTGTCCCAAAATGTAGTGGGATGTCTGATTAAGGAAGTGGGTTTCATTTTAACAGTGGGAAAGATGAGGCCAAAGAAAGTAAATGACTGGACCAAAGTGATGTGATTCATTGTTTGTAGAGCCAGAAACAGATCCCAGGTTTCCTGTCTCCAAGCCAGCAATCTTGCCACTACATTAGCCCTACCTATTGATAGTTAAGCATGTCTTCTATGATTTAGAAATCCCCACTTTGTAGAAAATGAAAATAATTTCTTTCATTTTCCTTTATGTTCTTCTGGGCTTCCTTATGATTAAGCAGCCTTTTTAGCTAAGAGAAATGCTTTTCTTGTTCCCATCCTGAGATTCATAGAGGAACAAATGGGTGTTGGCTGTTCATATATGGATGTTCAGAACACCAGTGATATACCCTTGTCTTTGAAGCCAGATTTTACATGGTTGAAACATGTCCTCATTTAGCCTCCAGATTCTGGGGTCTTTGTGTTAGGTATCTTAAAAGAGCTCAAATTTGTAACATTTAAAGCTTTTATAATATTGTCTTCACAAAAATCTAGTGAGTTAGTGTATGATGCCCATTGTTGCAGTGTTTGTCCTTCATTCTCAAAGAAGACCGTGGCATTGGGGAAATGATGACATGACTTGCAGTTGACTTTGATTTGAGTGAGGAAGGGCTGTGCAAGGTCACCAGCCTCACTTTCTTCTCCAGAGCCATCTGAGCCAGTGACCAGATATTCATCAGGATGACTGGAGATGACCCAGGATGCAATGGGAGATTCTGGCCCTTTTAGGCTAAGGCCTTTGCAGGTTCTCGCTGAGAGTGAGGTAACACCCATTCAGTGAATAGGCATCTTTAAGAAGTGAGTCAAGGGATGGCCCCTTTAATTAGGAAAAAAGGAGAAAAAAAATCAAGCTTGCTGTTCAGAAGAGAAACAGTTACATTTGACATTCACTCTAAGCCAAGAGGGCCCAAAATACGGCCCTAAAGTAGAGCTTGGGAAGGGACCTATTGTGGTCCAATCTATGAGCTTCAAAGTGAACTGAGTTTAAGGTTTTGTGAAAGAAGAAAGAAAGAGAGGAAGAGAGGAAGAAAGAGAGAAGGAAGGAAGGGAAGAGAAGGAAAGGGAACAGGAGGGGAGGGGAGGGAAGGGTAGGGAGAAGGAAGAAACCTAGTCAGTCTACCCTAAGTTAGCTGGCCACCTTCTGGCCATCAAATTTAGCAGCCCAGTCTACTCACAGGTTATGTTTGTCCTTCATTTTTGAAGAGGACCATGACATCAGGGAAATTATGACATGACTTGCAGTTGACTTTGATTTGAGTGAGGGAGGGCTGTGCAAGGCCTCCCTTTCTCCTCCAGAGCCATCTGCCTTCAGTGGCCAGATATTCATCAGAACGATTGGAGATGGCCCAGGATGCAATGGGAGATCCTGGCCCTTTTAGGCTAAAGCCTTTTTAGGTTCTCACTTACAGGAGAATTACTTATTGAATTGAGAATTCTCTTATATCCATTGAATAGGCCTCTTTAAGAAGTGAGTCAAGGGATGGCCCCTTTAATTAGAAAAAAAAAAGAAAAGAAAAAAATCAAGCTGGGAGGGAAAGACCCTCAGGCTTGCTGTTCCAAAGAGAGACAGTTACCATTGACATTCACTTTGGGGCAGGAGGGCCCCAAAATGAGCCAAGTGAGGGTCAGGTAAGTTTAAAAAGGCAGTGCAAGACATATATTCATGGGACTATACACACACATACTCACATACACACACACTCACACACACACACACACACACACACTCATACACACACTCACACACTGTCTCTCTCTCTCTGTCTCTGTCTCTCTCTCTCTCTGAATATAAAGACCAGGGTTTGAATTCTGGTTCTGAAGTTTGCTTTAGGACTTTGGATGGAAGGAAGGAAACAAGCATTCACCATACCTACTATGTACCAGGTCCTGTGCTAAGCACTTTACAAATACTGTTTCATTTAATCTTCACAACAGCCCTAAGAAGTAAGTGCTGTCATGATCCTTGTTTTCTATTTATAAGAAAAATAGGTGGTTGGATGAAGATTTGCCCTGGGTCCCCCAGCTAGTAAGTGTCTGTGGTTACATCTGAACTTGGTTCTTCCTGATTCCATCTACTGCACCATTTAACTTACCTTTGGCTAAGTCACTTCCCCGATCTGGGCCTCATTTTCCTCATCTGTAAAATGTCAATATTGGACTAGATGATCTCCAGTCATTTTACAAGTGAGAATAAAAAATTCCCCATAGCACATAACTTGCATAGGGTCCATGTAGTGACTGTCAGCATGCACTTTCCACTGTCCTACACTATTACTCAAGCATCAGGTCACAAGTAATGACAAGTTGAATTCCCACAATGGAGGGATTATTTCTTATTGACATTAGAAAGGTTCTCCTTTTATTAAAATGTCTCATGTCTTTCTAAATTTGGAATAAAGGAAAGAGGAGGCTGGCCTAGAATCAGACAGCCTGGGTCTACCTCTCATTACTATATGACTTTGGGAAACTTGAGGAACTTCTGTCAGTTTCAGCTTTCTCACCTGTGTAATGATGGAGTTGGACTAAGCATGGCTCTAACAAGCCATTTTCAGAGACTGGAGAAAGCAGCATCCCCAAAATGTCCTTAATTCAACTTTGTCATTCATGATGTGAAAATAATATCATAAGTAATTAAGGGAAATTCAACTGAGCAGAAGAAAGACATTCTGAAAGAGCATATTGTTGAATTTTTGCACCCTCCAGATCTCTGTATCCTGATACAAAGCTATGGTCACTGTGTCCTAGTTACAACATTTTTCCTGTTCTCTTCCATTGGCTTCTAAACTTTTTATAGATATTGCTTTGTATGTTCAAAGTAGATATTGTTGCTGACCTGAGGAGGTTTCTTCAACTTAATAATATCACTTTTTGCTCCATATCATATATCGTACACTTGTTTCATAGAATCACATTTGAATAGAATTCATTTTCCCTGAAAGACCCTGAGATCTCAAAAGTCAGCTTCAGAAGGCTACTCACTACAAGGTTATTCTAACCTAGCAAAACATTGCTCCATCTGGTGGTAGCAACCTGAATTGCAGTCACTAACCTTAGAGGAACACTCCAACTTGAAGCACGCTTACCTTGTCCACAGGATCCCATTACAGGTGACACAAACATCATGCTCTGATTGGAGCAGTGCATCATCTGTTCCTTCCCTACCTATTAGCAGAGTTCTTCAAAATCTACACTCACCCAATTTCTTTCTGGTTCCCAGTTATCATTTCGGTTCTCCATTTACTTCGCAAATTATTTAATCATTATATTTGTCTAACATTTTTCAAGGGGTTTCATATCTATTATTCCATTTATAGTTACATAAAGACTTTGAGGAATAAGGATATATATATATATATATATATATATATATATATATATAATTGTTAGTACTATTATTATTATGACAGCTAGGCTAGCATTTATATCGAGCTTTAAGGTTTGTAAAGTACTTGCAAATATCTCATACCAATCCTGTGAAGAAGGTGCTATTATTGTGCCTATTTTAGTACAAAACTGAGAGTCAGAGAGGTTAAGTGACTAACCCACAGTCACTCAGCTAATGTCTGAGGCAGGATTTGAACTCAGGTTTTTTAGACTCCAAGTATAATGTTCCATCCGCTGAACTACCCAGTTCATATAATTACTTGTGCGTTCATCTAACCATCTCTTTATTCCATTTTACAGATAAAGATTCAAGACAGATGCATTAAGTGGTTTACCTAATGTCCCATAGCTGGTCCTTTGCAGAGCTGGGACTAGAACTCAGGACACTTTCCATTAGAATAGTCAGCCTTTAAAACTCAGGCAATTTATTGCTCAGAGGCAAAAATGAAAGAGAGTGATGTTGGGGGTCCCCCAAACAAAGCTGGATTGGAGTTTTGATGGGCTCTTACTCTTGCTAGAAGAATGACTTCGGACAAGTTTCTTTATCTGTGAAATGATGATAATATATACTATTTATCTCATAGGATTGTTGAAAAAATCCAGCAAAATAGATCACAAGATAATGCTTTAAAACTACTAAGATATCATATAAATTTAAACAATTGCTATCTGCAGTCCTCATCATAGAACCACAGTATCTCAGTGTTAGAAGAGACCTTCAAAGCCATCTTGACCAGCCCAGATGGGAGGTCATCCAATCTATACTCAACCTTCACTGAGGAGAAGGATTCACAGCCTCAGGAAGCAGCCCATCCTATCTGGGGATAGAACTCCTTGGTAAAAGTTCTTCTGTCAATCCTAAATTAACCACTGCACAGATTCCATCTTGTGCTCCTCCTTCTCTCCTTTGGGACCAAACAAAACAAGTGTCTTCTCCCTTTCACAGGGCAGCCTTTCAAGTACTTCCTTTAAAAACCTTGATGCATATTGACACACGAGTCAAAAGTCCCGCTTGTGTTGCTCAACTCTGAGGCCAAAACAAGTTCAGACATACGTGGCATGTCCCTTGTTCCTGTTACAATATGTCTCTCCCGTGACCTCTAACTCCTCCCTGCCCCCAATTCTCTTTCAACAGTGAAAAAGCACAGATCAATAGCTTGAGTTCAGTAAGTGGCCATACATTGTCTGACATATATTTGAAGTCTCCTTTGGTTTCTGTTTTCACTTAAGAATCACAAAACATACAATGTTAACACTGAAAGGAGACCTTTGAACATACAATATTAGAAAATAAAATGTTAGAATAGGAAAGGTCCTTAGTGTTGAAGGTTGAAGGGAGCTTTGAACATGAAATGTTTGGTTGCAAAACATAGAATGTACGAGCTGGAGGGGATCCGAGGGGCAGGGCTGCATAGTGGAAAGCATCATGGATTTGGAGTCGAAGAACTTTGGTTTACTTCCCAGATCTCCCACTTATTAGTGGGGCGACCTTTGCCAACAATAACAGTAGTAACTACTTTTAAGTAGCTAGCATTTATGTAGTACTCTAAGGTTTGTAAAGTACTTTACAAATATGATCCCATTTGATTCTCACAACAACCCTCAAAGGTAGGGGCTATTATTATCTCCATTTCACAAATGAGGAAACTGAGCCACTGAGAAGTCATGTGACTTGGGACTTCAGTTTCCTTATCCCTAAAATGAGGGGTCTGGACTAGATAACTTGTATGATCCTAGATCATCCCTAAACCTACTATCCTATGATCATTTTATATCTTATATAGCCTTTTCCTTTAAGAAAAGAGAGTCCCAGAGAGAGATTAATCGTATAGTAAAACCGTTACAAATGATGTAAAACCAAAGTTGTTTGTTTAGGTTTGGTTTTTTTTTTAAGCTTTCTCAGTGCCTAAGGTAATTTAAAATAAAATCACAATTGTCTTAAATGGATGATTCATCACCTCTGCCTTGCTTGGGGAGGGACAATTAGAGAACTAGGTCACATGTTTTGTAGGCGACAGAAGTGATTATCGTTTTTGACATGTCCTTTCATCCACCGTGTCAAAGTGAAGTAAGAAGAACCAGGCTTACAGCTGGTTTCAAGGTGGCGAACTTCTCTTTGGAGTTTCACCTCCATTGCCAGGACGAACAGATGAAAATTGACCACATGTGTCTTGCTGCCAATGACATGGAATGCAGAAAGAGTGCATCAGAGATCTCAGCACTATATAAACCCCTTTCTCAAAAACAAAAAAGGGATTGGCCCCAAAAGAAGATATCAGATAGCAGGAGTCAAAATGATTCCTTATCCCTTTCTATGTTTTTCCTGGTTCTAATCCCTTTCCAGTTAATCAAGAAAAGAATAATGGGCCTTGGCCTTCTCTAGGCCTTTCCTTCATTTCTAGAGGGGCTTTTAGAATTGGCCACATTGCCCTATTTTTTTTAAGTTCTGGAATAAAAATAAAACTTCAGTGCTTTGGGGAAAACAAGAGCAATGCGTTGGCAGGAAGCAACTAAAGGAAATCTACCTACCTGACCCAATCCCCTTAAAAAAAAATATCAGGGGGGTGGCTAGGTGGTACAGTAGATAGAGCACTGGCCCTGAAATCAGGAGGACCTGAGTTCAAATTTGGACTTAGACACGTAACACTAGCCATGTGACCTTGGGCAAGTCACTTAACCCTAGTTGCCCTGCCTTGCCCCTCCAAAAAGGAAAAAAAATCAGGAGCTGCTCAGTGAATTAACAGACTTTTTTTCCTCCTTTCTCAGTCACAGACTCAGAGACTTGTAGAGTTGGTAGGGGCATTAGAGATGACCTACGCCTCTCTCAGAGGCCCAGATAGGTTCAATAACTGGCTCCAAGTCACACATCTCTTTAATGGTAGAACTAAAACTCTAACCCAGGTTTTCTTCTGATTCCAACAAAGAGTGTTCTTTCCAATATATCATGCTGTATTCCAGTCATGCTGCATTGTTGAAAAAATGCATCTTCTCTTAGAGGAAGCTTTTTGGTCCTAACACCCCTTTAAACTCTGAAAAAATTGAGGATATACCCCAAAATAGCTTTTGTTTATTACATGGGTTTTTATCTTCAGATATTTATCATATTCAAAATTAAAATATCTTAGTATTATTATAAAAACTATTTTGACCTCATAGACCTCCTGGAAGCATCTCAGGAGTCTTCAGGGATCCTTGGAACATGTGCCTGGGGACTGCTACTCTTGAGAAATACTACTGTAAGGCACTCCAGCAAAGACCTCCCTCAAGTGCAGGTCACCGCACTGAATCACCCCCTAGAATGATCTTTTATTTCCTTTCTTACTCAAATGTAATGATATAATTGACCATTTGTCTATCTAGAATTATAGAACCATCAATTCTGTTTCCTTGTTATAATGGTAGACTGAATTTCCACTGCAGAGTGTCCTCACAAGTTCCCTTTGAGATAAAAACTACCCTCATTCTATGGTTTTTATTTTTTGGAGGGGGGAAGGTAAGGCAATTGGGGTTAAGTGACTTACCCAATGTCACATAGCTAGTTAAATGTCAAGTGTCTAAAGCTGGATTTGAACTCAGGTCCTCTTGATTTCAGAGCCAGTGCTCTACCCACTGTAACACCTAGAGATTGAGAGACAGAGAAAAGAAGTGATTTCTCTAAGATCACACAGCCAGGAGTTATCAAACCCTGACTCTAATCTAAATCTTCTGATCCTCTCCATGACATTTCCTCTCATTTTTGACAAGCTGGCATCATGATGAATAAATTTGTATATTTCTCAGACAACTGTACTTGGCCATCTTTTTTCTTTATACTCTCTTCCTCACTGACCTAATCCACTCTCCAGATCTCAGCAGTTACCTCTCTATACATGACTCCAAAATCTATATCTTTAGATTTCAGCTAAAATGAACTACTTAGCATTCTCTCACATGGTCCCCATTTTCCACCAGCATGTTTTTGCTTTGCTTTTCCTTTACCTGGTTCCATCTTCTAATTCCTACCCACCCTTCAAGGCCCAGGTCCAATGCCACATTCTCAATGA
Organism: Pseudochirops corinnae; assembly: GCA_028646515.1. Taxonomy (NCBI): domain Eukaryota; kingdom Metazoa; phylum Chordata; class Mammalia; order Diprotodontia; family Pseudocheiridae; genus Pseudochirops; species Pseudochirops corinnae. Next base: position 101,330,955 of record CM053588.1, read on the forward strand.
CACTTTCCTTGGATCCATACTCAGTAGTTACCCATCTCTCTCATGAATTCTTTGGAACACTTTATACCCTTTTAAAATTCTATTTCCACATTCTACTGTGCATTAGAGTGTCTTGTGTCTATGTGCTTTTTTCCCAGCCAAGGTATAAGTTCTTTTAGGCCAGGGCACGGGTTTTCCTTCATATTTATATTCTCCAAAGCTCTAAGTACTGTACATAGTAATCGTTGAATAAACGACTACCATGTGAATTGTTTTAATACCTGATTAGCTAGGAAATATTGAATTGGGAGCACCAGAGGTGGAAGGGACCTTAGAATCTGGAATGTTGGGAACTAAAAGATACAACATTAGAACCTAAGGAGACCAAAGAACAGCTTTTCTAATTCCTTTATTTTACAAATGATGAAATTAAGATCCCAAGAGATTTAATGACATTTAAAAGATCTCATAGCTAATTTCATAGCTAATCAATATCAAAGATGGGACTAGAACCCACATCTCCTGACTCCTAGTTCAGTCCTCTTCCTACAACACAATTGTAGGTAGGTGGCACAGTGGTTAGAGTGCTGGGCCTAGAGTCAAGAAGACTCTCCTTCTTCTTCCTGAGTTCAAATCCAGCCTCAGATACTTACTAGCTTGATAACTCTGGACAAGTCACTTAACCCTGTTTGCCTCAGCTACCTCATCTGTAAAATGAGCTGGAGGCTGGAGAAGGCAATGGCAAACCACTCCAGTATCTTTGCCAAGAAAACACGAAATGCGGTCATGAAGAATAGGACACAACTGAACAATACTTATTCCCTATATTTCCTTGACATTCATTTAGCCACTTTCTCAATTACACTTTTTGAATTCTGTTGTCTATTTTTAAAATTTTTGTCTCCCTCCACATTATCTGAATTTTAGCTATTTTTCCATTAGTGTGCTTTATAAATAATAGTGTGGTCATCATTTAATTATCTATATTTGGATTATTTATTTCATGGATGAAATCAGAAATGTAACTAGGGTAGGATAACTAGAACTTTGACTCAGGGCGCTGATATCTGGGGGAGTATACATCCTCATCAAAATAAGTCTCTGAGCCACCCACCTGGACATTCTGAGCTGTTGTCATCACCTCCCATTGTACCCAATGACTTGTCTGGTCCCAGGCCACCATACTCAGGGTCCTATCACTGTGAAAATTACCTTTCCAGAGTCCACCCTTGTCCATTGCCTCTCATATGCAGACCGTCCCAGAGTAATAATAAATTGTTGTTGTTGTTGTCATTCAATCAATTCTTTGTGACAAAGGCTTTTGGCAAAGATACCGGAGTGGTTTGCCATTTTCTTCTCCAGCTCATTTTAGAGATGAGGAAACTGAGGCAAATGGGGTTAAGTGGCTTCCCTAAGTCCACACTGCTAGTAAGTATCTAAGGCCAGATTTGAACTTATGACGGTGAGTCTTCCTGATTCCAAGTCCAGTGCTCTATCCACTAGTGCCTAGTTAAGGCACTGAATGACAGCATTATTCATAGACTGACTTTGTCACAACCAAATGTTGTGGACCAGGACACAAAAGGTTGATTAAAGAGTTGCTATGGATCTACAGGCTGTTCTGGGGCTAGCTGAGGGAAGCAGAAAGAGAGAGATGGGGGGCATCTACGTGGCTCAGTGAATAGATCACCGGCCCTGGAGTCAGGAGGACCTGAGTTCAAATCCAACCTCAGACACTTGACACACATACTAACTGTGTGACCTTGGGCAAGTCGCTTAATCCCAATTACCTTGTCTTCCTCCCTACAAAAAAAAAGAAGAGAGACAGTTGGGAACCCAGAACAGCAGCTCACAAGTGTAGCATGTAGAGAGGATAGAATCAGTCTGTGAACCATAAACGATGAAAATAATAACCATAATAGTAATAACTTCACATTCTTACATGGCACTAGGGAATACAACTCAATTTATACTTTTAAAGTTCTATGAAATTTTTAAAGGAAATTTCTAATTTCAGTAAATCTGAAAATAGCCAAAGCATTTATCTCCCTCATTTTACAGATGATAAAACTTAGAGTTATCTTATAAGTGTAAGTGACTAAGTAAGGGTAAGTGACTAATCCAGGGCCATGCTGTTAGTGTCATCTTTGGACCCAAGCAAGATATCTATATAGGTCTAATTTGTAGAAAGATTTTACAAAACAAGGACTGAAACGTGTTTACTACCTTGTGACCTTGTACCAGTCACTTCATCTCTTTGTGAAATGAGATTAGATTCAGAGACTTCTGAGTTCCCTTCCAGCTCTAGATTAATGGTTACCACAGGATTAAAATAAAAACCAATTTCTGCCTTTTCTTCAGCAAAGCTGCTACTGGGATTTGTTGTTGTTGTTGTTTAATATGGGTCACAAATAGTTTGCTAGGGTGGTTAGCACATCAGAGCAAAGTCAAGTCCAATGGGAGAAGGAGGGGCATCCACCCATCCAGACTAAGAACAGTCTGATTTTAGAGGCAATTGTTCCAGGAGATTGGGTAGTCCATCCACTGAGGATTGGATACTTAAGGAGGGGCAAAGTACTTGTAGCTTTGCCTTCTTGAAGTATAAAAGACTTAGCCCCAAAGGAAATTGGGTCTGATGTTATTCTGGAATTACAACTGTTGCAGGTTGTCTTCTTGCTGGTGACTATGGAGGGGCCTGACATTTTGTATCATTATATCATATTTCATTCCTTTATTTCCTATTAGTAAAGTTGTCTTCAGTTGTATTTTATGATCCAAACAAAGTGCTTTGGGTATTTCAGAAAATTGTCCTAAAGAGAAGGTCAGTGATATCTTACTTCAATATTTCAAAAAGTGATCCCCTCCAAGGAATAAACCTCAGTGCCCTTAGCTAGGTTGGTCTTCAAATGACACATTATATGCAAGTCTGTTTTCAGGCCCAGACTCTGAGCCTTTCTAGCTTTATGGGATTTGCTGGACTTTGTGCTCCAGTGGTAATGCCTTCACCTGTACATGACAAGAAGGAGTACTAGAAATGAATGAATGAGTTAGGGAATGAACAATTGAATGAATGGATGAATGAATGGGTAGATGGAAGGATGGATGGACGGATGGATGAAAAGTATTAAGTTCTTACAATATGGCAACCACTATGTTAAGTGCTAAGGATATAAATTGGTAAAAACAAGACAGCCTCTGTTCTCATGTTCTGTATTGGGGAGACAACACATATAGAAAAGTTCAGCTCCAAGGCATATAGAAGGACCCCCGACATTAGCCTGGAGAACCAAAAACAGGAGTCCCTAGAGTGCATTGGCAGGTCAGATGGTATTGCCTAGAGATGGGAAAAATTTAGACAGGCAGTGGTTCTCAACCTTCCTAATGCCACGACCCTTTAATAACTCATATGTGGGCATATCTTCATGTGGGTAGACCCACCTGGAGACAGATAAAGGAGTGGTGTCTTGGTTCCTAAGACTATCAGAAATATATGTTTTCCGATGGTCTTAGGCGACCCCCGTGAAAGGGTCATTTGACCACCAAAGGGGACACGACCCACTGGTTGAGAATTGCTGATTTAGTGGCAAGGCATACAGTCAGACCCTTTTGCTGGACAATGATCCCTCCTATCCCCTGTGGAGGGATATTCAAAGGCCCTACATTGGCAGGAAGGCTGATGGAGGGAGCCCAATAGGCCTGATTCCTACTGGGTCCAGGGATGGAGAATCGATCTAAATAGGTGGGCTCAGTGAGAGTGGATGAGGGGGATTCCATCAGAGGAGGAATGTTGTTGAGCAGCTATTTATGCACCTGTGCAAGAGCCACAGAAAACTAAGTATAAAAGAACAGAAATTGACTTGTCTGCCAACTATTTCTATCTAAATTCCATTGAAAAATGTAAGAACAAAATTGTTATCATTGTTAATAGTAACAAAAGCATCAGGAATTTTTATTGCACTTTCTGGTTACAAAGCAATTTTCAATCCATGACCTTGAGAGGCAGGTTATTGCAAGGTTCCAGATGAGCAAATGGAGGCCAAAAGAGAAGTCCCTAACGTAAAGGTAAGTGAGTATGGAGGGAGTGGTAGAGCTGGAACTCAAGTTCTTCTTTTTTTTAACTCTTGAGTTCTTTCTGCTGCATTCCACTGCTAAGGTCCAGACCAATGCATCCACAGTCATATATGCACCCTCCCCTCACCAGCCTGAGCCAATATCTAGATCCAAGCACCTCCTTGTTTTTAATGAGATCTTTCATTCCCTCTCCCATACTGAGATTTGTGGGAGATATTTTGTATGTGTGCAAATCCACTCTTAATAGATTCTTTTGGTCAATTCATTCCCCTGATTTTACATTTGAAAGAGTATTTGACTTTTCACTCAGCCTTTCTCAAGGGGACCCTTAGAAAGGTTTGGAAACCTGTCAGAGATTAACTTCTTTGGAGATAATGCCTCCTTCACCCAGGATCCCAGCAGCCTTCCTATGTGCTGACAGGGCAGCCAACTAGTCAGTTTCTTCTGCCACTCCTATTCTCCCCTCACCTATAAAAGGGAACCCATGACCCAGGCAATTTTAGGAAAGAAAGCATGCTGGACATTGCGCTAAATAAATGCTGGGGATGTGAATACATGCAAACAAATACAGCCCTTTTAAGCTCTGATGATCCTTATCCCGACTCTCATAGTTATAAGTGAGTGTTGGTTTCCAGAGTAGGGCTACATATGCCCCACAGGGTACCCCTGAGTAGTTGGGAAAAATTCTCTAATGCTACTGCTTGAGCCCCCACCAATGCACTCCCCACCCGTAGACTGGCAGTTGAGAAGGATTTAAGTTTCATGCTTTGTCTAAAGTCTACGATTGAATGATGGAGTTGTCTTCTCCCCTGTTAAAATCTAAAATGGGGTAGGATAGTTTTGACTCTACCCTTACACAAGACAGTCCCTGACCTCGTGGAATTTGCATCCTAATGAGGAAAAATAACTAATGGCAAAGGTGATTGCAACAAGGGCTGGAGTGGAGACATTGTGGTTTGAGGTTGGTGACCTGGAAATGAGTTGGAGGTTTTGTCCTAGGTAAGATAAGGCAAAAGCAAAAAGTAATTGCTCAGGCAGACCCCAAGTTTCCTGTTAGGAGGAGGAGGCATAATTTGGAGCTGGAGGCTAAGAACAGTAGCAATCAACTCTCTCTCTCTCTCATTCTCTCCTCCCTCTGGTTTAGATCCTACAGACTAGATGAGATTATAGTCTGTTAGATGATATGCATGTGCTTATCATTTGTGGGTCAGTGGAGAGAGCACTACCTCTGGATTCAGAGGACTAGGTTCAAATACTGTCTCTGACCTATGGAAACTTCAATAAGTCACTTATCTTCCTTAGGCCTGTTTCCTCTTCTTTAATATGAGAGGATTAGGCTAGAGCAAGTCTCTTCTATCACCATTCCAATCATTCTACATGCCAAGCAAACCAGACCATTCTCTGCCCATCCTCACTATCCCCCAAACACTCTGGAGTCTTCCTTCTCCATGACTTTGCTTCAGGTTGGTCCCTGTATTTGGTTTTGGGGTTTGTTTGTTTTTTGGTGGGTTGGGTTTTTTTTGCTTTTTTTGGAGGGGGAAGGTAGGGCAATTGGGGTTCAGTGACTTGCCCAAGGTCACATGGCTAAATTTTTGTGTTAAATCTGAGGCTGGATTTGAACTCAGGTCCTCCTGACTCCAGGGCTGGTGCTTTATTCACTGCACCTCCTAGCTGCCCCCTTTTTTGTTTTGTTTTGTTTTTTTGTTTTTGGTCCCTGTATTAGGAATGCCCTTTCATCTCCTCTTCATATATAGAATTCCTATACATTCTTTAAAGCAGCAGTTCTCAAAAGTGTGGTTTGGAGACTCTTTTGGGATACCCAAAATCAAAACTCTTTTCATAATAATACTAAAATGTTTCTAATATGGTAAATAAATTAAAAAATTAATATGATAAATAAATATCAACCCACATAAACCAAAATATTGGGGGATGGGATTATCAGTAATTTAGAAGATTGTAAAGGAGTTCTGAGAGCAAAAGTTTTGAAGACTGCTGCTTTAAGCATAACTCAAACACTCCTCGGTTTTCATCCATGGCTTTGTTCCATGACTTTATAACTCAATTATAATGTAATATTCCAAATATATAGAGAAATTATTACATTATAATAGTGCTATATATGTATATGTATTTTATATATACTTTTAATAACATAATAAATATGCGTGCATATATAAACAGCTGTTATATATTACATTATACATATGTTATACACACATATGTGTATATGTATATAGCCAGTTGTCATATCCTCTATCTTTACCAGACTCTAGGTTTAGTGAAAGCAAGGACCTTGTCTTAGTGGATTGAAGAAACAGAAATACAGTGTAATAGAACCCTCAACTTGTGTTCAGGAGATATGAATTCAAATCTTGCTTCCAACATTTGCTGGTTGTAGGACCTTAAGTTAATCTCTCTGCACTTTAGCTTATCTGTAAAATGAGAATAATAGTAACTATATTATCAACTGTGCAGGATCAGAAGGAAAGTGCTTTGTAGAATTTAAAGTATTATACAGGGTGCCTCAAAAGTTTGTGGCAGTTTTCAACTTTGATAACCTAAATCTGCCTGAAGATGTTGGAGATATCCTGTATAAGTGTAAGTTCTTATTATTTTACATAGTATTCATCACACAGCAGGTAATTACAATTTATTTGTTGAATGAATGAGTTGAGGAACAAATAAACAGTAGATTTGCTATCTCCTTGAGCCTTCTTTCACAGGGTCTGTTTTTGAAGACTTTCCAGATTGGTAAGACCTACAAGAGTGGGTGTTCAGCCAGCATTGGCTTTGGGAATCCAGGATCATGTCCATTCTATAATAACCTATCGGCAATGATCCTGGGTTCTCAAAGCCAGAGTTAGCAGAACAGACACTCTGGAAATTCCTATCAGACTGAAAAGACTTCAAGTATGGGCCCAATGTGAGACAGGCTAATTTGCAATAATGATAATAACAATAATAAAAATAACTAATAGTCATGGTAATAGTAATAGTTAGGTTTCCTGAGCACTTTACAAATATCTCATTTGATCCTCATAACAACCCTAGGAGGTAGGTGGTATTATTATACCCATTTTACAGAGAAGCAAACTGAAGCAAACAGAGGTGAAGTGACTTGTCCAGAGTCACACAGCTCGTAAGTGTCTGGGGTTGGACTTAAACCTAGGTATTCCTGACCGTGGGTCCAGCACTTTGTCTAATTAGAATGGAATGGAAAAGGAGAGCAGAGAGGGTTCTCTGTCCCACCATTAGAATTGTGAGGAGAGAGCACAGGTGCTGATGGACAGCAGTGATAGACAAGGCTGGTTGGAAAAGGGCTCTGATTGACACACTGGACCCAGGTAATCTCTAAGCAGCAGGAGATTGCCAGAGAAGAACAGCAATAAACTTGCTTCCAAATAGAAAACTCCCCAAACTCATTGGCATTTTCAGCCCCCTCTCCAGTCCCTCTCTGCTGCTTTGCTTCTGCTAGACCCAACAACCCAGCTGGAGGCGAGAGCAGCAGCCTCAGAGCCAGAGGTAAGGGGAGCTGGCTCCTTGTTACCACGGATCGGGAAAGCTCATTTAATGATGAGGCTGCTGCAATATTATTGCAACAACCAGCAACCCACATGTTCGATTACAACAGGTTGAGCCACCAGCCCGCTCCCCTGTGCCAGGTCTAAGGGAAGAGAGAGAGGAAGGGGGAAAAAAAGAAAACAATCCAATGCCTCTCAGTTAGAGCATCTCTACCTCCTACCCAGTGCACAGGGGGCCTGGCTGGGGCCACGTTTGGGGACAGGAGCGCCCCGTCTGGGTCTTTTTCTTGGGTCGCTGAGCCGCTGCTTCTTTTTGTATGCTTCCTATTAGATCCCCAGCGGTTCTAAAGAGTTCCCCGCCTCTGCTCTGGACCTGGGATCCCAATTGGAGTCTGCCAGACCAGTATTCCAAGTTTTGCAGCCCAATCTTCTGCCTAGTCTCCACCGGGGAGCAGGAAGGGAGTCGACTTTCAGGTGAGTCTAAATATCTTCGCTGTGTTCGGCTCACTCATGTTGAGCTGGATTGTTGTCGACTGGAAAGAAATCTTTGGTCCAGGAAGATAGACCCTTGAGCTCCTGAAGGCACATGCATAGAGAAATCCCGTACCCCGAGGTGGGGGGGAGGGAGGATGTGTGTGAGTTCTTGAGCACTTAAGAATGATGAGTTCACGGTTTGTATTTCTCCTTATCTCATGATGCAACCTAAGGGAAATTCACTCAGTTCTCTGTAATGCAATTCATCTTCAAAATGCTTTCTCATTAATTACCCCTGAGGTGCCCATCACAAGGGAAGAGGGGAAGAATGTCTGCCCCCCTTTCACCAACACCAAATGGGGGCTTAAAAATAAACTGCCCCATGGACTCAACATGTGACATTTGCACTTCAGCAGTTTCATTTCGACAGACTGGGTTCAAACTTTCCAAAGGGTAGAAATGGGATTCTGAGCCACCAGCCTTGGCATCTTCCAGTTTCCATTTAACCTTTGAGGACAGGGTAGCAACCACTTACTATTCTTAGAAAGGGCCTTGAAAGGTGTGAATGGCTCCCTTCTTTCTATTCAACTTTCCCGAGAAAGAGAAAGGGGGAGGGGGTGGATAGAAAAGGTACTGGCCCTAGCATCTAACTTCAATAAACAGTCACCAACTTCAGTGGCGATGTGCAAATTACCGATTTTTATCGGACACTTTGGGGAATATGATAGTTTGTCAGGAAATGAAAGAGAATGTCTGCACTTATAAAATTCTATGGAAAATCAATGTAGTGCTTAAGTATATTCTTCAGTTATTTGAGTAAAGGACTATTCTCCAGGCAACTAGAAAGGATTTTTAGAGAGGAGGCAGCCACCACTGTGGAGAGAGCATTCAGGGCCTGGCTAAAAGGTCATGCTGATGTTTACTGCTAAACTCATCCACTTAGGGAAATATAGTGTGTAGGGTGTGAAAAATACAGGGCAGTGCCAAGTGCCTGACTGGGGTTTTTTAGCATCCATTATTAATAGCATCGCTACAGGCTTCTTTACATGGTGCCCTCCAGGGTCTAGGCAAGTTCTTTTTACCTGTATTTTCATGCCCCAAATCTACAGATTTCAGCTGCTACTTAGCTTCCTCCATTCCTTAAAACACCCCCACTACTGCCTCTAGAAAGAAAATAGAAAGATGCAGGATGCTACAGGGTCAGTTTTAGAGATGTGAAAACATTCCACAGTGGGGACAGGAGTAAAATCTGCTGTCTCTCTCGTTTTAACTGAAAAACTGCTTAATCTCTCTCTCTCCCCATATATATTTATATATATGTACACATGTACATACATGTATCTGTGTATATTAATTTACATATAAATATACACATGCATGTGTGTATGTGTATGTGTACCTTTTATGTCGTGCCTGGGTATAAACACACATATATGCACAGATATATTCCATCTAACAATTGACTGACTTCAACCCTCTTTCATGTCTCTAAGGTTTTTTTGGCTTTTTTTTTTGTATTGTAAATATATTTTATTTTCAATTCACGGAACAAGACAAGCATTTTCATAACACAGTACAATAAAAAAGATTATTACACACGAAACTGCAAATCTACCATGTACAACTTGCTGTTCTCTCTAAATATACAACAAAGTTATCATGCAGATTTCTTTTTTTTCTTTTGTTTCCTTCCCTCTTCTCCCCACCTCCCACTCTAGAGATGGCTACCATTAGACACAAATAGGTGTACATATAGATAAAAAACGTTTTTTTATCAGCTCTTTCTCTGGATGCAGATATCATCTTCCTTCCTAGGTCCTTTGCAGTTGATTTGGGTATATATAATAGTCAAAATCGCTTAGTTGCTCCGAGTCATTCTTAAAACAATATTGCTGTTACTGTATACAATGTTTTCTTGGTTCTGTTCATTGAAATAAGTTTTGAATTGAAATTAGTTTCTTGGTTGTGTTACTAATACAATATATATTATTATGCAGTTATACAGTATTTAGTATGGGTACCAGAGATCACCTACTATCAGCCTCCCCTGGATTGTAGTATGTCAGTACTGGGTATAAATATTTTGTATATCTTGTATGTGCCCAGTTATTCACAAGATAGCTCCCCTACTAGACTGTACTCTCAAGGACCTCTTTGAAAGCAAGGATTGGTTTGTGGGTTGTTGGGGGGGGGAGTTGCCTTTATTTCTTTATTTAATATTTCATTTTTTCCCCAATTACATGTAAAAATAATTTTAGCATTCCATTTTTTTTCAAATTTTGAGTTCCAAATTCTCTTCCTCCCTTCCTCTCCTCCCTACCTCATTGAGAAGGCTAGCAATTTGACATAGTAAGTTAGGCATATTTTGCATTTCTTTGTATCCCTAGCACAGTGCCTTACTAAATAAACATGTAGTAAGTACTTAATAAATGCTCATTAATTGAACAACCTCATCATATTGAAATCATAATCTTGGCTATACACAGAATATTTCACCAGAGTATACAATTTAAGAAGAAAAAAATTCAAAGGTATATATTGATTGAATTCTTAATCAGAACATAACATTGTATTCAGCACACTAGAAAAAATTAAAATTTAATTGAACTCAAACATAATACATATGCATAATATAGCATTTATCATGTGAATGAATTTAAATGAAAGATCAGTTTTTTGAGACATCATAGTGTGCCTGGGTAAAAACAACAACAACAACAACAAAAATACACTTTCCTGAGGGTCAGGAGTCGTGAGTTTATTGCATCACATCTTATGACTCTAACTGAATGATCCTGGGCAAGTCACTTAACTTAAATGGACCTCAGTTTCCTCATTCATTAAATGAGAATGACAACACTTTAATCACCTATCACACAGAGTTGTTGTGAGAACAGTGCTATGTAAACCTTAAAGCACTACACGCAGAATTAATGTAAGTGCTGGAAGGAACCTTAGAACATGGAATGTTAGAATTGAAAACAACCTAAGAATATAGAATATTTATATATATATATATATATATATATATATATATATATATATATATATATATATATATATATA
>CM053588.1:101342168-101409662 GCA_028646515.1 Pseudochirops corinnae
AGACCAGCACCCTCATTTTATAGAAATGAAAACAGATCCCAGAGGCAGGAAGTGACTTGCTGAAGATCTCACATCGAATTAGCAGCAAAGCTGCAACTAAAAGCCAAGTCCCCTTGATGTTGTTTACATTGTGCTTGTCACTGGTGTATCCAGGAGCTGCCCTTACTCATGTGTCTTTAGTACAAAGCAGAAGGGGAAAAACAAACAAAAACCTCCTCTCCCATCTTTGAGATACTCCTTCCTCAAGATAATAAAAGGAGGTTTCCTCAGATAACAATCCTTTTCAGAAGAGTTTATACTCAAAGTTCCTTCCAGCTACAATATTTTAGGTGGTAAGATTCTCCATTTTAATTGTCCATGCTCCTCTACGTTGTATGTTTTAAAGTTCCTTCCAACACTAAGACTGGTCCTAATGTCTTACATTCATTTTGACTCTCATATTAATTACTTACATTCACATAGCCCCTTACAAAAGTCTTTCCATACAATAATCCTCAGATGGGAAGGAAGAGTGAAAAGTAGTGTTGGTAAGTGTAGAAAGAGCCCCAGACTAAGAAAGGGAACCTAGGCTCTGGTCTCAGTCATTCATCTGATTTGGTATATGAGTGTGAGCAAGTCACTTCATTTTTCTTGGATGTATTGTCCAACTCTTTAAAAACTGGGGGGAAGGGATGTAGCAGAAGGAAGGACAGGAGAAGACTAGATGGAGGACTTGATGTCTCTATACTTCCTTCTGGCTTTTAAAATTTATGAAAAGGAAAAGCCCACATGTTTCAACAAAGCTCCCTAATGTTCACATCATCCCTGGAGAACATTTCAAAATAAACACAAAATCAAAACTAATTCTTCCCAAAGACCATAAATGGTCAATGATCATGCCCATCATATGTGATATGCATAACAAGATGTGTAAAGAAAACAGAAAGGTTAGAATTATAAGGAGAGGATGGAAGAAACTGAGTAAATTCAAATATAATTGTGATAAGAAATTTTTTGGACCCTGGATTTGCTATTAGAAGGATTCTTTACCGTGAATCCAAGTTACGGTCTTAGACTAACAAGAGTATTCATTCCTTGTTATTCGAAGTTCTAAAAAGAAAGAACTGAAAATAGTCATTGAATCATCAGGAACTGGAGGATCTTACAGTGTTGTTTTGTACTCTATAACTCATCCCAAAGAGAAAATATGACATAGTTCAGTTTTGACCATGCATCCCTATCCTAAACTATTTTTCAGCATACACTCCTCCAGAAATATAATGACAGTGATGATGATGGTGGTGACGATGATGACGATGATGGTAATGATGCTGTTGATAATGGTGGCAATAGTGGTGATGGTGATAGCTAGCATTTATGTAGCACTGTTAGGTTTGTAAAATGTTTTTTAAGTACTGTCTCATTTGACCCTTACCACAACTCTAGGAGAGATATGTCATTATTATCACCATTTTACAGAGGAAAAAACTGAAGCAGGCAGGTTAAATAACTCACCCAGTGTCACATAGCTAGTGGCCGAGGATTTAAACTCAAGTCTTACCAACTGAGTCCAGGGCTCTACCATATATATGTACTGTTGAACTAACTAATTATATACATTATTTAACACACAAAAATGGCATGAAAAAGAAATAAGCTGTTTCTTCAAGTAATTTTACAAATAGCCCAACCCTTCTGACCTCATTAGCAATTTATTTAAAATGATTTTCTGATTATATGTTATTCATACTTTAATAAAAGCAATGTAATTGAATATACTTTATATATTTTTAAAATCTTGGTTTAACACTTTATAATAATACAATGATTTGAAGTTCTGGTCACAAGTTCACTTAATTTTAATACATAGTTTTCATGTTTGTCATGGGTTAAAGAAAAAAAAAGGTATCTTGCAAAGGGAGGTTGAAATAGAAAACAAGCATTACTGGCCATACTTACTAAATAATACTATTCATTTCTCAGTCCCATTTCATAGCAATTTCCATAGAAATCTGGCTAATAAATATCCGTCTTGCCTGATATCAATTGGTCATTCTTAAGACATAATTGGAAAAGGTTTCATTTTTACATTTTGAATAGATGAATTCAAAACCCAGTGAAACTCTTCATTTGGAATATCTTGAAGCAGATTAGAAAATGATGTTTCCAAACTTTTCAAGCGTGTGTATATATGAGTTTTTAAAGGTGGGATGCTTACATCATTTTTGACAACAAAAGCTTAGTTTTTTAAAGACTTCATGCTTTCACTAGCTATAATCTTGGGACCCAATGTAGAATAGGGTGAGACTGATCATTAGCAATGTGAATATAAATCCAGATTTCAAATAATCACAATAATTTCAATTTCTTGGCAAATCTGATTAGATGATGATTGCTTTTATCTTGGATTCTGGCTAATGAAGAACCCATACTAGAAGTGTCATTTCTGCTAGTTTCTTGCTATTCACTTCTGCTCACATTATTAGTATTATCTTCAATCTGTGGTTTCTTGGCAGGAATCTTTTTAAGCCACTGGGCCATTTTGTGAGGGTTAGTTTAATTAAAACTAGAGAACACAACCCATAAATCCACTCAACAAGTACAAGCAAATTACAATACATCAAAATCACTGAAAACAAGCTAAAGAGTGAGAGTGCTATTGAAAAATTTTCCCCTTATGCCAGGATGCTTCACATGCCATACCTAACATGTTATTATCAATTAGTCGATAAACAAATATTTATTAAGCAACTTCTAGGTGCCAAGTGTTGGGTTAGGTACTGAAGAGGCAAAGACAAAAAGATAAGGTCTGCCCTCGAGGAGCTTATATTCTATAAGAGGAGATAATATATGTGCATGCTTAGGAGGAAAAGTGGCAGAAAGTGGGGGCACCAGAAAAGGCTGAATATAGAAGGTAGCATTGCTGAATTTTGAAAGAAATAAGGAATTCTAAGATGGAGGTGGGTTTCGCCTTAACTGATGCACATCATATCCCGGTAGTGACTTAGCAAATGGTTTTCAAGAACTGTGTGAATGGAAAATGGTTGGCATTGTGGTTATTTGGCCTTCCTTCTAGAAGAGGATCAATGACATTGGGAGAGTACTGTCTTGACTTGCAAGTAAATTGGTTTTAAGTGAGGCAAGAGCTGTGCAAAGTCATCAGCCTCACTCTCATCCAGTGGCAAGACATAGATCAAGAAGACTGGTGATGGCCCTGATGCAGTGGGAGACCTTGGCTTTTTTAGGCTAAGGTCTTTCGCAGGTCTTAGTTTGTCTGAGGCAACACCCATTCAGTGATTAAAAACTAGGTAAAAATGGAGGCAAAAGATGGCCTACTTTGCCTTCATGAAAGAATCAGTCTGGGAAGGAAAGACCTGAGTAAGTGAGGCTTGGAACTTATTATTGGCCAGTCAGTGAGAGCCCAAGTGATTTGGGTTTAATGGCCTAGCCATTGAAATCCCAATAAGCTTTATCAAAGCCTGGTTTTTCAGAGTTATGTTTCAAGAAATAATAAATGAAAACTACATGAGACAAAAGGGTTAACTGTCCTCCTCGCTTAAAAAACACACACACACACACACACAATGATAGAATAAATAAGTAGGGAAGTATAACAATCTAGCCCCCAAACTCCAAGATACCTTGCGAGGTATAAGTGATCAAAACTTATAGTCTTTTGAACAGAGGACCCACATGTAAGGGTATGGACAGAGGGAGAAGAGCCAAGCTGGTGATAAGCCTCACATGACAGGCAAGCCTATATTTGAATCCTTTATGGTCTAATAGGACTAGCCAGATCTTGCCCTCAGCTGATGCCACCTTCATCAACCCATCTGGCATAGCCTTTGAGAACACGTCACAATTTGCTTTCTAAATAGGAATTTCATGGAAAGGTGACAGATGGGCCAACCTTTCTCTAACACAGAGATCCCATGAGTCCATTAATATAGTGGGCACTGAGTCTTGCTCTTCAGAGGTTACACAGCTTCTACATTGAACTCTCTTTCCATAGTGACAAACCAGGACAAAAAAAAAAGTCCCTTTGTTATGAAACAATGCCTAATAAGGATAAATGTTCAAGGAAGAATGCAGCGTGGTCGATGTCAAATTAACCATAGAATCATGAAGTATTAGAGCCAGACCCTTCAAAGATGGAGTGTTTAGGGCTAAGAGGAAGCTTAGGACATGTAATGTTAAAACATTGTACATAGAATGTCAGTGCTAGAAGGGACCTTAGAACAAAGAATGATAGAGCTTGGAGATGATTTAACCCCAGCCTCTTAGAAGTTAAAACTGAGTCTTGAATCAGAGGTATGCTGAAGCCATCTATGCAGGCTTTGTGAGAACTGATTGTTAAATTTTCAGTGAGAGCATGTACACTCTAGAGATCAGCAAACACTACAAATCAGGACTTGATTTATTGTTTAGTTGTTTGTCTAGACTTAGGAAAGTGATAGAGAAAATGTTAATAGCGCAGTTTAAATTTAAACATATCTTAGTACTTTTCTTCCCCTGTAAAGCCGGTTATTAAACATTTATGAGCACTCCCCTGCCTAAGAGGGATAGGATGACTTGTCAGTGGCCATACAAGTTAGTGATAGAACTGAAACTCTAACCACTTAAATAGCATTCTCCACAAACACCCAAACCCTCCCCCTCTCTCTGGCATCTCTCTAGCATCCAGGTCCAAGCTCTCTGTATCTCCATGACCACCACGGCAATGTCTCTCTCTGTTCCCTAGGGTTCTGTCTCAGATTTAGATTGCATCGCTTCCCTCTCCCCCCTGCCCCAAACATCCACTTGCTCCAGATCTCTTCCAAATAGGGCCTGAATGCTCAGTTCAGTGGGCAGCTCATAGCTCCCCAAACCGTTGTTCTCTGAGGCAAAAGCTCACTCTGTCCTGCTGACCTGGAAATGACTCAGCCAGCTAGCTAAACTCCAGTCACTTTAGCTTACCTCTTACATCACTGATAGGGATTTGGTATCCGAAACAGTTTCTCAAGGGAGAAACAAACATAATTTAACTCATATCCAGGAACAAAAATTTCAAGTAAGTAGGCATTATTTTCTCTTATCATTTTACCTTACCATATTTATACATGCCGTTTGTAAATAACGTGTCGCATTTCTATGTTGTTGTTGTTGGCAGAACACTTTCTCCCAAGCCTGTAATAATAGCTAACATTTCTATTAAGGCTTAATGTTTGCAAAGTGTTTTACACATATATTTCAATTGATCCACGCAACAACTTAATGCTATTATTATCCCCATTTTACAGATGAAAAGATTAAGTTTAAAAAACTTAAAACATCTTTCCTAGGATCACATAACTAGTTAGTGGCAGAGGCAACATTCAAGCTCCTGTCTTCCTGATGCCAAGTCCAGCATTATATTGACTTTGTCGCCTTCTTGGTCTAAACCAGAGAATGGAGATAATGGAAGAATTCTTTTCCCTATTTCCCACTTGGGAGAAAAAAGGCTTAGCCAAAGGACATTCATGATCTTAACTAAGCCTGAAAACTAGGTCTTGGAGTTCAGCACCCACACCTCTCCAGAAGTTAACTCACAGCAATGTTTCTGTGAGTGTCAGACAGTGCTGAGGCTGCCTCCCTGGGAAGTTAGCTGCAAGGGAGATCTCTCTGAGTGCACATCCTCTACATAGCCTGAGAAGATATGCCTGTGGAAAAGGAGAAACTGTGCCTTCAGCAGAAACAAATGTACTGACAAGATGCTTTTAAGTTTAAACTGCACTATTAACATTTTCTTCATCATTTCCGTAAGTCTAGACAAACAACCAAACAATAAATCAAGCACTGATTTATAGTGTTGCTGATTTCTAGGATGTGCATGCTTGCACTGAAAATTTAACAATCAGCTCTCACAAAGTGAATGTGACTGTACTTAGGTTGTAGATATGGAGATAAATGATTCTGAATTGGCTGTCTGTCATTGGGTTATTCAGTCGTTTTCAGTCACGTCCACCTCTCCATGACCCTATTTGGGGATTTTCTTGGCAAAGATACTGGAGTAGTTCACCATTTCCTTCTACAGATAATTTTAAAGATGAAAAACTGAGGCCAGTAGGGTGAAGTGACTTGCCCAGGACCCTAGTAAATGTCCGAGCCTGGATTTGAACTCACGGTGATGAGCCTTCCTAATTCCAAGCCTAGTGATCTATCCACTGTGCCACCTAGCTGCCCTTATCTTTGGGTATCACCCAGTAAACCATCTTTTATAGCCTCAATGAAATGATATATGCTAGGGGCAGTCCTTGAATGTTCCTTTATGTAACCTGAGAGCCAGACCTCACCCACAGGCACCTTGGGATAAAGGTAAGTAAGTGTTCTTTTTGATGATAAAATCTTAGGCATTTACACCTATGTTTCTGTAATTGAATTTTACACAGTAAATTACATTATACTATCATGATAACAGCTGAAATGTAAATAGCTAAGGTTTACAAAGAACTTTATATCCTATATTTCATTCTGATGGGAGAGCAAAGTGATACTGATATTATGCCCATTCTTAGATGAAGAAACTGAGGCCCAGAGAGCTCAGGTGATTTGTCCTTGATGGCACTGCTAGTTAAGTATCTGGGATGGGATTCCTAGTACAGATCTCTCCTGACTCCAAGGTACTAACACTGAAAACACCACAAAGATGGTTTAAAGTTTATCTCAAATGCCACTTTGTTCTTAAAGTCTTCCTTGATTCACTGGTGGCCATCTCCAGTTGTCCTGATCCATGTCTGGTTACTGGACCCAGATGGCTCTGGAGGAAAGAGTGAGACTGGTGACTTTATACAACCCCTCCTCATTTAAATCCAGTCCAGTTGTAAGTCATGGCATCATCTTCCTGATGTCGTGGTCCTCTTTGGAAATGAAGGGCTAACAACAATCACGACCCTGATTCATCACATTGGGAATAATCTTTCTCCACGTCAGCTTCATTCAACACTTTGTACCTTTCTGGTATACTTCGGTATTTTGTTCTGATTTTATCATCATATGAGTCTTAAAGATCCGCTTTGAGTATCTAAGATTGGTCCACATGAAGATGTCTTGCTTCAGGTTGCATATTCATTAGTGTCAAGAACAGAACCCTGTATACAATAGGCACTTAATAAATGTTTGCCAAATTGTTGTCATTGAATTGTTTTTTTCAGTCCTAACTCTTTGTGATCACATTTGGGGATTTCTTGGCCAAGGTACTAGAGTGGTTTGCCATTTCCTTTTCCAACTCATTTGACAGAGGAGCAGCTGAGGAAAACAGCATTAAGTGACTTGTCCAGGGTCACACAGCTAAGCTTCTGAGGCAGGATTTGAATTCAGGAAGAGGAGTCTTCCTGCCTCCCAGTGCTGTACTTTATCCATTGAGCCACCTAGCAGCCCATTTGCCAAATTACTTTGGATTGGATTTTGTCAGAAGACCTGAGGTCAAGTCCCAGCTATGACATTTACTAGTGATGGGATTATAGGACAACCTCCATGTAGGACATCTACTCTTTGAACCTTAATTTCTTCATCTGCAATATCCCTCTAGGATGTTGTAAGAATAAAATGAAAAATTTTAAAGCAATTTGAAAAAATTAAAGCGCATAAATGCTAGCTACTGTGATCATGTGTGAATAAAGAAGAAAAATATTAGCACTACAGGCATACAGGCTTTGCTCTACAGAGCTTCAACAATATTGCATCTTTTCAAATTGAAGGCTTGTGACAACACTGCCTTGAGCAAGTCTATCATTTTTACATTTTTCCGAAAGCACGTGCTCACATTGTGTCTCTGTGTCACATTTTGGTAATTCTCACAATGTTTCAAACTTTTCTTTAGTATTATATCTATTATGGTGATCTGCGATCACTGATCTTTGATGTTACTGTTATAACTGTTTTGAGGTGCCATGAGCCATGTGCATATGAGATGGTGAACTTAATCAATAAATGTGTGTGTTCTGACTACTCCACTGACCAGCAGTCTCTCCCTCTCCTCCGACCTCCCTATTCTCTGAGACCCAACAATATTGAAATTAGGGAAATGAATAACTCTGCAATGGCTTCTAAGTGATCAAGTGAAAGGAAGAGTTTATTGATGTGACAAACTTCATTTTTGTCTCCTTTTAAGAAATTGCCCTGGCTACCACAACCTTTAGCAACCACCACCCTGATCAATCAGCATTCCTCAACATCTAGGCAGGACACCCGCCCCCCCCAATAAAAAGATTATAACTCACTAAAAATTCAAATGGTGGTTAACATTTTTTAGCAATAAAATATTTTTTAAATTAAGGTATGTACATTGTTTTTCAACATAATGCTATTGCACACTTTATAGTATGGTGTAAACATAAGTTTTACATGCGCTAGGAAACCCAAACGTTCACATGACTCCTCACTTCATTGTGATGGTTTGGAACTGAACCTACAATATCTCTAAGGTATGCCTGTATTTACCTTGTAGGACTGTTGTGTAAAGTGTACAGTGCTTTAGAAATGTGTGCATTATCATTGATAGTGTTGTCACTGTTGGTATAATATACCTCATATATTGTACAACAGATAGTATGTTGCCCTACCCACTGGATGTCATATATGTTAATAGGTCACTTTTTTAAAAGCTGGTACTGCCTATTATGTGACTAGAGTTTTGTCTGGTTTTGGTCTGGATTTGTGAGTTCCTTATCAGAATTGCTATAGGGAATTAGCTAGTGAGAAACTCCCTTCACATTGATAACAACTGTCTATGACATAGTCTTAGAGAATTTCCTGGGAGACCTGAGTACAAATCTTGCCTCAGAAACTTACTATGGAATCCTGGGTAAATCACTCATAAATAGCCTCAGTTTCCTAATCCCTAGAATGTGTATCATAACAGCTCCTGGCTCCCTGAAGTGTTGTGAGATGTCTCTCATAGGTTCATAGTAAAGCCCACCTGTGTGACAATATTTAATTAAAAAATAACTAAAGTTGTCTTTATTGATTGAGGCACTAATTATTAAATGTTTCTTAATTTAAGAAAATGTCTTAGCTAACTGAATTCATTCTCTAGACTAAAATGATGAAAGAAGAAAGAAATGAAGGAAGGAAGGAAGAGAAAGAAAAGAGAATGGGAAGATGGAATGAAGGAAGGAAGGAAGGATGGAAGGAAGGATGGAAGGATGGAAGGATAGAAGGAAGGAAAGAAGGAAGGAAGGAAGGAAGGAAGGAAGGAAGGAAGGAAGGAAGGAAGGAAGGAAGGAAGGAAGGAAGGAAGGAAGGAAGGAAGGAAGGAAGGAAGGAAGATGAAATGGGGGTCCTGTCAGTCTGTAGCAACTTATATTTATCATGTATCTACTAGATGCAAGGCTTTTCACAGGGCACTCACTGTTGTGGGGAGATATATTTAAAGGAGGACATTGTCCCTGACCTCCAGGAACTTACAATCTGGTGGAATGGACAAGGTATAAAAATCAAGCAGAAGATGAAATTAACAGCATATGATGTAAATAGCAATTAACAGAGCTCCTAGGAGATTTGGAAGTGTATGTTACGGTCTCAATGCAGTGGATTTCTAAGATGTAACAGGAAGGCAACAAACATAAGAACCTGGTAACAGAAAATGAAAGGATCAGATTGCCAGCCCTCCCGACTCACAGCCCCAAAGGCAGTCAGTCTAGGTCATTGCCAGAATCACAGGATCACACACTGTCAGAAATAGGAGGGAACTTTGAGATCATTTAGACTAGCTCCCTTCTTTTACAGGGCAGGAATTAATGAAATTCAATCATCAGACAGGTCACTGAATTGAATAGTAGAGAAGCCTGTTCAAGGAAAGGTTAGACTAGGTGACCTCGGGCATCCCTTCCAATTCTGAGGTTCTGTGAATCTGCCATTAAAAGAACTAATAAATCTTCATTTCACTGAATCATAGAATGAGAGAGCCAGAAGGGACTTTACAACAGACAATGCTAGAACACAGATCATAAAACGTTAGTGCTAGTAAGGACTTGAGTTATTGCATAGTCTGAACCCTTCAATTTACAGATTAGGAAACTGAGGCCAAAAAGGTTAACTTAGTTGCCCACATTCAGAAATTTAGTCATTGGAAGAGCCAGGATTCTAATCTGGTCTTTTGCTTAAAAATTTGCTTCATTTAAAAAAAATGTTCATGATTAAAATATTTGAGGGGCAAAGGAATGTTATGGGGGGAAGCAGGGATAAAAAGGGTTTTGCTTCATAATTTTTCCCATATCTGTTAGCCTTGATGTGTGTACAAATGATAGAGGCACAAAGAAGATTCATCCTATTTTTGATTTGATTATTTTAAATGAGCTTATCAGTGAATTAGTAAATATAAAAGTGTGATAGATGTTTTAAAATTGAGTATTTCCGCACCATTTTGATCAGAGGCTGCTATCAAATGGTGGGATTGCTTCATGCATTAAGATTCCTCCTACATTTGCCCAAGCCTCAAACTTGCAGGTTATCATGTAGTCCCAGGCTGACTATATAGAAGAATGGCCTCCTTCTTCCAAATCGACTCTTAGGGTTGTTTAGACAGGCTGTGTGTCTCAATGGCATTTACATTCACCATCTGGGTAGTTTTCTTCTATAGAAAAAAGGATTTTAAAAATGCAATTCTTGCCACATTTGGATTCATACTAGGGAAAAAATGTGCTGAATAATAACTAAAATTTATATAGTGCATTTTTTTGTGAGTACTTTACATTATATCCTCAGAACAATGCTGGGATGTAGGTATTATCATTGTCCCCATTTCACAGATGAGGAAACTGAAGCAGATGGCAGTTCACTGACTTGCCCTGTGTCATAATAATAGCAGCTAGCATTCATATATTGCCTACTATGTGCCGGGCACTTGCTAAGCTCTACAGATGTTACCTCATTTGATCCTCCTAAAATCCTGGCAGCTAAGTACTATTATTGTCCCCATTTTACAGTCAACAGCTGTTAACATCGAGGCAAGACCCTCCACCAGCAAAAAAGTTGTCTTACTGATGGCTCAGATGATGGTTAGCCATAAGGTATTTTTTAATTAAAGTATGTAGATTGTTTTTTGAGACATATTACTATTGCATACTTAATAAACTATAATATGGTGAAAACATAACTTTTATATGCACTGAAAAACCAAAAAATTAATATGACTCACTTTATTATGATATTCACTTTATTGTGATGGTCTGGAACTGAACCCGCAATATCTCTAAAATATGTCTGCATGTACAATGTCATATACAAATTATATATATATATATACACACATATACTACTGTATTATGTATGGGGTGCTCAGGGAGGACTAGCACCTCTGGTACAAGGGCTGAGTCCTTTCCAGGGCTGCATAGCCACCTTTGGCATCCATCTGATTCACCCAACTTCCCCTGTGTTTCCAAGAAGCTATAGCATACACAGTGGCCACACCCCAGTTAACCATCTGGGCAGACTGGCTAAATCAGGTTGAAGGTAACTGACAGGCTTCAAACTGTCAGTAAGTTAGGGGTGTATCTGCCCCAAGTATGTGAATATTTTCCCTGGCGGAATGGGCAACTAAGAACAATATGTTCCAATGGCCATGAAGGCAACTGAGGCAGGTGCTGTAGAGCATTTAGAGCCTGGTCAGACATCAAAGACACCGAAGTTATCCAGTGCATTCTGAGCTGTTGCCAGTGGTCTTGAGTTTTGTTCTGCCACTGGACTTTGATGACTCAGGAAGAGAGAGTGAAGCTGATGACTTTGTTCATCTCTGCCTCTCTTAAATCTAGTTCTTGCAAGTCAAGAAATCACCAGAGATGTCATTGGGCTTCTTCAAAAATAAAGGACAAACAATATTGTATATATAAATATATATATGTGCATTGTGTATATTGTGTATATACTGTATTTTGTATATATTGTATTGCTATGTATAATTTATACATATAAACAACCAAGAGACCATGTGGTATGGTGGTTAGAGCAATGGACTCAGCATGGTGTATTAGGAAGGCTGGTCTTAGAGTCAAGATGACTTGGGTTCAGTTTCTTCCTCTGAAACATATTAGATGTGTGACCCTGGACAGTACACTTAACCCTTTGGTGCCTCCAGTGACTCTCTCTAAGGTGATAAGTTCTAGAGCATGTTCTAATTTCTTCCCATCCCCCACAAGCTCCTTTTACCCATGAAATCATGAGTCTATTTTTTAAAAAAAGAAAGCAAAGCAAAACAAAACAAAACAACTTCAAAGTAGCGCAGACATGCCTGGGCTTTAGATCTCCCTTACACATGTATAGACTTTGATACTTTGTCCTCCAGATGCCACCCCTGCCCTGGTGCCCAGCAGGGGCCTCTTCACTGGTTATTTCAGACAGGCAGTGAAACATGGGCTCCAGTCACAGCTGTCATCATCACTCACTCTCCCAGTTCTGGTGCAAGCTGTGCATGGGGCCGAGAGCTGCTTGACCTAAGGATCCGTATGAACACAGGGACCTGGAATTAGTGTCTTGTCACCATAGTGCTAACTTACAGGAAGGAGATGCAAGTCCAAACAGAGTAGACACCAATGCCTCCTGTCTTCTACCAGCTTCTGATTACCAACGAATGCGTGGCAGTGTGGGGAGGCACACCAAGTAGCCCAATCAATCAGCAAGAATTTCTTAAGCACCTACTATGTGCTGGGTCCTGTGCTGGGTGCTAGGGATACAAATACAATGAATGAAATAGCGCCTGACACAGTCTTAACTATCCCTACTCTCTACCAACTAATGAAAGTTTGCTAAAATCACTTATCTATAACAGCCTCCTTCCTACCATCTGGGACCTTTAAATACTCAGCAGAAATGCTAGGGCAGTCAATTGCTTCCCTCCTTAGCTGATCCTTACAATTTTCCTAACCTGAGAACAGTGGATTCTACCTTCCTCTCTGCCACCCAGTCCAGCTGAGCCCCAGCCTCCTGATACTTGAAGAGATATTTGTAGTTATGGGCAAGAGTAGTCCTTCCATCAAATCATATGTGGCCCCTCAAGAGATAGTCAGAAAACTGAGCCTTTGGTGGCCAACCCATCGGTAAGGAGCTCCTGTGCACTTGACTAGTCTGGGCTTTCAATCTCTCTCTCTCTCTCTCTCTCTCTCTCTCTCTCTCTCTCTCTTTCTCTTTCTGTTTCTCTGTCTCTGTCTGTCTGTCTCTCTCTCTCTCTCCCTCCCTCCCTATGTCTCTCTCTGTCTGTCTCTCCTTTCTCTGTCTCTGCCTCTTGTGTCTGTTTCTCTCTGTCTCTCTCCTTTCTCTGTTTCTCTCTATGTGTATGTACGTAGATAAATTGTTCTGAATTACCTGTATTCATGTTGTTTCTTGTCCTACTGAATGGAAGCTCTTTGAGAGCAGGAATGGTTTCATTTTGTGTGTGTGTGTGTGTGTGTGTGTGTGTGTGTGTGTGTGTGTGTGTGTGTCTTGTAACCCCAGTGCCTGGTACAAAGAGCTAATTAGTAAATTTTTGGAGACCCCAGGATCACCTCCCAGGCACAATGAAGTACTGGAGGAGAACAGAGTGATGGCACATAGTGTATACAATAGTATTATGAAATATGCATGTTAGAAAGTGCTCAAGTAGACATGCCCCTGGGGAAACCAAAGGCTGATGACAACATCAGACAACGTGGACCTCTCATTCAACTGTCTCGAATTTCTCCTTGAGGCAATCCCTAAATGCTCTCATTTCTGTACCTACTACAAAGGCACCTGGTGCTTTGGAGTCACAGGAGCTGGGTTCAAATCAATCTTCTAATACCCCCTGCAGGACTTTAGGCTGATCACTTAACCACTGCTGCCCTCAGCAGCCTAATCTGTAAACACAGGGCTGGATTAGATGGGCTCTTCTTAGCTGTCTCCTAGCTTTCAGTCTATGATCCTGTCATCTGAAGATTAGCCTCAAGAGGAATGCTGCCCATGAGAAGGTCTATAAGGACTTCTGTAAAATAAATTCAGGCCCTATATGGATCAAAATTTTGTTCAGGCCTACAGCTAACTGGAAACAGTATTGACTTAGGTGTCTTGGAGAACTGAGTTCTAGTCTGTCCTCTTCCACCCCATAGCTCTGTGATCTTGACAGAGATAGGGAGTTTGGTCCAATTTAGTTCCTCATCTGTAAAAATAATGATCACAATGCCTGCGCAGTATGGTGTTGTGCATAGTGCTAGGCTAGGCGTCATACCTTCAATACTGTCTGAGTGGCTATTGGCAAGTCACTTACCTTCCCAGCCCTCACACCCCCGACCTGTTAAATGGGTATGATGCTCACCTTCACTAGGTTGTTATGAAGAACGAGTGAGCATATACAACAGACTTTGCACCCAGAGTGCTAAGTAAATGAATCATTTTGATTTCCCTTAAATGTGAACTCCTTGATGGCACGTATTATGTCTTTGCTTTTATCTCTGGGTCCTCAGCGCATACCACGAGGCTTGGTGCTTGCTTGTTGAATTGAATACAACAAGAAAATGAACTAAGAAATGCTTTGTAACCATGGGCATGAGCTAGGATTGACTGTTTTTCTGCATCTCCCAAGTGGCGCACCTAAATCCAGGCTCTAGGTGTATCCTCTGGACCAGCAGAGTCAAACTCAAATAGAAATATACGGGGGCCATGAATTCATTCACAGATATCCCTCTGGGTCTCAAATTGGCTTAGTTTTAAAGTGTAATATTATCTACATTTAATTGTATTTTTTATTTATCTTGTTAACTATTTCCCGGTTACATTTTAATCTGCCTCTGGCCTCAATCCCAAGCTCTGTGGGTCACAGAGGGTCTGTAGCCCGAGGACCGCATATCCAGTACCTCATTCTAGCTGGACTATCTTTGGCCAGTGCTAGTATTAGCTAGGTGATACAGTCAGTAGAGTGCAAAGTCTAAAGTCGGGAAGACCCAAGTTCAAATGTGACCTCAGACACTTACTAGTTGTGTGACTCAGAGCCAGTCCCTTATCTTCTCCTTGTCTCAGTTTCCCTAACTGTAAAATGAAGATATTAATAGTATCAACCTCCCAGGGTTTTTATGATGATCAAATGAGGTATTTTCAAAGCACTTAGCATGGTGCCTGACACATAGGTGCTCATTAAATGTTTCTTCCCTCCCCCTTCATTTGAAAACATTTTCTCCCTGAGTTCCACAAGCAGCATAAGGACTGACTGACATCTTTTCAGATCCAGCCTTTATGTTCTTTGAATGGGAAGATAGCATCATATCTCTCTCATTTTAATTATGCTGAGTTGCATGTATGACAGTTGTCCACCACACGGCAATTTTATTTTGTCCAGTATCTTTCAATGCAAGCTTCATCCAAAGCATTCAAGTTAAATCACAAATACTGTGAAGCCTGAGACAAATTAAAGGAGCCAAACAAAGGAGAAAAGGGACAGGCACAGAGACCCTATCATCAGATTCTAAAGAACAGCACATCTTTTGTCCATCCCTAATTGTTTGGTTTGCCACCAACAAAGTAACATGGAGAGTTGACTGGGAGTTTCTGAATGGCTGAAACAATGGTCTTGATTTGACAGTGATGATGGTATCACATGGTATTTTGTCATTGCTATTTAGGATTTCAGAGCACATGCCAAGCTGCATGTAGAAGTACTATATGTGGCAACTAAAGGCAAAAAGACATTCCCCTTGGTATTCAATAT
Organism: Pseudochirops corinnae; assembly: GCA_028646515.1. Lineage (NCBI taxonomy): Eukaryota > Metazoa > Chordata > Mammalia > Diprotodontia > Pseudocheiridae > Pseudochirops > Pseudochirops corinnae. The sequence goes on from CM053588.1 coordinate 101,357,812, forward strand.
GCATTAAGTGCCTACTAGGAACAAGGATGGTCCTATCTGCTGTGAGGGATGCACAAAAGAGTAAGTCAAATTTCCCCACACAGTAAGTGCTTATTAAAAGTTTATTAATTAGCAGGAGGAAAAAATGAAAAAAAATTCAAAATTCAAAATCTAATGGGAGTGGTGGTGGTGCATATAAGATCATAGGATTTGGTGTCGGAAGGGACCTTAGAAGCTATTTTTCCAAATCCCTTGTTTTATAGATGAGAAAACTATGTAGAAAATGGAAATGACTGGACTAGGGACACATGGATAGTAAGTGGCAGAGTCAAGTCTGAACTGAGGTCTCCTGATCCCAAATCCTGCGTTCTTTCTATCACATATCATGTAAGACATATACACTAATAAGCACTGGACAAGTAGCAAGAGATCTGGGTTCTCATTCTACCACCATCATTAGTTAGTTATGTGACCTTAAGCAAGTCATTTAACTTCCCTGGACCTGTTTTCTCATCTGTACAATGAGACAGTTGGAGTGCATGATCTTTAAGACCTCTCTGAGCTTTAACATGTTACGAGTCTATGATCATCAGACACAGCTCGTGAAAAGAGGACTAGATTTTGAGTCTGGGGCCCTGAGTCTGAACCCTGCTTCTGCTACTAACTTGCTGGATGAGCCTCTCCCAGACTCAGTCTCTTCATCTGTAATAATGAAGGAATTGAATTAGATGGTCCCTAAGGTTCTGTGATGATCTATGGAAAAGGGGGGTACAGCATGCCTACAGGGAAGATGCAAATTAAGTGCTGGGAGAGTTCAGAGGAAGAGATCAGTTCTCTTGGGTGTCAGGAAAGGCTTCACAGAAGAGGTGACATTTGAGTCTATCTTATGTCACAGCTATTTGTGTACCTGGAAATCCTTCTCCTCCTTCTCTACCCCCAGACTGCAAGACCTCAAGAGCAGAAACTGAATTCGGGGCTGTTAAGTCAGGCTTTGTAAGCTTGGTTTTGTTGTCTTTGGTGGTGGTGTTGCGACTGTTGTTAATATTCTGATAACTGTGTTGCAGTATAATTAGTTTGCTTTATAATCCTGTGTATTTTATTTTATCTTATAAATTTAAAAGCATTATTCTAAGAAGGGGCCCAGAGGCTTCACCAAACTGTCAGAGAAGCCTATAGACACAAAGATGATTAAGAACTATTGGACTCCGTTTATTGTTGTTTTGGTTTGGATTTTTTTAGGAGGAGAAAGGGTTTGTTGTTTTGTCTTTATATCAGTTTGGAAAATTTGTATACTGGACAGAAAGCTTACCTCAGAGCCAGGAAAACTTGAATTCAAATTCTGCCCCTGACACATAATGACTGTTTAATTCTAGGCAAGTCACTTGACATAGTGCCATAGGCAACTCTCCAAGACTTTAAGTTGGAGAGAAAGTGCCACCCTACACTGGGAGAGACCTTCCTCTGTACCAATGAATCCACAAGTCTAGTCCCTAGCGCTGTCCCTTTGTCTTAGCAGCATCTACCAAGGTGCTTTGCATATAGTAGATATAGAAGAAAAGTTTGCTGAACCAAACTGAATGTTACACTAGGTAACCAGGAACAAAAGTGGATGCAAGAATCAGATTTTTTTTTTTTCCAGATTTAGTTACACTAACATGGAAAATTTTGACCAATACTTAATTCTTATGAATTCAATTTTATTTAGTAAATGTTTATTAAGGAATGACTTTGTGCAGAGCATGATAGAGCTGCGATGCGGGCGGGGGGAGTGGGATATTCAAAATGAAGATCGTATACTCTCTGAAAACTCTCTCTGTGCTGCACTGTTTCCTTTCTTATCTTTTCCAGTTCTTTCCCCATCATTTTCTGGATTTAACTGGCTTTCCACTGCCACCAGCTTGTTTTATTCACGTAAGACCATAATGTTATCAAATGTTAGATAGAGCTAGATGGAATCTTCGACATCATTTAGTCCAATCCTATTGTTTTTTAGAGAGAGAAACTGAGGGAGAGGATGAAAGACATATCCAAAGTGACACATGAGCAGGTCTGGGATTTGAATGAAAGTTTCCTGATGCCAATTTAAGACATAGACCAAGTTCTCAAAGAGCTTACAATCTAGTGAAGTTCTCTCTCTCTGTCTCTCTCTCTCTGTGCTGTGTGTGTGTCTCTCTCTCCCCATCTCTTTGTCTCTCTCTGTCTTTCCCTCTTTGTTTCTCTCTGTCTCTGTGTGTGTATCTCCCTCTGTGTCTGTCTCACTCTGTGTCTTTCTCTCTCTGTCTGTCTTTCTCTGTCTATGTGTGTCTCTCTCTCTGTTTCTCTGCCTGTCTGTCTCTCTCTCTGTCTCTCCCCCTTTGTTTCTCTCTGTCTCTGTGTGTGTATCTCCCTCCATGTCCGTCTCACTCTGTGTCTATCTCTCTCTGTCTCTATCTCTCTCCATCTCTCTCTATTTCTTTCTGTCTCTCTGTGTCTCTCTGTCTCTATCTCTCTCTCTCTCACACACACACACACACACACACACACACACGCTTACAGATAACTAGAATATACATTATGGGATAAGTGCATTAAAGACAAACAAAATATAGTGTTATACATCCCTAGGAGAAAAAGGTCATTGCCATATTACCGACTGAGCGGGCTTTATCAGTAGAGCTGAGCTTTAAAAATAGGTAAGAATTCAACAGGTGTGAAGGAGAGGGAGAACTTTTCAGGCCTAGCAAAGAGACAAAAGTTTTTGGTTTTTTTTTTAATCATTTAATTTGGCCAGAACAAGAGTGTGGGAAAGGTAGTAGTATGAGATTAGGTTTAAAACGTAGAATCGTCCCAGACTGTGGAGGGCCTAGAATGCCAGGAAAAGGACTCTGAACTACATTCAATAGATAGCAGAGTCGTGCTCATATGTTTTTAGCAGAGGAGTGCTAAAAACTACAAGGATTTAGCTTTTAGAAAGGTTGCATTAAGATCACTGTGACATAGCCAAAGCACTGCACTTTAAGTCCAGCCACCTGGATTTTAAGGCCAATCTTGCTGCTGAATTACTTTGTGACCTTAAGCAAATAAATTCACTTCTCTGGGCTTCTATTTCCTCATCTTTAAATGAAAGTTGAAAGATGAAGAAATTGAAGGAGATGAGATCTAGTTCCAAATTTTGTTACTAGATGCATAACATCCAAGGTCCTTACAGCTCCACATTCTATAATTCTGTTGTTAATTATATAAACTCTATGACAATTTCACCTGTGTCTCATTATCATCATTGTAGAATAGGAATAATAACAACTGCCCCTTCTACATATGACAAAGAGGTTGTTTTTTTAAAGAATTAAAGGAGATGCTGACTATAATACATTTTGTAAACTGCTATGAGAATATGAATTCATATTTTATTACATTTCTTTGTAAATCACATTTGGGCCAGCATAGTGGCATCTATCTATAATCCCTACTACTGGGGAGGCTGAAGCTGTTGCATTGTTTGAACTGTGGTATTCTGAGCTACATATAACAATAGACGTGGTTAAGCACTACATCCAGCACCATTATGATTAACCCTCCTGTCTGAGTTCCAGAAAATGACTTACTTTCTCTATATGTCAATTTATCCCACTATGAAACAAGAGAGTTGAGCTATATTCAACATTTCTTTTTTTTTTTTTTGGAGGGATGAGGGCAGGGCAATTGGGGTTAAGTGACTTGTCCAAGGTCACATGGCTAGTAAGTATTAAATGTCTGAGGTTAGATTTGAACTCAGGTCCTCCTGACTCCAGGGCCAGTGCTCTATTCACTGAACCACCTAGCCACCCCTATATCCAACCTTTCTTGTGTCTAACCCCTTCTCTATACTCACACAACTGTCACTTTCTCAGGCCATTTCACTTAGATTATCCCAGCAACCCAGTAATTGTTATCCTTGTCTCAAGTCTTTCTCTACTCCGACCATTTTCCATACTGCTGCCAAAGTAATTTCCTCTAACATAGATTTGTTCCTGTGATGTCCCTACTCAGCCAACTCCAGTGGCTCCCTTGGGCCTCTAGGATACGATGGAAACTCTTCTATTTAGCTTTTAAAGCCCTTTCTAATGTTCCTCAACTTAGCTTTCCAGATCCATTGTACATCACTCTTCCTCCTACACTGTAAGATCTTGTCTCTGTGCCTTTGCATTGGCCATCTCATGGCTATGCCTGGAATGTTCCCCCTCTTTCCCTCTGCCTCACAGGGTCCCCTCTGTTTCTTAAAGACACAGTCCAAACACCATCTTCTCCATTAAGCTGTTCCTGATCCCAACTGCTTGTACTTTCCTTGCCAAACTACCGTGTATTTAACTATCTTCTTTTTAAATTTCTTCACTTTATATTTATGCTCTTTATATTTTCATATGTACTTGTCTCTCCCCATTAGAATGTAACTGCCTTTCAGTTAGAGATCCTTTCATTCTTTGTACTTGTCTCCCCAGTGCTTAACAGAGTGCCTGGCGCATGATAGGTTCTTTTTAAATGCTTGTTGATGGACTGATTGATTGGTATTATCTCAAAAGTCTCTTCCAACATTAAATCAAATGATCTCATGCTCCTGTAGGGGTTGAAGGGAGGCAGGGAAGGACATGGAAACCAGTGCCTGTAGAAAACCAGTCAATTACCAAAAATGATGGAAAAAGAAATTGAAAATATTTGAAAGGGAACAGGACTAAGGAGAAGATGAATCATTTTCTCAGAGCTCCGAATAGTATTAAGCAGGTGCAAGAGATACTCCAGAATAACTTTTAAAAAACATACCTTTGCAATCATTCCTCAAGAGGAAGAGAGTATGATTCAGTAAGTGTCATCCCTGTTTGAGAAGATGGGCATGGGGAGACCTGACAAAACTGAGGATGCTCCTATGGTTGAATTTCACCAGGAGACACCTTTAGCCTCAGCAGATTTGGGGCTTGATGAATGGGGTGTTCCTGATTCCTGTTCTCCTGTTTTCTGAGGGCAAGCATCAGTGGAGAAATACAACCTGACATCGGATCTGACAAGTCCTAATCTGACCAGTAGCTCCATTGCTTGTCCCCAGAAGCATAAGGCCTAACAAGTTTATGTCTTGGCCTATTCTGTTGCCTTCCTGGTAGACGGATCAAATCTGCCTTAAATGCTGCCTTTAGATTAGGGGAGTAGAAGGCCGTGGTATTGGAACTCAGAGACTTGGCTTCATATGCCAGTTCTGCTGACACTTAATAGCTGAGTCAAGTACATTTAATACAAATTAGGAACTGCCAAGTACCTAAGGAAGGTGATTTGATGGGCAAGACAGATAACCTTTCCTTCCCTCTTCCTCCATCCTTTTTCTTCCTTCCTTCCTTCCTTCCTTCCTTCCTTTTCCTTCCTTCCTTCTTTCCTTCCCTCCCTCCTTCCCTTCTTCCTTCCTTCCCTCCCTCCCTCCTTCCTTCCCTCCCTCCCTCCTTCCTTCCCTCCCTCCCTGCTTCTTTCCCTCCCTCCCTCCTTCTTTCCCTTCCTTCCCTCCCTCCTTTCTTCCCTCCCTTCTTTACCCCTCCCTCCCTTCCTTTCTTCCTCTCTTCCTTATTTCTTTCCTTCCTCCCTTCCTCTTCATTTAGCCCTCACTCTGGCTCTTTTTACTCCTTTTTTCTCTCTTTCTGATGCCCTGTGCAATTTCATTTGTGTAAAGAGTTCCTGTTGAGGAGCTTCTTCTACCTGTGAAAACTATTACCTTCTGTGTACTTTATAGTCCTAGAGAATGATCTGGGGAACTGAGAAGTTAAGTGAACTGCCTGGGGTAACACAGGCATGACTGGAACTCAGGTCTTCCTCACATCAAGATCAACTGTAAAGTAATGGGGTTGGGGTGGAGTGGAGCTGGGAGGGGGATAAGGCATAGACCTAGATAAGTAGCATGTACATAAGTATCTGATGATTTTCCATGGGGAGAATAGAGAGCTATGAGATAAATGGAGGATCTGTAAGAAATCAATGTAGGTCAGCCCTCTCTGCCCCTGGCACACAGGGCACTTCATTAGAATCAGGTTCATCACTGTAAGGAAGTTGCTTCCCTTCTGTGTGCCCCAATTCCTCACTGTAACACAGAGATACAGTAATGAGACTTGCATTGTTTAACTCCAGGAGTGAGTATGAATGCCTGATGAATTAGGAGATACGAGAGCATTTTGAAACTTTCCGAAGTGTTTCTCAGAAACAGCGAATCTGAACCCATGACTTCTGGACTCTGACTCTCCATCCATTAGGCTGTGTTCCCTCTGGCATTACCTTTCTTATCTTTAGTATCCTCATCAGTGAAATGGAGATGATAATGCTGGCATTCCCTTTTCAAGGGATTACAGTGCTACGCCTAGCATGGGACAAATAAGTCTCTCATCTAGAATGGTGACATTCAGGGAGAAGGTGCTTTTGTGTCAAGAGGGTTTGGATCCTTCCTGGAACAACCCAAGTTTTGCCTTGTGATCTTCAGTCAGTTCTACCCCTCACACATATACAGGGTCCCATTGCTGTGGATGTGTCTAGCCTGGGCTCACCTTTTCCCTACTCCCTTCATGGAGTAACACTCATTCTACCGTCCCACAGAACATCCCAAACCTTTAAGATTTACATTTCATACATTTATCTTAGTTGAGCCTCACAAATCCTACGTGAGGTAGGTAAAACAGCGATAATAATTTAATAAGGTATTGTCCCCATTTTATAGATGAGGAAAATAGAAATCAGAATTTTAAAGAGTCTACCTGGGATCACCTAGCTAGTAAATGTTAGAGACAGGATTCAAACCCATTTCTCTCTTAATTCCCCATTCTAGCACTTTTTCTAGAATATACCATGGGGCCTTTAGCCAAGGTTACTACCATTACTTACTATTGTTACTACCACTATCACCACTGCCATAGGCAAAAAAGCATGGCATAGGGGGCAGCCTTGGAGTGAAGATCTGGGTCCAAGTCACTTAGTCTCTCAACACACCTGGAAATTATCTAAGGCTTTAAGGGACAGGCAATATGCAATCTTCATCACAGAATGGGGTTTCCATACTAGGAATTCCCTAGACCTATGAAATTATAGGATTGGACTAGAATCCTAGAAAGCATTTTATAACTCCAAAAGCAAGGCACTGTGTTGGATACTTGAGAAAGGATGTAGGGCAGAGAAAGAACAATGCTGGCATTGTTCCTGACCTCAGGGAGCTTACTGAAGTAAAGATAAGGCATATGTCCAGATATACATTGTACAAATTGGAATCTGATGAAGAAGACTGCAAGGAACTTATAAGATAGTTGGAGAATCTGCTGGAGAATCAATATAGGTTATACCCTTCTGATTCTCTGTCAAGCTTGGAAGTACAGGAGAATGGGGGCTTGGCAGGTCAAGAGACCTGCCCTGGAGTCCCTACTGGATCAAACTAGGAAAATCACTTATCTTCTCTGTGCTTCAGGTTTTCACTCGAAAATAGAGATAACCTGCATTGTTTACCTCCACCAGATAATATGAATCTCAAATGAATGAATAGATATGAAAGCATTTTCAAACATTCAAAAATACCATGTAATTGTCTGTTGTAATTGTAATTGTCTTGGGCAGCTAGGTGGCACAGTGGATAGAACCCTGGGCCTGAAGTCAGGAAGACTCATCTTCCTGAGTTCAAATGTGACCTCAGCCTCTTACTAGCTGTGTGGCCCCAGGAAAGTCATTTCACCCTGTTTGTCTCAGTTTCCTCATCTGTAACATGAATGAACTGGAGAAGGAAATGGCAAACCACTCCAGTATCTCTGCCTAGCAAATTCCAGATGGGGTCAAGAAGAGTTGGACATGACCGAAAATGACTGAATAACAACAGAAATTGTGCAGTGCGGTTATTATGAGGCTATTAACTATGCTAATTTGTGATGAACATTTTAGTGAGATGGAAGAGAGGTCTGAGTTCAAACCTCAGTGCTGCTCTTTAAACTTTCTGTATCTCATTTGCCTCATCTGTGAAATAAGGGCATTCAATCACTGTTTCCTTCCAGCTCGAAATTCAGTGATGAATCATTTCACTTCTATAGGCTCTTGTTTCTTCTTTGTACAAAGAGGGGTTTGGGCTAGAGACCTTTCCAGCTAGTTTCCTATCAATAGAAACAATGTGGAAAAATAGGAAAATCTTGACTCCTCTCCAGTTAGTGAAAATTTTATAGGCTGTGCTCAGTATGTGTGTTTCAGAAAATGCTCTGTATGTAACCAGCTCATGAAACTGATGTTGTATGGAGCAGTGATGGAGCCCTGCTTGCTTGGCGTTGCTTTTAGAGATCCTCTTTTGGGAAATTGCTATTTCTTAAAAGCTCTTACAACTATTATTGAATTCTGATGAGGAATATTTCTACAAATAAACACATTTCCTAATTAAAAGCTGCACTTTGAAGATCTAAATTACCTTGCCCTCAATCTGTTCTTTTGTTTTGCATTATATTTTGGAATCAATAATGTCCATGGAAATGGGACTTATTTTTTTTAATACATACAATTTAGGGGATACTAATAATGGGTCTTCCTGCATAATAAATCTGCCTTTAGTGCAGAGATAAGAATTGTGCTCTTTGTGATGACACATTCTGATTGGGGACATAAGTTCGTTGTGCTTTCAAAGTTACATCACAAAATGCTGATATTGAGATGAATTGCTAAAGGTAGGCTAGGAAGGGAAGGAATCACTTCTAGCATTTCTAATCTAGAGTTCTCAGAAGGGTGCCATAGAAAAGCCATTTCTGCAGACTCACTTGGTAATTTCATCAGTGGTGGGTCTCCTTATAGCCAGTGTCCCTATGTCATGAACTACAATTTGGGGAAATTTCAAGGGACTCAAGTCCTTTATGTTAGGTATCATCATACTGTATTCTGATGGGAAGTAGACTCATAATTAAAAACATTTCCAATATGATAAACCAGACAGTTTATGCATAATCACGAAATGCACTGGTCTCTAAAACTAGTTCCTTAAACATCATACACACTGGTTTTAATTTATTCTATTCAAAGTTCAATCATGGTAGAATGGAAGGACCACTGTACTTGGAGCCAGAAAAGTCCTGGAGTGCAAAGCCCATCTCCTACACTTACTAGCTATGTGATTAGGGGCAAACTGCTTATGTTCTCAGAGACTCAGTATCTTCATCTTTAAAATGAGGACCTACCTCAAAGAGTTGTTTGTGAAGATCAAATAAGATAACATATCTGAAAAGCATTGTAAACCAAAGTCAGCCATTATTACTTATATAAAATTAACATCATCAAACAAAAGAATGAGACAATGGGAAATGTTCTGGAACAAGCAATCAGCAGACCTGGCAAGAAAGTCCTGGTCCTGCCATTAACTGAGTTTATGATGTTGAGTAAATAATTTTCCCTCTCTGTGCCTCAGTTGCCTTATCTATAACAAAACATAATAATAACTGCAAATTGAATACTGTTTTATAATACTTATATATTATATATTACAATATTCATAATAGAATTATAGGATTTATCCAAGGTCACATAGCTAGTAAGCATCTGAATTAGAACACTTTATTCATTATGAATTCCATCATCATCCTCATCCTCATCATCAGAATATATCTTTTCCTCCCTAGAAACACCCCTCAACATTGCAGACCTATACTTGATCTATAGGTTATTTGCTTGGAAAATCGTCTTGGCAGAATATAGAGCCAGGTCTGGAGCCAGGAAGACTTGAGTTCAAATCTGGTCTCAGACATTTACTAACTGTGTGGCCCTGAGCAAGTCACTTCACCTCTGCTTCAATTTTCACATCTGTAAAATGGGGCTAATAATGGCATCTATTGTGATGAGGCTCAAATGAAATAGTATTTGTAAAGTGCTTCGTCTCCTGCCTGGCACATAGTAAGCACGGCATAAATATCAGTTGTTGCTGCTGTTGTTGCTATTGCTTGTCCATGATCATAGAGTCAGTCTGTATCAGACAGAATTGTGAGGTCAGTAACTCCATGGTGCCTCAAAAGGAGGGGTTTGCTTGAATGATCTGTAAGGTGTGATCTAGTTCTGACATTGGAATCAAAGAATCATAAGTTTAGATTTGGAAGGGACCCCAATTTCTAGTTTACTTCAGAAGAGAGCTCTTTATAGAGCTTTCAGAGGTGGCTTAAAAGGAAATATAAAGTCATTGTAGAGTTAGAAAAGACCATCCAATCTCCTAATTTTAATAGTAACTAATACCGACACAGTAGTTTAAAGTTTGGAACAATTTAGATACATTTCATTTTAGTCTTCTATCTACCCTGTGAAGTAGATACTACAAGTCCAGACATGATTTCTTCTATACTGGAACTCCCTTTGTAAAAACGCCCTCCACATATAGCAGCTCAACAACTCCTAGGGGTAACATCTTGGAGTTGCCAGGGTCATCGAGAGGTTGAGGCAGTTGCCCATGGTCACTCAGCTGATGTGTCAGGGGCAAGATTTGAACCAAAGTCTTCGGGAAGCCAAAGGTAGCTTTCTATCTTCTGCTTCTTAGAGTGACTCGACAAAATTCAAGCTACTAGTTAGCGGCAGAGACATGTCTAGATTTCAGGTCTCCTGACTCTTTTGCTCCTCCCACACCACAGTGTTCCCTGTTGCACTAGTACTGGAGATCAAAACACAAGAAGCAGGGGGGGAAATCACATATATTATTAATTTAACTTTAATTTAAAATTTGAATTTTTAAAAAATGCTGCTAATTTCTATCATGAGTCAGGGGGCTGTTACCATGGTTTGCAGGAGATGCTGATGATCCCAGGAAGACCACATGTCTTGGGGCATCTCACACAGTGCCTGCCCTGAGGATGGAATCAAAGTTCTCAGCTGTTAATTACATCTGGCAAAGATGCAGCAACAGCAGTAGCAGCAGGGACCGGGTGTAAGAGTGCCCCCCAAAACGTTGTCAAGTGAGGAATAATCCCAGCTCTGTGTGTGTGTGCGTGTGTGTGTGTGTGTGTGTGTAGGAAGAAGAGGAGGAGGAAAAGGAAAGAGAAAGAGAGAGAGAGAGAGAGAGAGAGAGAGAGAGAGAGCTGCTGGTAGTGTTCCGCTCAGACATGGGAGATTAAAACCATCACCTGGGCTCCCGGCTAACTCCCCCTCCGCCGCCTCAGTGGTGCAGACCCGTTTAGAATGCATGTGCCTTTCTCTTTCCAAAGCATTGTAGGATTGGCTCCCGCCTTCCATTCATGTAACCTGCGTGTGTGTGTGTGTGTGTGTGTGTGTGTGTGTGTGTGTGTGTGTTGCTAGCTCGCCCTCTCTGTATATGTGTGTAAGAGAGAGACGGGGGGAGGGAGGGGAAGAAGAGAAGGGAAGCTATTAAAAAAATATATATACTCCAACCCCAAGCCTCAGGATTGCAGCTGTTTAATGTGGGCCAGCAGTCCTACCAGGAACACTTCGCCTGGAGAAACCTGGACCGGCCTTTCGGGTGTGTGTCTGCGAGAGACAGGGGTTTTCTTCTATTTCCTCGCGCCCCTCTTGTTATTGTGGAGCCTGCCTGAGAGGATGAGAGCTCGGACCTCCCTGTAGTTGCCCAGTTTGGAATCGTGGAGAGAAGGAGCCAGTACGTCTCAGAGAAGAGTGGCTTTATTTATATAGAAGAAAAACGCACAATTTAATTTTTCCTTCCCTTGCCTTTTGCCCCGGGGAGCCTGCAGACACGGTAAGCTGGCCGGGCTACGGTATATACAGAAAAGTGGCTTTTGTATCCTCGCGACTCTGCTCTGTCTCCCCACCAAGCTCTCCCTTCCCCTGCGCTCCGAAATCGGGGACGGACCCGGCGGGTGCCAGGCTCTCGGGCAGATCTTGAATATGGATCTGCCCACAGCCACCCCCCTCCGTCCCCTCCCCACACCTTTTTATGCAGCAAGGCACTTAAGGAGAAGCTAGCCTTCCTCACTGGCGCCTGCAATCAGAGGCTCTCGGGCGGCGGGGTTGCTGCTGCCACCGCTGCTGCTTGGCGGCGGCTGCTTCCCTAGCTGGCTGTGGAGGGCTCTTTCCAGAGCGAACCAGCCAGCCAGCTAGTCTACCCTCGCTGCAGCTCCGGCTCCTTGCACAGTTGGGCAGTGTTCGGAATTGGTTCGGGGCTCGCGGCGGAGGTGGCATAGCTAGATGGTGGTGCTAGGAGGATGAATCACGAGGCGATCACAGCAGCCTGGGGTCCGGAGAAGCCGGACAGCTTTGGGGGAAGAGTCAAAGCAGAGAGTGGGGGCTGGGGAGAGCAAGCTATGCGTACTGTTCCTATCCCTTTTAGGGGCTCCCCCAAGGAGTGGGGGGGGGGGGGCCGGGTGAGAGGGGAAAAAGGAGATGGCGTGTAAAGGAGTCCGGCAGGGCTTGCTTCCCCTGGGGCTCCGAGCCTCCTCCCGAAGCTCTGTGTGGGGGTCCGCGGCACATTCCTGCCCGCCTGGCCGCCGCCTGGGCACATAGCTCTCTCTCCCTCCCTGCCTCAGGAGAGAGAGGGTGAGCTGCGGGTGGAGACGCAGCAGGGAGAGAGGGAAGAAATAGGCTCCCAGCAGTGCAGTGAGATCAATGATTACAAGCCTTCCTTCTTGCGAGTTCTGTGTGATCATGGAACAGCTTTGGAGGTCGAAGGTGGGGAAGGGAGGAGAGAGAAGCAGGGTGTGGGGGTGGGAGTCCCCAGTTGCGTTCTCCTTCCGAACGAAACCCATCAGCTCTCGGCCCCATCCTCTCTCTTACTCTGGCACCTAGCCTGTTTACATTGGGATGTCTGTTGAAGTCGAGGTTGAATTCTCGGACTTTTTCTATGGGGTCTCTGTTGATCTTTAACCGCCCCCCCCCCAACTTCAGCTTTAGAAAATGTACTCTGATTTGAAATGTAAAAATCCTGCCTCAGTTATTTTCTTGCCGCTTCAAAAATGCAGACTATATAAATTAGGAAACAGCGACTTCAGAGTGCACTTGGCTAAGCCTGGAATGTTGGTTCTGGAGATGTACTCAGGGAGAAATCTGGAAGCACTTGGATGCGAATTCACGAAATTCAACTAGTGAGTGGTCCATTATGTGGTGGGCTTATCTCCTTCCCCTCGGAGCCCCGTGTGCTGCCTTACTCCACCCCCCTCTCCTCCTCCCCTTTGGGTGATGTTAGAAAGTACTGGAAATTGAACTGCGTTGATATCCAACTTTGAAAATTGGCTCCTCTCTTAGGGCAAGACTTTTAGATTTCTTAAATGGCTTCATGCTGACATAGGTATTACGACTCGATACTTGGATGGGTCTAAAACTATTTTCAGCATCCTCCTAAGTAAATAACTCCCAGCGTGGAAACCTCTATCAATATGCATTTATCCTTCAGTCCTGTGTAAATCTGGGTGTTTATATGCCGCATGTTTGAACAAATGAAGACATTGCCATATACATGTATAAAAAGGTAGAGGTGTAGGAAGTAGTGGGGAGGGTGTGTGGGGAGTGCACACACATGTGCTACACCGAAACTCTTACTTGCTGAATAGATGGGAATTATGTAAGCCTCATCTCTGATCAACAGAAATATTCAAACCCCCATTTCGAATGGGACCCTGCGGGCTTTCTTTTCCCTCCTTGATATAACTCAGAGACACACTCATAACCTTACCTTTTGTCATCTAATGAGATTTTCGTTTAAGGAAGGAAGGTTGTGTCTCCACAGAACTGAAGTCTTTAGAATGGGAATTTGATGCTGACACTGCCCATAGACAATTTGCTGTGAACTGGGCCTGGCAGAGCTCTTAGATCACTTTTCTAAAGATTGGAGCTGGGAGGTATGCGAACTGTGCTTGGAGGGGTAGAGGGGAAGGACAGCGTGTGTTGGGGGGCGGGGTATCAAAACTCCCTGTTTTAAAGGGATCACTGGAAATAGTGTTCTGGGAAAGTGGGGAGTTTGGGTTCTGCAATGGAGATCAAAGAAAAGGGAACCAGAGAAACCAGAGCATCCCACTCCCTCCCCAAATACCATTACTTTCCTTTCCCACTTTTTCTTCAACTCAAATGAATTTCCCATGTTCTGAAATTATCTCTAACACTTGATCCCAAGCACAGATACCTACACTCCAAATAAGCCCCTGGATTCATCCTTAATATTTCAGTCTGATAAGTGGGTATGGTCATATGTGCTCAGGTCTTCTGTTGGCACAGCCAGCCTCTACTGGGCAGTCATAATTGATTTTCTTGACTCCTCTTCTATTGAACTAAAATTCCTTTCAACTTAATTTATTCCCCTGGTGCTTACTGATCCCACTGTCTCACCTTTGGCATCCCTGCTGGAAAACACTTTTATAGTCTTGGGTAGAAAAATCACAGTAGTGGAGTGTTATTGTTTTGCCACCACCACCACCATCACCCCACCCCCCACCCCCCCCAGTAGAGGAATAAGCCTCTCTATCCATATAGAATATTGCAGAACACTTAAGTCTGGGTAACTAATCCTGAACGTCCTGCCTCTCCCACTCCAGCTTGCATTAAATAGGTGCCATTGGTATTTTGGCAGGTTTGGACTGCCTGCAACTCCATCCCTCTCCCTGCCCCCCTTCTTAGATCCTAGATCCATCTTAGTCTATTACATGGTGTAGGATAAATCCTTGCTCACTCCGCCTGTTCAGGGCCATTAGGATTTCCTGCTGCTGCCATGATCCTTAACAATGCAATTCCGAAGCCAGTACTTATGCATGAGAAATCACTAGGTGCTCTAAGGCCATTGACCTTGCTTTAAGACTCTCCTAATAGATCTTGGCTATTCCTTTGCTTCTACCCACCCACCCCACCGCCTAGCATCTCTGCTGCTGAGATACCAGGGTGTCTGCTCAAAGTCTATTTATCAGCGCTGGGGAGATTGGATTTGCTAGAAGGGGGTAGGGAGGGAATTGGGCCTGGAGGGAGGGAGATGCTAACATCTTGGGAGGGAAGCTGTGACTTCCATGGAGGGTGGGGAATTCAACCAGCAACCTGTTTCTCTCAGGGCTCGGAGGGGCAGAGAAGAGGAAGCCCCAGGGGAGGAGGCAAAAGAGTGTCGGCACGTTAGCAGCTGAACCCCGCCGACGTGTTCACTCTCTCTCTCTCTCTCTCTCTCTCTCTCTCTCTCTCTCTCTCTCTCTCTCTCTCTCTCTTTTCTCTCTCTCTCTCCCCCTCTCCCTCTCCCTCTCTCCTCTCTCTCTCCCTCTCTCCTCTCTGTCTCTGTCTCTCTTTTTTTTCTCTCCCTCTCTCTGTCTTTTTTCTCTCTCTCTCTGTCTCTCTCCCTCCCTCCTCCCCTTTTCGTCCTTCCCTCTTTCCCTTCCCCTGTCTTTTTCGTTTTGTCCCCTCCTGGGGGCAGCCCTATCTGTCTCAGTATCTCGGCCTCCCTGCCGGCCTTCCTGGCTTGCTGGCTGTTTGTTGACTCCCGTCTCCCCGAGACGCTCTATGTCTGAGTTCCCCTCTCTCTGTATAGCCGTCTGGTTGGGATCCGCTGTTTGCTTGCTTGCTTTTTCACTCCTCGGTCAGCAGTTGGCTTCCGTTTCGAGCTGGGGGTTGGGGGTGGTGGAACGACCGTGGGGGAAGGTGGGTGGAGCTTTGGGTTAAAAAGCCGGCAACCCAAAGGGAAGAAACAGAATCGAGATTGATCTAGGGCGGTGAGACTGGTCCCAGGACACTCCTCCCACCTTCCTGGGTCTGAGCTCTGCTCCACCTTCTGAGATTTAACCCCTGGTTGAACCAGACATCCACACCCTCCCCCCAAAAAACTTTGTTCCCTTCTACCCTCAAGCAACTTAGGGGAGACTATTATCGCAGATGGGAATGAGAACACGTTGCGTATTAAGTGTATCTATGCAGTTGTTTTTTTCTCCTTTGGGTGGTTTGTGGATGTAGGAAAAGAGGAAGAGGACAGAGGCTAGAAAAGTGTCATATTGCCTTCTTTCCGGATGCCTGAGATGGTTGCTTTCTTTTTCCTGGGAATAAAGGAAGAATTGAGAAAGAGATATCTTTTTCCCCCCTGGCGAAGGTGATGATGGAAAAGGAGTTGAAATATCTCTCTTGTATGTGGAGTTACCTGTTTGAATTTATTTTCTGGTTTCCTTGGGGGTAAGAACAGACAAGCGTGTAGTGGCTGTCCATGAATTTTTTAAGATGGGACAAAAATTAATGCTTTAAAAAATCCAGTCATTACTTAAGGGAAATATTCATCTTGAATGTATACCTTGAAATGGGTGGGAGCCATAACACTGTCCGGATTTATATGTATCCAAGGGAGCGTGAATGTCAAGAGGGTTTTTACAGTTGTATAGGTTTGCTCATAGCTGTACATTCTATCCCCTTTTTGCCATAGGGGATAGGTGAAGGCAGAGATGAACAGAGAAGCACAAAAGGACAAGGAATTTCACTTTAGAAGATCTAGGTTCAAATTCAGCTGTGATAGGTGACTGGGCAGGAAACTTCATGTCTTGGTTTCTTGATTTTCTTTTTCTGTATGATGGGGAAAATATTTGTACTACCTATCTTACAGGGTTAGTGGGAGGAAAGCATTTTGTCAACTATAAAGACCCATATAAGTAGTTCAGAGCCAATATTTATGTAGTACTTTGAGGTTGGCAAGGCTCTTTGCATTTGATCGTCATCTCAGTCCTGGGAAGTAGGTACTATGGTTATCCTAATTTTTCCTTTGAGGAAACAATCTAAAAGAAGTTAAATGACATGCCTGAGGTCATGAAATTAGGTAAAATTTGAACTCAAGACTTCCTAAAAGTCCAATTCTAGCTCTGTCCACCAGGCTACCTGACTCTCCTGCTCTAAGGTATATTTCCATATTCTAAGGACTTGTGATTTCACTAGTATAGTTGTCCCCCTCCCACTTCAAGTGGGATTCAGATTACTTTTCCCTTTATATCTTAGATTTAGTAGATATTCCTCCCAAGTTGCTACAGCTGCCAAACTCATCACCTCGGGGCCAAATTTCTAATGAGCCTCTTAGCATTTAGGCAGGTCCTCAGAGGACATGAAGAGAGTATTCCAGACCTAAACTGGGTGCCTTTCCAAGATGGTGGAATCTATCAAACTGGGTATATGGTATATGTAAATAAATATGTATGTATGTATATATATATGTGTACACACACATATACATATATATACACATACACTTATAGTCATGTGCATATGTGTATGTTTGGGCAGCTTGATGACCCAGTTGATAGAGCATCAGGTCTAGAGTCAGGAAGACTAATCTTCCTGGGCTCAAATCTGGCCTCAGACACTTATTAGCTGTAACCCTGGTCAAGTCACTTCACCCTGTGTGCCTCAGTTTCCTCATCTGTAAAATGAGTTGGAGAAGGAAACGGCAAACCACTCCATTATCTCTGCCAAGAAAACTCCAGATGGGGCCATGAAGAGTCAGTCATGACTGAAAGGACTTAAAAACAAAATGTGTGTGTATCTCTAGACCTGTGATGGAGAGATAGGGTGGTACAGTAGGAAGAACACTGGCCGTGGAAGCAGACAGTGTTATATTCATGTCCTGCTGCTGATACTTTCTGCTCTCATTATTGTGGTCAAGTCACTTAGCCTCCAGAGGCTTTAAGTTTCATCTGTAAAATGAAGAACTTGGACCAGAAATCTTCTCAAGTTCCTTCCAGCTGTAGATCTTACGAGCTTATGACCCTAAGAGTTCATCCAGGTAGGGAGTTCCCAGTGTGGAAAGTTCTTCCCTACACAAATCAGTCATCAAAAATTCAAGTGCTTTGGAGAGTTGCCTGAGGCATTGAAAAGTTAAGTGACTCCCTAGGGTCCCACAGCTAGCATGTGTTAGAGGGAGGATTTGAGCTCAGATCTTTTTTGTTTTTATCTTCTAGTCCAATGCTCTATCTCATATTGTACACAGAAACATTATAACTTTGTTGTTGTTGAATCATTTCTGTCATGTCTGACTCTTTGTGACCCCACTTAGGGTTTTCTTGGCAGAGATAATGGAGTGGTTTGCCATTTCCTTCTCCAGCTCATCTTACAGATGAGGAAACTGAGGCAAACTGGGTGAAGTGATTTGCTTAGTGTCTGAGGCTGGGTATGAACTCAGGTCTTCCTGACTCCAGGCCAGGAGCTCTATCCACTTCACCATTATAGTAATAGAAATAAACTGTTATCTTCACGGCCTTTTGCTAGACTTACCAATTCTAATATTTGTGGAGGGAGAGTAAGTTGTTGGGAATTGAAATGTTGTTTTGTTAGAGTCATAACCCAAGGCATAGTGTTCTCTATTTTCTTGGCTGTCCATGATTATCAGAAGGGTTAGTGGCTCATTTGGAAGCCTAGGAGAGCATAATATTTTCCTGAGGGTTACCAAGCCTCCTTCTCCCTAAGTTAAAGGTATGTTTTGAAACTATCACTGAAAGAAACCAGTGACTTGCCTCCTAAGCGTGTTTACCAACAAAGCTGGCGTGGATGCTTAGAATTTCTGGAGAGGACTCTCCCTGCCCCTCTCTGGAGGGTCACTTCCACTTTGGTTAGAATTTCTGCTCTGCCTGTTTCTCTTTCCAGACAGTGACCTCCAGGCACTGGAGCATAGCCATCACCTTTTGTAAGCTGAGGTCCAGAGCTGGAGTTATACATTTTGTGGGTGAGATGATTGGGAACTTGAGGAGCAGCTAGAAGGCCAGACTACCACAACAAACAGACCCACACAGAGCTTCAGACCTCCTGTAAGCCAGGAGAAAAAGAGAGCAGATGAAGAACAGCCTTTCCCAAAGATCTCTCTTCCCTTTAAAAATAGTGACCAGCGTGCCTGTTTGTACCAAGCCTCCTTCAGGTGCCTTCCTCACAATATCTTGAAGTGGGCAGTGCAGTATTAGAATCAGAGAATTTAGATAGTCAGTGCACCTTAGAAATAAACCATGCACCTGCCTTTTTTTAGGGAATGGTGGCCCAGAAAGGGGAAGAAGTTTGCCCAGGATCACATAATATAAACATTATAATTTTATGATTTATATAACATATAAAATATATTTATATAATATAATTAACATAAACATATTGTTAATAAACTAAGGTGACAGAGCAAAGGGAGGAGCCCAGTCTCAAGATGTGAGCTTGAGCACATCTTCTTACCACCTTGGCCTCAGTTTCCCTCTCTTTGAAATGAAAGGGTTGGTTGGCTGAGGTGATGTCTGGGGTTCTATGGGGCTCTCTACCCTTTCATTATCCAAAGCTCGGGCTTATTCACTTGGGGTGCATGATATAGTTTTTGTTTATTTTTTTGTTCTTAATATTTTGATAACTATTTCAGTATTGTCAGTAAGTAAACAGAAATGTATTAAGCATTTAGCTATGCACTAAAGCATTGGGATTCCAAATATAAACAGAAAGATAGTTCCTATCCTCAAAGATATTATATTCTAAAGGAGGTGGGGAAGTGTGTGTGTGGGGAGAAATCACATAAAAGGAAAAAAGAAAAGGAGTAAGGGGAGAATGAAGGTTCCTGGGCAGGGCATCATAGAAGTCTTGAAGGAGTGTTAGGAGCACATCGTGGAGACAATGAACACATGGGTGGCCTGAACAACCTTCTTGAAACGGACATTCTGAAAGGAACTCACCATTCCGAGGGAGTGGCCTTAGGGGTAACCAATATGTCCAGATGTGTGAAGTCCAGGGGTAGAGGGATCTTCCCAGGACACAAAGGTTTCTGGGGAATTAGAGAAAGCCTCACAGGAGATTCTGGAGTGAAGCCTGGAGAGGAATGAACAATATAACAAGCTTCCTTTGTAATTCTACAGATTTCATTTTTGCATTTAAAAACATTATTCTGAGATTGTCCAAAGGGTCCTTAACCCCAAAAGGGTTGAGAGACCCTGTTCTAAGCTTCTTTTTCCTTTCTCGTCCTATTGTACTTTGTCTTTATAGTTGGTTCCCTCTCTGACAGGTGCCTGTTTTGTTCACAAATAAACCTCCTTCCTTGGCCAGCTCAGTAAACACCCTCTCCCTTCCGCCCCCCATCTCTGCCATAAATCTCAAAGTGAAACAATAGAACAATAGGTTTGAAATCCCAGTCCTTGGGGACTTGGGTCCAAGAGCCTACAAGGTGTAAATCAATGTCAATTCAGATTTAAAGACTGAGTGTTACCTTCCCAGTTACATGGTCTATCAGTGGAGCTCATTGTAACTAAGAGCTCAAATACTCTGTCTCCACTGGGAACTGACAGATTGACATATCTAGGCACTCTGAGAGCCATACGTGCACCACTGGCCAGGAAACTGAGATTCGTGGACCTCCAGCCAATAGGTTTTCAGAAGGGAAGATTTCTAGGGTGATGTTTTAAACCTATGTACATGCACAGATGTCTGTGTGTGTGTATAGACACACACACATGCACACATATTTATATATATATTTTTGGGGGGAGGGGAAGATGCATTTTTATTTGAAAGACACCATTGGTATAGAGGGCAAGGCTTAGAATTAAGATGACCTGGGTTCAAGGCCTATCTCTTACATATACATACTAGCCTTGTGACCCTAAACAAATGCCATAACATCAGTGTTTTAGGCAGCTCTTTAAGATTATACTTGACAGATGAGTTGCTGATCTGCATTAGTGGAAGGTGATACCAGACTAGAAGTTCTCCAGACTGATGAAGTCATAGGTCTAGACCCCCTTTTCCCCATAGTGTATACATGCATACACGCACATATACACATATTTCATATATACATATATGTAGTATGTATGTATATGACACTTTAAGTTTTGCAAAGTGCTTTACAAATCTTTACTCATTTGATCCCCACAATGACCCAGGGAGGTCAGTGCTATTATTATTTCCTCTTTTTAAAGCTGAAGGAATTAAGGCTGAAGGAGATTAAGTACATACAGTATGTATATGTACATATTCATATCCATTTGTCTATTTTTCCACTGACATTCATTCTTTTCAAAGTAAAGAAAATTCTGCCCTTGATCTCATTGCTTTAGCCCAAGGGCTTTGCAAGAGATCTTGACATGATTGTGGTCCTCTGCCCTGATCAGACCCCATCCAAAATACCACATCTAGTTCTGGACACCACACCTGAAAAGGGCCATTGATAAGCTGGAAGTTGTAGTATAGTGGGTGAGGAGGTTTGTGAGTAAACCAGAAACTGTTCTCTCAGGACAGGTTGGAGGGATTGGATATGCTTAATCTAGAGAAAATAGACTCAGGAAGGGGAGGGGAGGGGAAGGAAGGGGGAGTCATGAGATCTGTCTTCAAATATTTGAAGAGTTGCTATTTGGAAGGAGCATCAGCCTTGCTTAATCCCAGAGGAAAGAACTAGTACTAGGGCATGGAAGTAGCCAGGAGACAGACTGAAGCTTGATATAAGGGAATCAAATTAATGGGTAATATTAAAAGTGGAATAGGCCTCCCCAGGAGGTGGCAGGTTCCCTGCAATGGGAGTTTTAAAAATCATCCGAAGGACCATGTGCTGGCACTTCAGATCAGGGCTTGGGCTCTGTGATCTTTGAGAGCCCTCCCAGATCCACAAGTCTGTGGTTCCACTTGTAACCTTCATTCCTTCATTCAGTTATTCACTCATGCACCAAACATTTATTAAGAACATGCTGTATGCAAATCACCATGCCAGCTACTGGAAGAAATGAAAAGCAAAGACAGCATCCCTCCTGTTCTGCAGTGGGGGGAGAACATGGCCTGGGTACAAGAAAACATCGTACAAATAAGCCTAGCTCACATTTCAGAAGCACTTTAAGATTTCCAAAGCACTTTCCTCATGACAACTGTGATGTCAGTAGTGTGAGCAATTTAATTCCCATTGTATAGAGGAGAAAGATGAGCCTCAGAGAGCCTGGATCAGTGATTCTCAACCTTCCTAATGCCACCACCCTTTACTACTCCTATGTGGGCGTATCTGCATGTGGGAGGACCCACCTGGAGATGGATAGAGGAGCGGTGTCTCAGTTCCTAAGACCATCGGAAATACGTGTTTTCTGATGGTTTTGGGCTACCCCTGTGACCCCTGTGAAAGGATTGTTCGACCCCCCCAAAGGGGTCGCAACCCACAGGTTGAAAACCACTGGCTGGGATGATTGGTCCATTGTCACACAGCAGGATTGTTTTTGTTGTATTTGTCTTTCATTTTTGTTGTTGTTGTTGTTTTTTGTCTCTTTGGAGGGGGGAAGGCAGGGCAATTGGGGTTAAGCCACTTGCCCAAGGTCATACAACTAGTGAGGATTAAGTGTCTGACCTCGGATTTGAACTCAGGTCCTCCTGACTCCACAGCTGTGCTCTATTCACTGCACCTGTCCTTTGTTTTTGAAGAGGACCATGGCATCAGGGAAATGAAAGACCAATATGATCAATGCTCAAAAGAATAAGCAACCCAGAAGACAAAGGGCTTGTTCCTACCTGTAGAGAATAGGGGAGGCTTCACAGAGGAGATGGCATTTGAACTGTCCCTTCTGTGTCGATTAGGTTATTAACAGATAGAGGTGGGGAGGGCTGGTGGGGAGGGGCATTCTGGACATAAAGACCCAACCATACAGGTTAGTTGCTGGATGACCCCAGAACATCAAAATCTCAGTATTGCCATGCCTTGGGGTCAATCGTTGCCACTAAGCTAATAGGGTCTCCTTTCCCCAAGCACCCTTTTCATTCCATCATTAGCCAGTGGAGGGAGACAGTGTGGTCTACAGAATGGTAGGAGAAAAAGAGTTGAAGCCAAGACCTTCTTTCAAGTCCCTTCCTAGCTATGTGACTGTGGGCTAGTCACCTAACTTCATCTTGCCTGAGTATCTTCACCTGTAAAATGGAGGTGATACGCCTTGCACTACCTACCTCATGGGATTATTTGGTAAACATGAAATTATTCACTGGAATCCTCAAGAACTGCTTTCTGTGGGGTTGTAGATGGGCAGGGCCTTGTAGTAAGTAGTGACAAGAAATTCCAACAAGACCTATCTATTACTTTGATAACTTAATAAAGTTACTTAACTGTTTTTTGGTTCCTGTTTCTCTCTGGTCGTTACTCCCTTCCCCACTTCTGTCCTTGGCAGGTAGAAGTCCCAGGTTTCTCGGGAAATCTACCAGCTTGTACAGACATGCCTCACAGCAAGAACTCATATGTCTGCTGTATAGAGTTTACTCAATCATTAGACATTTATTAAGTGCCTACTATGTGCCAAGCACTGTGTTGGCACTAGAAATTCAGCTGGAAAACTGTGGCTAATGGTTTTTATGGCAGACTCCTGATGCTTGTTTTTGAGGTCTCATTGTAAAAGTTGGAGAAACTAGACTCCTTTACCCATCATCCCATGGTCTAACTGAGCCAGAGGGAGAACTTTCTTTGGATCTCTCTCTCTCTCTCTCTCTCTCTCTCTCTCTCTCTCTCTCGCTCTCGCTCTCGCTCTCGCTCTCGCTCTCGCTCTCGCTCTCGCTCTCTTACTTATCTTCCTGTTCTAAATTTCAGATTTCCAAGACCAAGTGAGAATTTTATTTGTAGGTTTTGACACATCTTCATAAAATACAGATAAATTTAAAAGGAAAAAAAAAGATATCAGCTCAACCAGTGGGAGAAACTATACTCCAGTCTATTAGGGCAGATTGGTTTTCATTTGTTCACTCCATTCATGTATTCTACAGATAACTATAAACAGCATTTCTATATGCAAGGCCCTGGGGTTGGTACCTGGGTTACAAAGATAGATGTCACTGTAGATTCTGCTCTGATGGAGTTTAAAGTCTAATGGAGTAGTAGGGGTATAGACAGAAAATTCATTTCAACAAGTATTTATTAAGCATCTGTAATATGTTAGTTACAGTACTAGATACTGGATAAAGGAATGCAGTGCTTGCCTCCAGTGGGTTTCAACTCTACAAAGTAGAAGCAATAAGTACACATTTATGTAAATATAAATATATTTGTAGAGTAGTATATCTGTGTCTATATGCATGTATGTATATACGTGTGCATATACACATGTATGTATATATGTGTATACATACATAAATATACATGTCTATATATCTATATCTATATTCCTCTATCTATCTGTCTAATCTACCTATGACAGCTAGGGTGGATAGATTTCTGGGACTGAAATCAGGAAGACCAGAGTTCAAATTCCGCCTCAGAGACTTGCTAGCAGTGTGACCCTGGGCAAGTCACTTAACCTCTGTTTGCCTTAATCTCCTAGAGAAGGAAATGGCAAACCACTCCAGTACCTTTGCTAAGAAAACCCCATGGGGTCACAAAGAATAAAACATGATGAGGAACTGAACAACAACAACAACAAACACACAGAGACACAAAGGAGATACAAAGTAATTTGGGGAATTACAAACACCTGGAGGGATGAGGAAAAGCATTGTGATGGCATCTGAGTTGAAATTCACAGGAAGGTTGAGATTCCAAGAGGAGGCAGTGAAGAGGCGGGGTGTTCCAGGCAGGGTACAGCCTGTGCAAAGATCCTGAGGCAGGAGATGAGCTGTCACATTTGGGAGAATAGCAAGTAGCTAGTTGTGTCCAAAGGAATAATATGAAATGTCTGGAGCCTCTGAGGTAAGATCAATGCAAGGGAGGGGTCCAGGCAAAGTGCTGGGAGAAACTAGAGGAAGGAAAGGTTACTTGTGCTGTGAAGTGGGGGTGAAGACAGCCAGGAAGGGTTTTTATTAAGGAAGTGAAACCCAAACTGGGCATCGAAGGAAGGAGGTAGAGCTGGGGATTAAGAGACTATCTGTTCCAGACAAGGACACAATGCAAAGACTGGAGGCAGCAGGGCAAGAGAAGGAACGGAGCTATCTTATTTTGTCCAAAATGCTGAGAATATGAAGGGGAGTAGTATGAAAAAAGTATGGAAAGGTAATCTGAAACCACTTTGCAGAGGCCTTGAATGTTATTCCAAGGCAATGGGGGAACACTGAAAGTTTTGATTAGTGGAACGGCATGATTGCAGGAGTGCATTAGAAAGACTGGAAGACCAAGGAGGAGATAGAAGGGAGGTAGGAAGACTGATTAGAGGATCTTTTAAAAGAATAAATGAGAAGAGCCAAGGTCTGTATGAGGATAGTTGTAGTAAGAATGTCAAGGAGGAAGGTCTGGAGCATGAGGTCTCAGGGTAAGACTTTCTCCAGATTTTAAATTCTGGTAGTACTGCTAGGAAAATAGCCTTACTGGGGACTGTCTATGGTTTGGGCAAAGTGAGTGGGCTCCAATCTTCCTGCCTGCCATAGCCCCTCCTTAGCAGACACTAAATAAACCATCCTGCACTGGGGAGTGAAATAGGAACTCAGTTTTTATAATACTCATAGTTTACAAAATGTTTTCTATGCAATTACTCTAGCAGGTTAAATAGCAAGTGGTAAGGAAGACCTGAATTCAAATCCAACCTCAGACACTTTCTAGATTTGCGACCTGGGCGAGTCACTTAACTTCGTTCTGCCTCAGTGTCCTTGTCTGTAAAATGGGATAATAACACTTACCTCCCAGAGTGGTTGGGAGGATCAAGTGAGACAAAAGTTGGAAAACACTTAGCATAGTGTCTGTGACACAGTAAATGCTATGAGGATGACGATGATGATGATGGTAACAGTCAGAGGGCCACCCTTGAGGACCTAGAGGGCCGTATGTGATCTTGAGGCCACAGATCCCCAACCCCTGGACAGAGTGTTGGACCTGGAGCGAGGAAGACCTAAGCTGAAATTCTGCTTCACGTACTTAGCTGTGTGACCCCTGAGCAGATCACTTAACAGCTTCCAGCCTCGGTTTCTTTACCTGTGAAATGGGAATAATAATAGCACCTAGGGATGTTGTGAGGGGCAGAGTTAATATGCAGAGCACATTGCAAACCTTAAAACTCTATAAATGCTAGCTGTTTTATGACCATTGATGATGTGATTAATATTTTACTAGCATACAGCGGCTAGCATTTGCAGAATACTTTAAGGTTTGCAAAGCCCTGGCTTTTTCATAGTCCCAGCTCAAATCTCACTTTTCCCAAAGAGCCTTTCCTGTGCCCTTTAGCTCTAGGGCTCTTCCCTCTGTTAATTATCTCCACTTGATCTTGTCTACAGCTTGTTTGGAATAGGTGTTTGCATGTTGTCTTCCCCATTAGACTGTGAGCTCCTTGAGAGCAGGAACTTTTGCCTTTTTGATTTTTTGTTTTTCTAGTATCCCTAGTGCTTAGCACATGGTATGGCACACAACAGGTAAATGTTTCTTGATTGCCAAATATGATATCATTTTGTCATCACAATAACCCTAGGGGATAAACGTAATTGTTATCGGTTTTTTAAAAGGGGACGAAAGTGAATCAGACAGCGACTTGCCGAGTGCCACACGCAGCTCTTAAATGTCTGAGGCTGGACTTGAACTCATGTCCTCCTCATTGCAGGTCTAGCCCACTGGCCACTGTGTCACCCAGGGAAGCATCTTCAAAGCTCAGCTCAAATGCCATGTTCTATGTAGAACCTTTCCTGAGCCCCCTCAGCTGCTAGGCCTTTCCTTTACCCACAGTACCTTGTAAATATTTGTTTTGTATAGACTTACACATGTACATGTTGTCCCTCTGGACAGATTCAAAATTCTTTGAGGTCAGAGATTATTTCATTTTTGTTTGTGTATTCTACCGCAGAGCCGGGCACATAGCAGGGACATAGCTAGAAGGAACCTTTGAGGTTATTCAATACAACTCCCTAATTTTATAGATGAGAAAACTGAGATTGAGAGCATTTAAGTGACCTACTCAAAGGCCAAGGAGGGAAGGAGGAAAAGAAGATTAAAAGAAAAAGAAAGAAATGGAGAAAGAGAGAAAGGGCGGAGAAGGAAGGCAGGCAGGCAGGAAGGAAGGAAGGAAGGAAGGAAGGACAAGTGAGAGAGAAAGGGAGGGAAAAGAAGAGAAGAAATGGAGAGATAAAAGGGTAGGAAGGAAAGGAGAGAAGGAAGGAAGGATAGAAGGAGGAAAAGTTTGAGAAAAAGGGAGGGAAAAGAAGGGAGGAAGGAAAGAAAGAAGGAAGGAAGAAAAATTTGAGAGAAAGGGAGAAAAAGGAAAGGAGAAAATGGAGAGATAAAAAGGGTGGGAAGGAAAGGAAAGAAGGAAGGAAGGTGGGAAGGAAAGAAGAAGGGAGGGAGGGATGAAGAGAAAAAGAAATGAGAGGAAAGGAGGGAAAGGAAGGAAGGAAATGGAGAGGTAAAAAGGGTGGGGAAGGAAGGAAAAAGGAGAAAAGACAAAGAATGAAAGGAAGAAAGAAAAAAGAAAAGAGGAAGAACAGAAGAAAAAGGAGAAAGAAAAGGAAAGAGAGCAGCAACAGAACTCTCTTCCACCCCTATAGCTAGTATTTGACAGTGTGGAACAGAAGAGATATTGGGAATTATACGTTCAGCTGCCAAAGGAGAAAGGGTATCTGACATATTTAACTAATGAAATCCACCAATAATTCTTAATAAAACAAACCCTTTAAACATGTTGCAGGGTAAGGGTTGGGAAGGGGAGAAAAACTTTTGGTTTCATTAATGTGGGGGATGACTACTGTGGGAAAGTCCGTCCACAGATCAATCAGTTAATCATGCAGCATGTGTCAGACAGCGTGGCTGTACCAGGCACTGTGCTATAGGATTCAAATAGAAAATGAGATCTATGCCTGATGGTTCCTCTCCTTAGTCATAGAGTTAGACAGGTGCCTGAGACACATGTGTTGAGTGACTTGCCCAGAGTCAGGCAGCCAATTATACAGGAAGGGGCACCTGGACACAGGTCTTCCTGACTTCAAGGTTGATTATCTCCCCTATTATCATACCACTTCTCTTGAGTTCTTTAAAAATAAATACTTTGAGAGAATCTTTTGATTTTTAAATCCAGGCATGATTCCTGGGAAAGTTGGGAAAAAACAGATTTCAATAAATCACCCTAAGCAAGTTAACTTCCCTTCTCTTTGTTTCCTCATCTGTAAAATTAAGGGATTGGACCCAGTGTTCTCTAAGGTCACTTCCAGATGACACATTCTCTGTGCCAATAGCATATGTCCCGAGGTCCCTTCCTATTTAAACATGGGGCAGCATGATTAGTAAATAGTTAGAGCTGGAGTGAGGGAAGCCTGGCCTCCAGTCCTGCCTCTGACACTTGCTGTGTGATCCTGGGTAAGTCCATCAACTTGTCTGAGCCTCAGTTTCCTCCTCTGTAAAATGAGGGGATCCAATTTTAGAAGGTGTCAAGGATCCCTTCCATAGCTATAGCTAAATCTAAGATCTGACTGCCTATGTTCAGCAGTCGTTTCCAAGTCTGATGTTCTGTGTTCTGTGGTCTGACAGTTTTTCTTTTAAGGCATCTCCTAGCTCTAAAGTTTTATATTCCATTTTCCTTTGAATTCTTCGGAGAGAGTTCCTCTGGTTTTCAGAGAGTTAATGGTTGCAAAGTGAGTTTATTCGTTCTTCCTCTTGTCTAAACTAGTTTCTTCCCTCCTGCTTTGATACGAGTTTCTGCACACTCTTTAGTGGGGCATCTCTGCTTCCTTCCTCATCAGTGGGAGGTGCTAAGGGTATATGTGAGATCCTGGCCCTGCCTGGACTTCTCAGTCCATCTTCCTGTGAGTTCCAGCTCTGAGTCATCACTTAGGCTCACCCAGCTGGGTTCTACTGCTCCTTCCAGGGAAAACACTTGCCTTTGATCTGCTAATATTTCCCTGTGCTAAGTGAGAAAGTCAAGAGGTGCTGTGGGTCACACTCTAGGGCAGCGGTTCTCAACCTGTGGGCTATATTCAATTTGTAACAATGAAAATACATCCTGCATATCAGATAGATTGATAATACTAGCAAAATTATAGTTATGAAGTAGCAACGAAAATAATTTTATGGTTGGGGGTCACCACAACATAAGGAACCGTATTGAAGGGTCATGGCATTACGAAGGTGGAGAACCACTGCTCTAGGAAATGACTAAGAATTTACAGGTCAGATCAGTACTGCATTTTACTATCATCAGGCTGGTCTCAGCTGAGCTAATCTTATTGGTTTTCCTCGATTTCACCTGCATAGCTTTGGTTAGACCCCCAGAATCCCTGAGCACAGCCTGTTCCCCAAGAGTTTTCTGCTTCCTGAGCTTGATGTGTTAGACCCTAACCCTGTCTCTTTCTCTGACAAGTTCTGTCACATAACTCCTGAGTTTAACCTCCCTCATGGTGGTGAGTTTGGTGACTTATCTTGCACTTTTTTTTCCTGTCTTCTGACTCTCCTCCTAGAGAAACAGCATGGAGCAGTTTGGCATTAGAGGATTTAATTCTGACACTGACTACTTGTGAGACCTTGGTGAAGTCATTTAACCTCTCTGGGTCTCAGTGTATTCATTTGTAAAATGAGGATCGTAAAAGCACCTACTTACAGGGTTGATATGAAGAGCAAATGAAATAAAATATGTAAAGTTCCTCTGAATTTGAAAGCTCTGTTTGAGGGGATTGGATTAGACAACATCTAAAGTCCCTTCAAGCTTCCTTTATGAGTACAAATTGTTTCATTTATGGTGTTTGTAGCCCTGAGAGCTTAGCATGGTGCCTGGCACACAGTAGGCACTTAATAGATGCTCGTTTGTTGATTTGTGATCTTCATCTGACGCTAGGCTTTGCTATTGACACTTTTCCATCCTGGATTCTGAGGACATTATGCTCTACATAAGAATAATGATTCCCATTTGTATGCTGCTTTACAGTTGACCAGATATTTTCTCTGTGATTATCTTTTGAGGTTAATAGTAAAGTAGTCTTCATGCCACTTTACAGATGTGTAGATAAAGGTTTCCTAGAGGTTGAGCTCATGGGGCATAGCTGGATCTCAGATGGACATGTCCTTACCTCTCTTCTCTTTCCTCTTCAGCATGTTGCATCACTCCCACTGTGGACACAACATGAAATGACACTCAGATCTTTGACTTTGGGGTGGGTTGTTTCTTTCCTGAATTTCTTTAGAAACTGGTGTTCTGTATTTGCTTTGTCCTGATGTGTCCCTCCCTCCTGATGCCAAGGGAATTTGAGGAAGGTCCAGACCTGTTGGGTGGACCTCCTGTGGTAAATTTATGGGAAGACATGAACAAGAGTCATGCAGGATAGGCAGGGACGGGCGAATTGCTGGATGTGTCATTGGAGAAAACACCTACATCAATGAGATCACAAATATACTTTGGCCCAGCTGGACGACTCATCCCACCAAACAAGCCCTATGCACGAGCAAACATAGCATTTCATATTACTTGTGTATGTTCATTCTTACTTGTATATTCATGGTGCTCAACTTTGGGTACCAACTGTGTAGGTGTGCCAGGCATGTCCACACAGCCTACTACCATTGGTCTTCCCTTCTCCCTATCTCTTCCCCTCAGGAAAAGAAATCAAGGCATACCCAGAACCCTCTTGTAGAAACATCTCATTTTGAGAGGGATAACTGGGGTAGCCCAGGCACTGGAGACCATATCAGAGACAAATTGAACTTGGGATGTTTAACTCAGAGAGAAATGCCCTTAGTGGGGTGTATGACCTCTGTCTTCGGTATTTGAAAGTCTTATATGAAAGACAGATTAGACTTGTTCTGCTTGGTCTCAGAAGGGAGAACTAGACGGAATGAATGGAAGTTACCCAAGAGTAAGTCAAGTAACATTTATTAAGCCCCTTCTATGTATCAGGCATACAAAGAAAGAAAGGAAAAGAAAGTCCCTGCCCTCAAGGTGCTCCCAGACTAAAGGAAGCAGTATGGTCTCATGGTTAAAGTACTGAGCATGGAGTCAGTAAGTTCTGGGTTTGAATCCTCCCTCTCATTGTTACTGGCAGCTGTGTGACCTTGGGAAACTGATTTCTTGTCTGCTTTTTTATCTCCAAAATGAAAATAATAGTGCCTGTGATGCCTTTGTCACAAACTGTTGTCAAGTTCAAATCAGAACATATTTTGAAAAGTGCTTGGGAAACATTTAAGCCCTAGATGAATGTCTTTTTATTATCATTTATAATAGTATGAGACATCCCAAAATGGAGTGAATTGCTTTGGGAGGCCGTGATTCTCTGAAACCTTAAGTGTCCACGCACAGGCCAGAGGGCTGCTCGTTAGAGATGATAGAACCGGGATTCCTCTGCTGTAGCTGCGTTCTGGCTTCTATGATTCCATTTCTGGGACTGTTTTCTCCTTCGTTCTAATCAGCAAGCTTCTCCAAGGCAGAGGCTGCACTTTGTTTATCTCAGAGCTGCTTCAGCCCAGTGCATTACACAGAGTAGCAACTTTAAATAGATGTTTGTCGAATGAATGAGAGAACCTGTTTTAAGGACTGGAGACAAGATGCATTTTTAATTAGTGGTGTCCTTTTCATACAAACAATTAATATGCATAAGTGCTTTCAAACCATTTGTTCTCTTAGGATGGTTAAACAGGTCCCCTCCTGTCTTGCTTATGTTATTAATTTGCTTAGCAAACAGTTTCCCCAGAGCAGGAGTGAAGGTAAACTCCAGCCCAGCCCAGGTCAGATGAGCAAACATTCTGAATTAGGTGGATCTAAATTAATGAAGGTTTACTGTGACAGGAAATGTTTCCAGTTCAAGGTTGGATGGAGAAAACCACTTTTTAACAAAACCTTTGCTGGCCTGATAGAGCGTTAGTTGTTTTAACATTTTATTAACGTACAATTATTCAGCAAGCTTTTCAGCATCAAAGCCTTTTACAAACATTAATTAGCCGGTCCTCACCTCACCCCCATATGGTAGCTAAGTGTCATTAACCCTATATTTGAGAAAACAAACAGACACAGAGAAATGGGAAAAAAGAAGGGAAGGGCTTGGGGCTCGTGAGGCCATGGATAACAGAGAGAAGATGAGATCAAAGTCTGGTTTCCATACTGGGGCTCCTACTTTAGTCTATAGTGTATGGAAGTCTGCAAAAATCCTTTAATGCTGCTAAATTAAGACCAGTCTTCTAGACCCACAGCCTATTACTTGCAGGGGAAGTCTCTTCATCTTCACATTTTGGGGAGGCAAGGTGATACAGTGGAGAGAGGACCTTTGTTTGAATCTGCTAATCACTTACTACCTGTGTGATTCTGGACAAGTCACCTAGTCCTCTGAGCTTCAGTTTTCTTCAAAAGTTGGACTCTGCTTTGGGATGCCTTGAACTATTATAAATAATAATAAAAAGACATTCTTCCAGGGCTTTAATGTTTCCTCCTTTTTTTTTGCAGGGGAGAAGGCAATTAGGGTTAAGTGACTTGCCCAAGGTCACACAACTAGTAGTCATCAAGTGTCTGTGGTCATATTGGAACTCAGGTCCTCCTGACATCAGGGCCAGTGTTCTATTCACCGCACCACCTAGCTGCCCCCCCCCCCCTTTTTTGCCAGACTGGAGGATCTCTAAGCACCTTAAAATTTGTGTTTTTATCAGAACATATCTGGAATATCATATTCAGTTATGGGTGCTAATTTTGAGGAAGGACATCACAAGCTGCAGTAGGCTAAGGGTGATCAGGTGGTGACAGGATTCAGAACCATTTCACATGGGGATCCACTGAAGGAATGTGGTGTGTTTAATATGGAGAACAGAAGACTGGGATGGAGGGCGTAGGATCATCGGTATGTCAAATGGAAAGGAGCTTTAAAAATCCTCTTGCCCAATTCCTTCATTTTAAAGCAGGGGAAATGGCAGGCCAGAGAGGAGGTCAAGTGACCTGTCCAGGATCATACTAATAGTACATGGAAGAACCTGCATTCCAACTCAGGTCCTCTGACTTCCAATCCCAACCTGTTGTCCACTTGTGTCATGAACTTTCTTCATATGTTTGAAGAATTTTCATATGAAAGAATAGTTTGATTTTTTTGTGCTTAGTCCCAGAAAGTAGAACTAGGACCTATGGAAAGAAACTCCAGTGACGTTGTGCTCTCTCTACAGGGGGATGAATTTTCTCCCAAGATGTTTGAGTTTCCCAACACTAGTTTCAATTAAACTCTGAGTACTTATTGGAATGTGAGAGAGCTAAGAAATTGGACTAGATGAACTTTGAAGTCCCTATCAACTCAGATATTGTATGGTTTATATATTTTGAACCAAAAATCAGGGCACCTGGCTTGACAAAATCTTATTAAAAGCCTCTCTTTTCTTGCAAATTAGACTGTATCTGTCAGCACCCTGAAAGGTCGCTGTCTGCCATTGTGGAAGGTACCTTTCCCAAATGAATACATTAGATCCCCTCTAGGTCCTTTCCAGAAGCACTGAGATATAACAGAAAGAAAATTTGTTTTGGAAGAAGAAGAGACCTTGGTACCAAGCCAGCCTTTGACACCTATGAGCTGTGTGACCATAGGAAAGTCACACAGCTCTCTGAACTTGCATCTCTTCATCTAATATAATGGCAATAATAATACTTGCAATAGTTGCTCTTCTTGGCAAAGATACTGGAGTGGTTTGCCAATTCCTTCTCTGGATCATTTTGCAGATGAGAAAACTGAGGTAAACAGGGCTAAGTGACTTGCTCAGGGTCACACAGCTAGTAAAAGTCTGAGGCCAAATTTGAACTCGGTAAGATGAGTCTTCCTGACTCCAGGACAGGAACTCTGTTCACTGCACCATCTAACTGCACCTATAGAGCCTACCTCAAAGCGGGTATTCTACAGATGAAATGAGACAATGTATATCAAGTGCTTTGCAAGCTTTTAAGTGTTCTACAATATAATGGTGCTGTATAATAAAAGTGTTACCTGACATTCTGACATTATATGTTCTAAATTCCCTTCTGGCTCTGACTTTCTGTGTTCTGTGTTCTAACATTCTATATCCTAAAATTTTTTTCAGCTCTTCTATGCTAAGGTCTCTTCCAGATCTAACATTTCATGACCTGCCTCTCCCACCCACCAAGCTCCTTCAGAAAGCCCCAGGCTTAGTGCTTAGAAGGAAGCAAAGCCATTAAATATGCCTGCATTTGTTTGACCCATTTTTGTTCATTTCGTAGTATACATGTCTGGGACTATAGCAACATTAAACATTCATACTGTGTCAGTCAGTCCATCCCCTCATAAGGTGGGGAGGGATTCCCATGACAGTCCATGTAACATTTGATCTTGGCCAGTTGTCCTGCCAAATATGCCTTGAACTGTCAGCTGTTTTCAGACATCAATGACAGTGACTGTCAGTTGATGCCCCCAGGGAAATGGGCTGTGACACACCTGTATCATCTGGTTTTTGCATGATTTTACATCTTTTCCGAGGTTAATGTTTGGTATACAAAGTCTTCTTTCTCATTTGTTCCTTATCCTGAAATCACCTGGAGCCCAGTCTCTCTTCGGATGCCCTTTGAACCCTAGCCCTTTCTCTCACAATGAGAAACCCCACAATTACTCGCAGTGACATTGAGCATTACAGTTTACAAAAGGCTTTCTTCATTCGCTCACAGACCCTGGAAGGTATCAGCCAATCAATCAGGAAGGGCTTATTAAGAGTCTCCCATGTGCCACACACTGACACAAATAGCCCAGCTTCCGTCCTCAAAGGAGTTTGCATTCTATATCCGGAGACAACATGTACACATAACACAGAAGTCTGTCCAAAAGAGGCAAGTCATGGGAAAGATTCCATTTTGCATTTCCATTAAAGTAATAATCAGTGATACTTACATACTGTTTTAATACTTCTTGATCCTATCTTTATAATATCTCTCATATACTCCTTTCTCTCCTCTGAAGTTGCTCCTACCCTGGTGCAAACCCTAATCATTTTACCCGTGGACCAATGCAGCAGCCTTATGGTTGGTGTCCTTGCCTCAAATATTTCCCT
Source organism: Pseudochirops corinnae (assembly GCA_028646515.1). Classification (NCBI taxonomy): domain Eukaryota; kingdom Metazoa; phylum Chordata; class Mammalia; order Diprotodontia; family Pseudocheiridae; genus Pseudochirops; species Pseudochirops corinnae. The sequence continues at coordinate 101,392,520 of CM053588.1, forward strand.
ACTTAACAATGATAAGTAGCATTTATTTGGGCCTTGCTGTGTTCCAGGAACTGGCCTAAGAACTTTGCAATTATTATCTCATTTGGAACTCACAACAACACTGGGAGGTAGATGCTATTATTATCACCCTTTTATAGAGGGGGAAACTGAGGCAGATAGCCACAAGAAAAATGATTATTAATAACTATTGATTTGCAGAGATCCAGAGTTCCCCCCTTTTTCTAAAGCACTTATTTTTAAGTTCAGTCTCTGAAGGTTGAATTAACTTTCTCCTCAATCTGGTCAGACCCCACCCAACTTTACAAGGAATTTAATCTAAAGTAGGAAACCCAGTGTGCTATACATAGGTTTGGGTGAGGATAAATTCTTTGACTAGATTGCCCAAGGCTGGGAATAATTTAGAAATAAATGACATAATCAGAGTTCATTAGAACAGGCCCGGCCCCTAATTGTGATAGACATTCTCTCATTACTTACTAACCAATCAGTTGATTACCACCCTCCAAAATACCTACTTTTGCAAAGGCATATAAGCTGTGAGCCCACTACCATGGAGGTCTTTGGCATTCAAGAATGCCCCTGACCTCTTTTATTAATAAAATGATTAATTATCCAGAAATAATGTCTCTCAAACTTTTTAAGCATCACAGAGACTTGTCCAGGGTCACACAGCTGGTAAGTATCTGAGACTGGATGTGAACTCATGGCTTTCTGACTCCTAACCCAGCATCCTATACACCGAGTCACTCACTCCATCTTCCAAACAGCTATCAAAGTGATCTTACTGGAGTACAGGACTAACCATTTCGTGCCCCACCTCATCCCTCCATTCAGTAAGTCCAGGTAGCTCCCTATTACCTCCAACATCAAAAATAAAATCCTTCCTTAGGTTTTAAAGCCTTTCATAACCTTCCTACTTTTCCAGTCTTCTGATACTTTATACCTCCTCCCCAAACTCCAACCATGTGCCCTCTGATCCAGTGACTTTGGCCTCCTGGAAGTTCCTCTTGCAAGACACTCCATCTACCCACTCAGTGCATTTTCACTGGCTCTTCACTGTACTGGCATGTTCCCCCTCCTTGTCTGGCTTCCTTGACTTCCTACAAGTCTCAACCTAAAATCCTACTTTAATCAAGAAGCTTTTCTGAAGTCTCCTTAATGCTACTGCCTTCCTTCCAATTTATCTTGTACATATCTTGTTTGCCCATTGATGGTCAGTTGTTTTTCAGTTATATCTGACTCTTCATGACTCCATATGGGGTTTTCTTGGCAGAGATGCTGGAGTGTTTTGCCATTTCCTTCTCTAGCTCATTTTACAGATGAAGAAACTGAGGATAGCAGAGTTAAGTGACTTGCCTAGGGTCACACAGCTAGAAAATGTCTGAGGCTGGATTTGAACTCAGGAAGGTGAGTCTTTCTGACTCCAGGCCTGGGGCTCTATCCACCATGCCACTTAGCTGCCCTGTCTGTACATAGTTGTTTGCATATTGTCTTCCCCATTAAATTGTGAACTTCTTGAGAGCCAGGGCTGTGTTTCATCTGCCTTTCTACCCCCCACTCTTAACACAGTGCCTGGTATACATAGCAAATGCTTAATAAATGCTTGGTGACAGTTTATAAAGTGCTTTACATACATTATTTCATTGTATGACCCTGGGTGGTATGTGCCACATATATTATTATCCCTGTTTTACATCTGAGAAAAATGAGACACAGAGAGGTTAAATACAGGCTCATACGACCCGTTAAGTAGTGGAGGTCAGATTCCCAATGCCATCTTGTGTGACTCCAGATCCAATGTTCGTTCTAATAGTATCGAGCCTGGCAAAGAATAAAGGCTTAACGTAGGATTTTCCTCCATTTTCATTCATTCTGATCACATCACTTCTCACAATGAGAGATAAATAGATTTGTAGTTGAGAGATGTAAGGAAACCCGACCAGGGTCCTATTGCCATTATACAGTAAAACAGGGGTTCAAATGCATGTTGGCTGGCTCCAAATCTAGTGCTCTTTCCACTGTATCACATGCTTTTTGTGTGTGTTTGCATATCGTGCACTAACTGTTCCCAGGAATTTTTCAAGTAACATCGTTGTTATGGTTACTCTTGTGGTTGTCACCTCCCTTGATTTTGTGTGAGTGTGTGTATGTATGTGTGCATGTGTGTTTTCTGTCTTCCTTCTTCCCCACCCACTGTCACAGAAACAAATATTCCTGTGCAGTTGTGTCTCAGATATCAAACCCACAAGAAGAGTGAGAGTTGATAACAAAGGTAGAAGAAATCATCACTGCCTTAAAGACCATTGTCTGTAGGTCACTAGTTCCTCTATAAGCAGAGACAATGGAACATAGAAATGACAGGTGGACTTTAGAGTATTGAAATGTTAGAGCTTGAAGACTTACCATTAGAGCTTAGTGAATAAAAGGTTAGAACACAGAGAATAGATCACCAGTTAGAAGGGGCACAGAACATTAGAAAAAAGAAAGTGGACTCTCAGAGATGGAAGAGGTCTTAGAACTTAGAACATTAGCATTCGAAGAGACCTTCATTTTACAAAGAAGCATCACCCTACCCCTTCCCCTACCCCTGGCTCAAGAGGTTATTGATTTAGAGAACATGGTAAGTTATTGGCAAAGTTGGGTTCAGAAGATAGTTCTCCCACTGCCAGTTCAGTGCTTGTGCTCAGCACTATCCCCTTGTTGGCCTTATGAATGCAGAATCATTTGTGGAAGGGGACATTCCTAGTTCCCTCTCAATTGTCAAGAATGCCATGAGACCTATGTAACTTTATGATAGTGTATTCCTCAGACATTTTTCACACTCTGGGCAATTTGTTTATATTACATTCACTTAACTAGACTTTGAGTCCTGGCACATGTAACGTGCTGGGGCAGAGCTTTCCTTCTTGGCCTCAGTTTCTCTATCAGTAAAATGCAGAGAGGGGAAAGCTAGGAAGGAATTCTCTAAAATTCTTTCCACTTCTGCCTTTTAATAAGTCTAGAATAATGTTATTAGAACAGAACTCTGCACTTAGTAATTTCTCATTCAGTACTTTTTGCTATGTCTGCTGGCATAGCCTGGTCCAGACTCTTTGCTGTGCAATAATGAGGCATCAGAAGTGGACCTTGGTGGAAATATTCATTAAATAATTTATTTTAAAAAGTGAAAGACATTATGAAGGACATATATCACTGAAAAAAAAGATATTATACTGTCACATAATGAGAATGAGAAAACACCAGTAGATTTAGCCTGAATGATATATGTGTATCCCCAAAAGGATAAGAGGTAGGCTGCTAGTACCGATGCTAGACCCTAGGCAAGACACTTCTCTGAACCTCAGTCTTCTCATCTTCAAAATAGGGCTAGTTCAAGTACTCTCTACATCCTAGAGCCACTGTAAAGTACTGAGCAAACTATAATTCAGTCATTCTTCAGTCATGCCAGACTCTTCGTGACCCTATTTGGTTTTTGGGTTTGTTTGTTTGTTTTTTTGGCAGAGATTCTAGAGTGATTTGCCATTTCCTTCTCCAGTTAATTTTACAAATGAGGAAACTGAAGCAAACAGGGTTAAATGACTTGCCCAGGGTCACACAGCTAATAAATGTTTGAAACTAGATTTGAACTCAGGAAGGTGAGTCAATCAGTCCTCCAGTCTCAGCTTGAAGACCTCCAGGGAGAGGCGGCTCATACCCTCTGGAAGCAGCTAGAAGGAGCATTCTGCTTTTGAATAGTTCCCATTATTAGAAAAGGGCTTTGTGTTTGTTTTTTTTACTGCATTGCCTAGAATGGGAATAATAATACTTATTATTAAATCTCTTATGTAAGATTTATGGGAAAAAATGGACAAGATCTACACCAGAAGAGAAATGATTTGAAATAGGGGACAGTGGGAGGAAAAAATTCCAGATCTGGAGACAGAATACCTGGATTCGGTCTCTGACTTTTTCACTCATTATTTATTACCTCATTTAGCTTCTCTGGGCTTCACTTCTTTCTATAAAATGAGGAAGTTATGCTAGCTAATCTCTAAGGCCCTGTCTACCCCTAAACATATGCTATCTAGGCCAAACGAGAGCGTGGGATTTTGTTCTGTTTTTCTTCAATGGGAGGAGGTAGGAGGAAGAGAAAATAGATTTTTGTTAATTGCAGCAAATAAACCAATAGATAAAGGAAAGAAGGAATGGATAAAATAACATAAGATTGTGCTATTCAGCACTGGCAGAGATAAGAAGATGAAGAAAACTCTCTTCTGCCCACAAGGAGGGCAGTAATACACATATGTGGAGTGTATCAGAGAGTCTGTTTTTATCCCTACCCCCAAACTTGCATTTCATATTGAGGTCTTGCCATGGAAGGGGGTGAGGAAGGAATAGGGCTCAGTTCATTTCATCACCATTATTTCCACATTTAATCTCACCCTGTCTGTGACCATCACACATCCATCTAGGCCTACCTGTTGCAGGCTGAATCTGCCTGGGCTACATGGACTCCTTGTGTTATTAAGCTGAAGCCTTATATTGGTCTGTGTGTAGCACCCCTCTATGCAAATCTAAATGCATTGACTTAGGGCTCACAAATAGCTTAGCTGAGACAATGTTCATTTGAATATTTCATGAGAACCTTGTGGAAGTGAGCACTGCTCTTCCAGGGTATACATTGGGGGTGGGGGCTAGGGGAAGACCCAGCTACCATGGAACACTGGGGGACCTGATCCAGAACATGCTTTGGGTGCCGATAAGAGAACAGATTTCAAATGGCTTTGCTCCAGGATTTCCATGTGAAGATTCCTCACATTGGTTTAATTTAACTCAGCCAGAAAAAAGATAACACTGTGCTTGAAAAAAGCAATGTCAGAATTGCATGTCCCATCACAACATTTCCCTCTAGCTGGATTGCTCCTATTTTGAGAGGCAGCGGTGTATCAGAAAGAACACTGTGTCGGGAGGCAGATGATGTGGGTTCTGCTCGTCATTCTATGTTTTTGACTTAGGAGCTGGTTACGAGTCTCTTCGTTTCTCTGAACGTTCTTTTTTTTAATTCTCTTTTTTATCTTTATTTAAAACACCACCCATTTTACAGCATTATTGTTTTTTAAAAAAAAGTGTTTTGTAGTTGATAATGCAATATAACTGTGTGAGCTATATTATTATTATTTTTGTTGTTGTTGCTCTGCTCTACAGAGCTATACCTAGTGGCTTTTACTCTTGTGACAAATGGCATTAAAATTATGCCCTCAGTTGAGAGGGGCAGAGGATACTGTTTTGGTGTGGGCAGGCAAAGAACTCAGAGGAGGAAGCAGGGGAGGGCAAGGGAGAAGTCCAACTTAATCTATCATACAATAGTTTCCTATTTTATTTAGTTATTCCTACTAACTAGATACTAAGCTCTGTAGTTTGCATGCTGTTGCAGAGCTGCATCCCAGGCCACCACCCCCTAAAAGTGATGCTCTATACATTTAAGCCTCTTGGAATAAAGCCCTACTAGTCACCTCACCTTAGTTACAGTTCTGCCAATCTGATTTTCACATCAAAGCTGTATATGACCCTGACTGTTTAATGTCGCAGGGAGAGATTCCCATGTAGGGTGGAATATTGGAGTTCTAAGTTCACTCATAATGCTGAGATTTTTATGATTCTGAAGGCCAGGATACAGTTGCATAGCCCTCCCTGGTGGATTGCCAGTACAGTGGTATTCCCTTGGCCAGATGCCTGCTTAGGGCAATGTTTAAGCCCTCATTCCCAGCTGTGCTTTTGAAACAGAGTTTTGGGTCCACCCCTTAGTAGATATGATAGGCTTACAGAGTCTCAGAGATGGAAGGGGACTCAGAGGTCACTCTAATTTATTCCTGAATAGGAATCTCCTCCACAACCATCTGTCCTTAAAGACCTCCAATGATGGGGACATCCCTCCCTCCCAAGAGTGCAATCCTGGATTGCTGTGATTATTAGGAAGCTTTTCCTTACATCGGTCCTATCTGTCTACAATTTTCACTCTTTCTTTCTAGTTTGAGCCCCTGGGGTCAAGCAGATATCCAACTGTAGCCTTAAGCTTTCTGGGGAGGTTCCCTACAAGGGTGACTTCTTTTTAGATGGTGCTGTCATTTAACTTAAGCAAGGAAACAAGCATAAAAGCATTATCAATTTTAAAATAAGTTGCCCAATCAGAAGACTGATTCAAAATATAGAGGTGACAAGTGAATGCCTTGGCTTTTTTGCAAAGATGACTAATTAAAGAAGCAGAAATAGAAACGTGCTGTGGTCCCCCTCCCTCCCCTCCAACCCTAGTTCCTCCCTCCTCCCAGTTTCTTCCAATGAACCAGAGTTACTGTAATGAAAACAAGGGGAGTGTGGTGTTTTGTAACTATTTTTATACCCACATCAGACTTGATGTTAGTGCCTTTGAATTATTTAGTGTTCTTCTTTCTCGGCTGTCCTCTCCAGTGAGTTTCTCTTACAGGGCTGCTGGGAGTTGTATGGAAACAATGTAGGCCTGGGAGCAGGCAAGCATTGTCTACTGGTCTTTTCATTTCCTTAGGCTTCGACTATCCCTTTTTCCAGCACTGATGCTTGGGAGTGGGATCACAGGACTGGGTATTAAATTAGTGCAAGCAGTAGATGCATGGGATGGAGGGGACGCCAAGAGGCAAAGAAACACCAATCAGAGACAAGGTGAGAGGGAGAAGCGAAGAATGGATGGAACATTGACTTTGGGGTGGGATATCTGGGTTGGAGTCACAGTTCTGCTCTGGCACAGTTGGGCCTGACCCATTGAATTATTTCACCACTGTAGGCCTCGGTTTCTTTCTCTGAGAAATGAAAAGGTTGGACTAGATGGTAGTCTCCAAGGCCCCTTCCAACTTTCAAGATGGGCTATCTTTATCCAGTAAGATCACTACATGCATTGGCATATCAGTGCTTGCATTTAGTATGCAGGCCACCCGAGAACATTGTTAGGTCCCAAAGGCATTTTTAAAATCACATCTGTCAGAACCATATGTGGGGTAAGAAAATCTTCCTGAAAGTCCAAGCTATACTCTTAAAAGCAGTATCTTCACTGTGTGCCTCTGAAAATTTATGATTGATGGCTGTAAAATGCCTGGAACAATGGGATGAGATGAATTGGGCTCTTATCTTCTTCCCTCCCCCTTGTAATTAACGTCATAGGCTTCTAGAGGATAGTGTGAAATACATATACAGACTTAAAAGCAAATCCCCTGCCTATTGAGTTGGGATCGCTCCATGGCCTGTGTGGTCTTTCCCACTGATATTTGTTATGATCCTTAGATGTGGGGGGCTGGAGAAAGGAGGAGGAGGAATACACATTTTCTTCATTCCATTCTTTCAGCTCCTATTTAATTATTTCTGACCTTAAAACGACTTCTTTCAAGCCTCCTAAGCACCTCATTTTACTCTGTATGGAGACACAATTGAATTATTATATAAACTGTCCATGAAATCTAGGTTCCCCCCAAATGAGCTGCTGACACATTTTTAAAATGCCCGTCACTGTGGTACTGAAATCAAACAGTTGGCATCAATGTTAATATAGGCCATATTTCCTTAAGAATGTATTGTAATTCTATGCCCAGCAATATGTTCTCTTAATAAAGTAATATTTGACACAGTCAAATTCCTTGCTATTGAATTTCAGAGATCTGTCTGAAATATTATGTGCCTACCACATATATATGATATGAAAGCAGTATTGCCCATTTTCCTAATGATTCTGTGTCATTCCTTTGTTAAAAAAACACCCCAAAGTGGAGAAACAAAAAAAAATAGGGAAACAGGAAGATTTTTCTTTAACCTAAAAAGAATATATAAAGTTCTTTGTAAACCTAAAATCACTGTATAGATAAGAGATATTTTTATACAGAAAGAGATGGATACATGTTATAATGCTAACATTAAAACACTAAAGATTCTGCTTATAATTATGTTAGTATACATTATTATATTAATACTAATTATAATTATTGTAACTCACATCTCTAACAATTATTCATGGTTTCTAAAATGAGCCCCAGTAGGTAGGTGGTATAATGATTTTTATTCCCATTTTACAGATGAGGAAGCTAAGGCTGAGAGAGATTAAGTGGCATGCCTCGATCCTAAAGGTAGTAAGTAGATGGGAGGTTTGAGACCACATTGTTTCTGACTCTCAAGCTCGGCACTCTTTCATATGTAATGGCTGGCTCTCTAATTCACTCTCTCCTCACCTGTGCCTCATAGAACCCTTATCTTCCTTCACAATGGAAGTTAAACTTTTCCTGATTTCCCCACCTGCACTAGCCTTTCCTCCTAAACTACCCCATATTTCACTTTTGTATTTAATTTATTCTCTTTCTTTTTATGATGGAGCTGCTGATACGTGTCCTTGTTGTCTTCTCCCATTAGAATGTAAGCTCAATAGGCATAGGCTTTGTTTCTTTCATTATTTTTGTTTTTAGTGCCTGGCACATAGTAGGTGCTTAATTAATTCTTATTGATTGATTTTTTTCTGTAATGAGCAACAAAAATAGCATATGCAGGAGTAAATTCCCCAGGATTTTGTTCTTTGAAATCTATTTACTTTTTAAATAGTGCGCAAGCAAATTTGGTCATGACATGGTTATAGAATGACCGTGCCTTTGATTTCTCCAACAGTCTTGGTTCTTTAGAATAAATAATGTATTCTGCAAAAGGAAGTGTCTTCAGTGTCACAGGCATGAATCTGGGTAGATGAAGATAGGGCCATAACAGAACTTGAAAGCCCCAAAGCATCAACTCTTGGCTTTTGTCTCTCCTGGGGCAGCTGAGAGCCCAGCTTATCTCTATGGCATATTAGTCACCCCCTATAAATTGAATCTATTTTCTGTTCCAACCTATTTTATCAGCAACTTCAAAGAATCTAGCCACAAAGAATAAGGATTTTGAATATTTTTTTTTTATAAGTTAAGTCACCAGGAGGGAGAAAATCTTTACAGAGCATTGTAGGAAGGATTTGCTTTGTTGAAAAAGCTAAATGACAAAGATAAGCTTTTAAAAATATATGGAACAAAGAGAACACAGTGGGATGGAATGACAATATTTTAATCTTCCCCATTCTGTTAATGGGTGACATTGGAATAAAGAGTTACAACATCAATCCTCCTCCACACACACCCCCCCCACACACATACACATCACACTTGAATATGTATCCTCTAGAGAAGGGGATCTTAACATTTGTTTGTGTCATGGACCCCTCAAGCAGTCTAATGAAGCCCACATAACCCAGTGTTTATAAATTAATAAACTATATAGGATTACAAAGGAAACCACTTATATTGAAATCAATGTGTAATTTTTTTTTCCATTTAAGTTCACAGATATACTAAGATTTATCACCTTTTGTGGTGTTATCATAGGATGCTAAAGCTGGAAGAAACATTAGAATATAGAACATAGAATAATACATTGTAGAACGTGGAACAGAAATTGTTAGAATTGGAAGCCCTTGAAGATCCCGGTCAGTCTAGTAATTTAACAAGCATTTGTTAAGTATTTTCTATGTGCTAGTCACATGTACTAAGGACTGGGGATACAAAGAAAGACAAAAACTCTGTTCCTGCCCTTCAGGGGCTGACATTCTAAAGGACAGAACAACATGATCAACCATCTCATTTTAGAGAGGAGGGTGAGATCAGAGCAGATAATTGACTTGCCTGAGGATACAAAAGGTTTTTGGGAGAGCCAGGGTATGAACCCAGACCTCCCAAATCACCCCCCTCCCTGCCCAACCACCCCACTGAAGGTCCTGACAGGGTCCTGAGAATGGTGCCTAAGGAGCTTCCTTCTTTAATTTTAGAGTCAGAATAAGTCTCCTGAATTCTAATCTCTGTCCCTCATTATGGGTACCATTTTAAGAAATGGGCAGCGTAGAAATGAACAAAAATCATACCTGGAGACCAAATGCATAATCTACATTTATGAATTAAAAAAAAACAAGAAAGAAGGCAGGCAGGAAGGAAGAGTTCAGTAAAACCAATCAGGACATCTACTATTTCTCATCTAAATCCCCCCAGTTTTGCAGTGAAGTGACAAGATGGTTCATTTTCTCATTTGTGCTCTGTGTCCAAGCTTGGTCATTATCCATTACTCAGAACTCAATTTAACTTTTTTTTTCCTTTCTGTTAAGGTTGTTGTAATTTTGTATATTTTTTCCTGGTTTTGTTTGTTTTACCCTACGTCAGCTCATATAACTCTTCCCGTATTCTCAATTCGTTATATTCACTATTTTAATGCACAGTGATACTCTATTGCATTCATGTGCCACAATTTTGTAAATCATTCCCCCAAAGATAGACATTTGCTTTGTTTCTAGTTCTTTGTTCCCACAAAAGTTTGGTTATGAATATTTTAGTGAATATGGTACCTTTTTTCTCTCACTTCTGTGGGGTATGTGCATTAGCAGTTGGCAACCTGGGTCATAAGGTATGATTACTTTTTTTTAGTATAATTCCAAATTACTTTCCCAAAATTTTAAAAATTTTCATTTATCTTAGGTGGTGTGGATCTGTGCCTTTAAAGAGGCAAAGGATGGCATTTCATAATAGCAATAATAATCATAGTTAAACTGTATATGATTCTTTAAGGTTTGCAATGTATTTTTTGTATATTATCTTACTTTATTTTCACAGCAACCCTGGGAGATACTTGCTATTATTACTCCTATTTTATATATGAGGAAACTAAGTCAAAAAAAGATTAAATAACTTTCCTAGGGTAACACAGCCAATAAGTGGTTGGGCAGAATTCAAACTTAGGTGCTTCTGACTTCAGACCCAGCATCTTCTCCATCTGTTGCTAAAAAAAAAAAAAATCATTATTATCTTTATATTCCAAAGTTGCAATTATGTAGAAACTTAAGAAAAATATAATTTGTAATCCAAATAAACATTTATTCTTGGAAGTAATCACCCCAGGAGGTGCTAGCCATATTTCAATATAGATGTTATTGTTTAAGCTATCATTGGAACGCCTCTGTGGGAATAACTTTCTTGCCTTGGTTTTGGATTTTAAACGGAATTGCCCATTTAGTTCAATGGAGATGAGCCTAAGCACAGTTTAAAAGTTTCAGCAAATCAGATCCACCATTAAAGATAAAAGATTTCTGCCACTGGGGGTATTTAGAAGAATCTTCTACAAGCCATTCCCAAGAAGCATTTCTCCACATGATTTGAAAATTGGCAGCCTTGTGGGACTAATGGTAGATGTCTTCTAGGTGACAACTGGCAAGCATTAGGCAATCATTTGGAGATTCAAATTTTGGTCTGTTAAAAAGGTCACAATACTTTGTATTCATATATCATATAAAGTCATGGAATTACAGAATCTTAGAGTTGGAAGAAGTGTGGATTGCCATCCAGGCCAATATGTCTTGGATTCTGTGCTACAGCATTCCCAACAAGTGGTCATCCAGCCTCCTTTCAAAAATTTTGGGGATTTCTGAAGACCTGAGACAGCCCATGCCATTGTGACAAATGTATACTGTTAATAAATTCTGCCTTCTATTGAGCTAAAATTTCTTTTCTTCGAATTTGCCCCCATTATGCTTAGTGCTGACCTCTGGAGCCAAGGAGAATAAAACTAATCCCTCTTCCATGTGACAGCCCTACCAAGACTTGAGGGCTGCTATATGTGAAGAATCCAGTGTGTAGAAGCATTTGATAGAGATGATCAAGTATTGTGATAGATTGGATCTGTTATTTTTCCTTTCTTCCAACTTTCTTATTGAAGCTGAAATAACTGTTCTTCCTTGTAGATATGCTTCTCAACTGGGGTTACTTAAATTGTAAGCTTTATAAGCAGTGTATTGAGTACCATATCTTAGATTCAATAATAGAGCAATAATGATGATTCACATTTCTCTGACCTTGTCTAGTAAAAAAAACAAAACAGAAAAATAACTTTACTTTCATGATCATATTTCATCTTCATTACACTTCAATGAGATAAATTGGGCAAATATTATACCTATTTCAAAGATGAGGATAATGGAGCTAGAGCAACTGAGGGACTTGGCCAAAGTTCTGAAGCTAAGCCAGTAAGACATAACTTGAACCCTGATCTGGGTCTTAATAAAAAAAAATTTTTTTCCACTATACCTCCCAGTTTCATTGAAATGAATGCATCATCCCTGCAAGTTTTTTTTATAGTGTTTTGTACATTTTTGATATCTGTAATGGTGGTTGTTGTCATAGTCTAAAATACAGACAGTGGGGTTATCCAGTACTCAAGGAGATATGCTCCAAAGAAGTTGTCTACAAACTTTTTTGATCACACCCACTCCATCAAAAAAAATCCTCTGGTGGGTGTTCTAGGGATAAAGGACATATTTTCCCAAGAGCAGTTAATAGATGCTCAGATTGAGGTTAAGTAAAACTTCTCTAATAGGTCAAGCCTAGCCCCAAAGAGGGAATGTTAGGAGCTTCCCTAGCATTGAGGAGAAGGGTAGTATAGTGGAAGAATGTTGAGTTGTAATGGATAGGTAGGTAGGCATGTCAGTGTTGGAAACAAGTGTTATGATTGGCTATCTGAGGGAGAATGTGACCCATTTTCCCAGCCTCTGATTGGCTGATCACATACTCAGAAAACTCACTACATTCCAGTGGAATGTACATTCCATGAGAGCAGTGTATGTTTGTGTATTCTTTTTTTTCTCTCCAGATATTTGTATCTCACTATATGGCATAAGGGCAAGTGGGTGGCACAGTGGCTAAAGTGCCAGGCCTGGATGAAGGAAGACTCATCCCTTCCTGAGTTCAAGTGCGACCCCAGACCCTTCCTAGCTGTGTGACCTTAAGTCACTTAATCCTGTTTCCCTCCGTTCCTCATCTGTAAAATGAGCTGGAGAAGGAAATGGCAAACCACTCCAGTATCTTTGCCAAGAAAACCCAGGCAGGAAGAGTCGGACATGACTGAAACAAACCAAACAACAACAAAATCTGGCACACAGTAGGAACTGAATAACTTATGTATGAATGAGTCAGTTGTATTCATCTGATGACCCATAAGTGTAGTATCCCAGATAAAAGGCAATTTTTCTTGACATAAAGACTTTCTCATTGTCCTCATAGCTAGAAATCCTTTGATGATGCTTTACTGTAGAAGTTTAGCCACATCTCCATACTCACTGTAGTTTGCTAAATGGAAAAATAGATTAGGGATTTTTTAAAATAAAATTTTATTGATATCTTTTGTTTTTTACTGCATCATCATTTTCCTTTGTATCCCTTCCCCACCCTTTCTTAGAGTCATCCTATATGACCAATAGTATTTATAAAGAGGAAGAAAAAGCAACAAAACTAGTTGATACATTGAAGTAAAATCTGAAAACATGTCACATGGGTGACACTTGTGGATCTCCTTCCTCCACACAGAATGAGTTGAGGTCTCCTCTCATATCTCTTTATTCACATCCTCCTTGATCTTTCTAATTTTGGCATATTCACTTGAATTTTTGATGTGCAGTTATCCTTCACATTTATATTGCTGTGGTAATTGTGCATATTGGGTTTTTTTTGTCTGTTTACTTCATTCTGCATCAGTTCACGTAGATCTTTCCATGGTTCTCTGAATTCATCTCACACACATCATTACTTACATATACCACAATTTGTTTAGCAATTCCCCATCAATAGGCATCTACTTTTAAAACAAGGATTCTTAACTTGGGATTTATGAATTTGCTTTTAAAAATATTTTTATAGCAATTTCAACATAATTGCTTTCCATTTTAGTAATCTTATGAATTTTATTTTATGCATTAAAAGCGTCATTCTGAAAAGAGATACATAGGTTTTGCCAGACTGCCAAAAGAATGTGTGACAGAAAAAAAAGTTAAGAACCCTTACTCTAGAATGATATATGCCCAGAGGTAGAAGGGATCTTAGTGGCTATCTCTAAATTGAGGCTGGGAAAGGGAAAGGACTTGCTCAAGGTCACAGAGACAAGCCAGCTCAGGTTAGTGTCACAAATATCATATTAGGTACAGGATCATAAAAAAAAATGACCCAGCCTTCCAGCCCCAGAGCATCACATCATCCCTGTAATGTAGCAGTGATTCTCTATGAGCAAAGCAGAATTGTGATAGCTCCAAAGAAACATGGGGTGCACAAATGTAGGACACCTCTCTCCCAAATGGTCATACAGACTATTTATGCCCAACCTATGGTAGAGCTTTCTGAGCTTATGTTGGTCTGATCGGGACACAATGTGCCTTGACCCTGACATAGTGATGTCATTTTGGTCTACTTTGAGTATGAAGAGACTTCTTTCCAATCTACCACTGCACTTGTGATGCCTTGACTTGATATTTGATCTACAGCTCTCAGCTTCGTGGTATTTGGTTCCAGTGCTGGCCAGAAATGAAAAGAATTGATGACATTCAAAATCTTGAATCACATTGGACACACACACACACACACACACACACACACACACACAACTGAAATTGATCTGAGTGCTAAAGCACAATGAAAATGTAGGACCATCCGAATTCTAAGGGGAATCTCTGGAGAGCAGGGTCTTAGTTAACTACTTTACAGATATCTATTTTGTCTACAATGTTATACAGTATTGATATATTGATCAGTGCCTTAGCTACAGTGTATCTTGGCTAATGTGTGTTGCACTTGTACTAAAGAGCAGGCGATAGAAGGGGAAATGGTAGAGGCAGAAAGTGGAGCGTTCATCTTCTGCTGCTGTTTCTTCACCATGGTGTCTTGTTATATTTAAGTCATAGATTGTAAAATGTTAGAGGGCAGGGGACTTTACAGTATAGAATGTCAGAGATGGCAGAGGTCTAGTAGAATTAATTATAAACCTGGAAGAGACTATAGAACATAAAAATCAGTGTTTTTAGAGGGATCTTAAACTATAGAATATTGGAACTCATACGGACTCTAGACCAAAGAATGCCAGAGCTGGGAAGGCCCTTAGAACACAGTGTCAGAGCTGGGAAGGCCCTTCGAACACAGAGTGTCAGAGCTGGGAGAGGCCTTAGAACACAGAATGTTAGAGCTGGGAGGGCCCTTAGAACATAGAATGTCAGAACTGGGAAGGGCCTTAGAACAGAAAATGTCAGACAGAATGTTAGAACTGGGAGGGACCTTAGAACACAGAATGTCACAGCTGGGAGGGCCCTTAGAACAGAAAATGTCAGAGCTGGGAAGGACCTCAGAAAATAGAGTCAGAGCTGAGAAAGCTTAAATCAGAGAAAACAGACTATTGTAATATGAGATAAAAGACCAAAGTCCACACAATTATCTTACAGATCTAAAAAAAGAAGAAAAAAAGCCCTGAATTCCTAAAAGTGACTTGCCCACGGCTCACATAACAAGTCAATGGCAGAGCCAGGCCTCAGCCTTGGTCTCATGACTACTAGTCCAGAACTCTTTCTACCATATTATATTACATGTGTAACTATAGTTCTCTTGGACAACAGTAATATTAATAAAAATGTTTCAGGTAAAGGACTGCACCAGATGACCTCTGAGGTCCCTTCCAGCTCTGAGATTCTATGCTTCCATGGCAACCCTGTAGAATATTAAAGTTATGGCCAAAGACAGAAAGGATGCTCATACACAGAGCAAGAACAAACAATTCATAAATTCATAAATTAATCTCATTTATATTGCTATGGGGCAAAATTATGTGTTTGGTCAAGCTTCTGTCCTACAGTTGCTAACGTCATTCTGGGAAAAGTCTTGACTGAGCCATGAGATGCCAAACAAACGACCCGTCTCTACATGTGCCTCTCTATCTGTCAGTCTGTCTAGCATCTAGATATATATCCAAGCATAGCATAACACTGCACTAAGATTTTTGGGACAGGCTGTATGTTGATGTTCATGTAAACTATACATACTCGTGAAATGCAAATTCAATTACCCTTGATTGTCAAACACTAATTTCCCAGGCAAAAATTTTCAGTTCAAACAGTGGTAAAATTTGATAACAAGAAAACAAAACAAAACAACACTTCAGTTAAGTATGGCAGTCATTTTACCTCCCTGATCTAGACAGGCTCCTTTTTTCTGTCCTCAGGCTCAGGTGCCCTCTGCATAGACAGGAATAATAACAACAAAAGCCAGCATTTTAAGTGTTGCAAAGCACTTCCTGAAAATGGTCTCATTTTATTCTCACAGCAGTGCTGAAAGGCGGATGCTACTATTTTCTCCGTATTACCAATGAGGAAACGGAAGCAGAGAGTGGTAAAGTGACTTGTCTAAGGTGATGCAGTAATACTCTGAGACTGGATTTGAACTCAGATCTTCCTGATCTTAGGTCTAGCAATCTCTCCACTAAACCACCTAATTGTGATTACATACACACACACGTATGTATATATGTACATATATGTATGCGAGTATGTACACATGTGTATATATGTGTGCACACGTGTATATACATGAATATGTATATACATATTGTTGTTATTCCGTCATTTTTTCAATCACTTCCATTTGGGGTTTTCTTGGCAGAGATACTGGAGTGATTTGCTATTTTCTTCTCCAGCTCATTTTCAGATGAGGAAACCAAGGCAGATGGGGTTAAATGACTTGCCAGGGATCACATAGTTAATAAGTATCCTGAGGCTGGATTTGAACTCAGATATTCCTGACTCAGCCCCAGCAGTCTGTCCACTCTCCCACCTAGCTGCCATGTATATGCATATGCATTGTTTAAATGTATGCATACATGTGCACACAACATATTTGTGTGATATAATTATGATTATAATCAGTGACATTTATATCCATTTCTGTGCCTGTAAAATGGGAAGATTGAAGGAGGCAGCCTCTCTAGGCCCCTTCTACTTCTGAGGTTCTATAACATGTGTTCATGCTTTGCTGTTGAGAATGCTTTATATGCATTCTCTCCTCTGGTACTTACAACACTGAGAATTGTCAGTTAATAAACATGTGTTAAGTATATGCACCAGGCACTGTGCAAAGATTTAGTCCCTGCCCTCAAAGAGCTTGCAATCTAATGGGAGAGACAAAGTGCAAACAACGATGTGCAAACAAGCTGTATAGGAGATAAATCCAATCTCATCTACAGAGGGAGGACATCAGCATGGAGGAGGAGGAGGAAAAGCTTCCTGTAGCAGGTG
>CM053588.1:101410162-101430083 GCA_028646515.1 Pseudochirops corinnae
GTTCTGGGTGTCTTTGGTTCTCTGAAGTGCTGAGTAAATCCTAAAAACTGGTGTATTCATTTGAAAAGTGTTTCCTCTCTCATAAAGGATTTGGGGCCTGGTGGCATAAGTAGGTCAGAGTCAGATGAACTAATCCCTGTCAATACCACAGGTTGTTGGGGCTTTTTCCCCCCAGTGTATGTTTTGTTCCCTGAGACAGCTGTTTCCATGGAAGAGTTTAGCTCTCTCCCCCGCATTGCTTGTTGTTGAAACAAGAAGCTAAGCACACCTTGATTCATCTCTTTAGCCAGGAACTTTATCAGGATTGTTCCATCACCAAAGAGAATTCAACACCTGAGCAAGTCTCCAGCTGTCTCCTGTGACTCCAGATACATGGCTCCTATAGCATGTCAGGTACAGGAGATCTTAGAACAGAGAGAGTGTGATCACAGAACATGGAATGTCAGAGCTAGAAGGTACCTTAGAACATAGACTGTAAAATGTCACAGCTGTCACACTTCAGAACCCAAAACATAGATGCCTTCATCAAGCCCGGTTACTTTTGTGATCCTTCTGGGGGCTGATACCAGGCTGGACAAACTGAACAGATCCTTCTCAGGCTTATGATTCCAAATGAAATGCTCCTCAGATGAATTAAAGTCTAAACTGTTAGAAAAAAGATAGGGATAGAATGAAAAGGAACTTAGATATTATCTATTACAGTTTCTTCATTGTACACATGAAGAAACTGAAACACAGACAGCAAAATTGACTTGCCCAGAATCATACAGCTCTTTAGCTCCACAGATTAAATTCAAACCCAGGTCTCTTGACTTCCTCTTGAGCACTTTTTAAAAAAAGATATCTTATTTCTATTTCTTTACCCTAATTGGATGAGCAGGAAAAGAATTATAAGCCAAAATTTGGGCCTGGCATTTCTATAAATCAGACACTCAATTGAAACTAACTTTACATATATATACATATATGTATATATACATGTATATGTATGTATATATTATATGTATGAGTATGTGTATATATATCCATATACACACATATATATACATCTATACACACATACACACACATGCACATACATATATATACATATCTTATTTTCTACTAAATAATCTTATACTTAATAGTATTTATGGTAGTGGAAGGAGTCCTAGATTTGAAGCCAGAAGACCTGAGTTTGAATTTTAGTGCCATATAAATGCCAGTGATTATTATTAAGTAGATACTGAATTGTTTTATGTTTTTTCATGTTAATAAGCCTTCTTCTTCCCTTTGCCACCCCCATCTCCCAAAAAAGAGTATAAGCTTAGGGAAGGTAGATTTTCAGAGCTACTTTTGTAATACTTTTAGGGTCTTTATGGTACTTAATTTAAGGCTGGACAAACTGAATTGGTCTTTTCTTTTGTAGAATGCCTTGGTTAGTTAGTACACATCTGGAATATGGTGTTCAGTTTGTGATTGGCATATTTTAAGAGACAATTTGGTCATCTAAAACATATTCAGAAACACATCCAAATGGAAGAGACCATCCTTTATTTCTATAACTTCATATTGATTATTCCCCGTGTCTGGAATTCGCTCCCTCCTCACCTCTGCTTTTTCGGTCCTTGGCATCCTTTTAGATTTTATTCAGGTGTTTTCCCATCAGGAGGCCTTTCCTGATTCCTCCAGTATTCAAACCTTCCTGAAATTCCTATGTATTTATTTATTTCTCTGGGTGCCTGATGTATCAGCAGACTCCTTGAAGAGAGGAGCTGTCGCTTATGTGCTTGTACCCCCAGTTATTTTTATGTACCTCGTATGTAATTTTATTGTCATTCGGTTGTTTCAGTTGTGTCCAAATCTTCGTGACCCCATTTGGGGTTTTTCTTGGCAAAGACACTGGAATGGTTTGCCATTTCCTTTTCTAGCTCATTTTAGATAAGGAAACTAAGGCAAAAGGGGTTAAGTGATGTGCCCAGAGTGACATACAGTAAATATCTGAGGTCGTATTTGAACTCAGAGGGATGAGTATTCGTTCCTAACTCCAGGCCTGGCACTCTAACCACTGGGCCACTTAGCTGTCCTTTGTACATAATGGATACTGATTAAATGTTAGTTAAATTGTTGAATTGAGGGCAGCCAGGATTGTGAGGAAAAGGGAGACCATGCCATATGACTGTCATATGGTAGATAGTCTGACAGTTTCAGAGTAGACTGGGGATATTTACCAATGACAGAAAAGACTTGGGTTAGAGGAGCAAGATTGTGTGTGTATGTACATGTGTGTCAAATGCTATTGTACATATATTATACATATATAAATGTATATGTGTGTGTGTATTCTAATGTCTGAAGGCCTATCCTCTGGGAGAGGAATTAGGATTGTTGTATTTATTACACAGCAGACAAATTTCCAGTCAATGGTGAAGTTATGGGAAGATAAGAGTTTCATTTAAATGAAAATGACAAAAATAACCAACATTTGTATAGTGCCTTAAGATTTTATAAATATTATATCATTTTATCTTCACAACAGCCCTAGAAGGTAGGTATTATCTCCATTTTTCAGATGAGGAAACTGAGGCTGAAAGGTTAAGTGATTTGTCCAGAGTCACATGTCTAGTAATTGTCTGAGGCTGGATTTGAACTCAACTCTTCTTGACTCTAGGACTAATGACTGTACCACCTATTTGCCTTGAAAGGAAAAATTAGTGCTGTTAATCGATCATTGGAACAGGGGCACAGTCTAAAGAATTGATATCCATACCACCTGAGATGTTAAAGCATCCTTGTCATGGATGCCATAAGTGGCATCATGGTACAGGAGAAGGAATGCTAGACCTGAAGTCAGATACCAGGCCTGATAACTTCTGGCTGACTTTGTGACCATAGATAAGTCACTCCATCTCATTTCCTTCTCAGCTTTGAGATCCCTTCCAACTCTGAAATTCTGTTATTCTACAAATTCACTTAACTTCTCTGGGCCTCAGTTTTCTCATCTATAGAATGGATACAGTGTTATTTGTACTACCTTCTGCACAGAAGTGTTATGGGGAAAGAATTTGGTGAATCTTAAGACACCTTTGAAATGGGAGCTGATGATTCAGGTAGAAATCGCTGTGAATGTCTTCTCAGTCTCCCTTTCCACTGTGAGATTATATGATTCTATGAAATGAGATAAGGTATCTGGAAGTGCCTATAGAAAAAAAGCTAAGGGCCCTATACAAATGTGAGCTACTCCCTTATTTGCTAAAGTGGGGATAATAACAGCTTTTCCTCTCCCTGTGGAACAGATTCATCATCCTAGCCTGCAAGTTGCATCCAGTTCAGAGAAAGTACCCATGTAAATATGGGAAATTACTATTCATTTTAGCTGATACACCTTCTTCTAGGGAAAAAGAATAGGGAATTGATATATTTTCTTGCACTCACAACTGCTTTCAACTCAAATAACGTGCACCGAGGATTACCTTGACCTCAAGAAATTGTTAGAAAGGCACAGGAGGAAAAAAAAGTGGAAGAAATACCGTGAACATTTAGGTCTTTGAAATCTAGTGCTATTATCATGCATCAGACTGTGAAAGGCGGTGTGATGGAATGGCACGTTATAGGGAATGCATTAAGCTGGCATCAGGAGACTCGGGTTTGGATCCTGACTGTACCATTTACTGGTGGCATGACCGAATAAGTCGTGCCTTCCCTAGCCACCACCTTAAAAAAGGGGGGGGTGAAAAGAGTGGCACTAGCTGGCATAAGGGATCTTGTAAGGACTCGGTTAAATCAATGGATACTGTAAATGCTGTTATTGAGAATAGCAGGTTTGTAGTTGCATATAAGTTGTATGAGAGAATCCTGGAAATCCAGACCAAGAAGACTGAGACTGGAAAGAGCTGCCATTTATCAATCATTATTTGTTAGTACAGTATAGTGGGAAGAACACTGATTCTTGGAGTAAGAGGACCATGGTTCAAATCCCACTTCTGTTGCTTATGACCTATCTGACTCAGTGCAAATGATATCACCTTCCTAAATCAAAGTTTCCCAATCTATAAAATAAGGAGGTTGAAGTTGATGGCCTTTGAGGTCCAATTCAACTCTGTCTGGGACCTTTATTTCATAATTACTATTGCCATTTTCATAATTGTTTTTATTTAGTTGGGCAAGGATCACTCAGCTGTCCCCATGTGCACAAGGACAGCCAGAATGCAGTAGAATGGAGGTTTGAAGACTAGGAAACATGTCTTAGGAGGATTCCTTGAAGGAAATGAGGACGTTTGACTTGGAAAAGGGAAAATTTAAAGAGGACATCATCACTTTCTTTACAAATCTCAAAGATTAGAAGATTAGATTCCATTCTGCTTGAGCCCAGAGAACCATGAGCAGTGGGTTGATATTCCAGGGAGGCAGATATTGATTTTATAAAGACATTGGTAGCAATTCAAACTATTCATCAACAGAATTGGCTGGCTTCTGAGCACTAACCATGTGATTGGGGCAAGTCACCTCCTTTTTTTTGGGTCTAGACTAGAATCATTATCATAGCCAGGCTCTAATATTCCATGTTCAATGTTCTCACCACCAAAGTCTTTGGCACTATCTTATATTTCAACATCAGAAACTGATGTGATTTTTGGAAATGATCTCAAAGAGGAGGAATCACCATCTGTTTTGCCATTGCACACTAAGGACCATGAGAACTATCCAGTGGACTTGCAGTTGAAGTCTTCATATATGTTCTCTCCTCCATTAGGATGTGACTGCTTGTGAGTAGGGACCATGTGACTTCTCTATTCATATCCCTAACACTTAGCACAGTGCTTTGCACAGAATAAGTGCTAAATAAATGCTTTTTAAATTCATTTTCCCATTTGGTGTTCTGATGGTCTGATGGCCTTTGAATTCTGTGTTCTAAAGTCTCTTCTAACACCATCTTGTTATATTAGAACACTGTTAGTGTGTTCTACAAGCTGCATCCTGTGATGAGGATGAGGGTGATTCTGAGCCCTTGATTCTATGAGACAGAGTTCTTGTGGTCTGACCCAGGGGCATCAGGCTGCCAATTGTGGACGGCCTGGGTTGGCTTGAGGGAGCTCTCAGTGTGCTTGCAACATCATGTGCATCCCTTCCTGTATTTGCCTAGCAAAGAACCATTGGGAATCATGGGATTGCATTTTTTTCCTTCAAGTCTGAATTTCCTCGCCTTTGTGACTCATAGAGTTATTTCAGCCACTCTCTTCTTCTCACATGTGAGTGATCTAATGGTCTTATGGTACTGCACTCAGGGACAAGGGGCGGGCAAGAGAGAGTTTCTTGAAATAGAGCAATCTCCATGGCTGAAGGTCAGGCTGAAGGAATAACTGGCTGGTAATGGGTTGGGAAGCAGACAAAAAGGCAAGAGGAGAGTGATGCTAGCTAGGCCATCCATTCTCTCTCAGTTCAAACCATCTCAGTACTTTCAATTAAGACAGCCATTCCTAGAAGTGGTATAGTGGAAAGAGAAGGTGCTTTGGAATCAGGAAGACCTGAGTGTGAATCCTACCTCAGTCATTTACTATCTTCATGACACTGGGCAGGTCACTTTTATTTGTCACAGACTCAGTTTCCTTATCCATGAAATGAAAATATTATAATAGTAGGGTTGGGCTCTTATAAGGATCAGATAAGACAATGTATGAAAAGGGTTTGACAGCTTATAGTGCTACAGAAAACACTATATAAATGCTAGTTTATATACAGTGCTAGATGATTTTATCCTCATCCTCATCATCATGATTAGTGGTCTGTATTCTCAGAGTTGGGAAGGAAAAGACAGGGTCCTTGGGTATATTTAAAAAGCAGAGTGGCTTCAGAACCCATAGGAGTGATTCACGAGTGTGGTTCCAGTGTTTCTGCTCAAGATCCCAGAAGCTCAGAGCTGGCAGGACCCTCAGGGGTCATTTTTGCCCCACATCCCATCTCATGTCTCTGCCTATACATGAGAGGTGGACTCTTATCTGGTTTCCACTTAAACACTTCCGGTGACAAGGAGTAAGCAAACTCTCCCACTAGGCAACCTTTTGCATTATTATATTGGCTCCATTGTTAGGAACATCTTTTCTGTTGGGTTAGATCAGTGTCCTGTAATTTACCACACTAATCTGAGTAGGGAGAAGCTACTGATGTTCCTAGTATCAACCATTTTGCTGGATTATTCAAAGAATTTCCTAATCAGTCTCCATGACCCAAGGTTCCCCTTACATACTCTATACTGCCCAACTCTGCTAGATTTTTCTTCTAAAAATTCTGTTTTAATTTTATATAATGACAGAACCTTAGAACTGATGGGGACCTCAGGGATTGTTTACTTTATCCTGCCAATAAAGCATGAATTCTTTCTAAAACATTCCAGAAAAGTGGTCATCCAGCCCCAACTGAAGATTTTCAATGACAGGAAACTCATTATCTTATAATACAGCCCATTTCATTTCTAGACAAGTTTGTTCCCATCACTTGGAAAATTTAGGGAGGACTTGGTAGTAGTTATAGGGTATAGAGGGAAGATGAATAGAAGTGTGTGTGTCTTCTCCCTGAACTAAAAATCAATCAATTAAAATTCAAACAATCAAGTATATTATATACGATAATTTTGATTTCTCTTGTATGAATTCACATATGTAAAGCACTTTGTAAATCTCAAAGTATTATTGTTGTTATTTGCAATTGACGAAACTACTTTCATAATAGTTCTGTGGATTAGGTAGTGGAAGTATTAATATTACACTTTTACAGATGAAATTGGGACTCAGGAAGGCAAGATACGTCATCTAAGGTCACACAGATAATCAGTATTGGACCCAGAAGCCCAAACCAAGGCATATTATAAACCTCTGAGAACTTTTTCCACTAATTCTCACAAGATGGAGGAGAATAGGAGTGAAGATGACATTCTGGGCACATGAAGATATCCTGGGTAAAGCTATAGAGGGGACCCATGCTCAAATAATCTTGGCCCTCTGGTGATCGTGAGCATGAGCTCAGGGTTAAGGAAATGTCTTCATATGAACAGGATACAATTTCAGCAAAAGTGAAATCACATAGACCAATGGTGGAAATATTCCTGAAGAGTGAATGTTCATCAGGAATCCGACTTTGGGGAAGCTTATGAACCTTAGAGAGGGGTTCAGAGCACCAGCAGGGACTGATAATGACTGATAATGGGTCTAAACTAAACTTTCTATCTATCCAAACTTGTAGCACTGGATTCTTTACACAGCTCCCTCTGCTTTTCCCTCTTGGCATTGTGTATGTATCTTACTGTCCACCTATGTATGCGCCTATTGTTTTCTCCATTATAATGTAAGCCCCTTGAGGGCAGGGGCTGTTTTCATGATTCATTTATTCATTCATTCATTTATCTATTACATATCCCCAGCACTGCAGGGCTTAGCACATTGTAATAATGCTTGTTGATTTAGTAGTCAACTGACCCATTGATTAACCAGTCAGTTGACTCATAGGTACTTGATAAATGCTTGTGAATAGTGCAATTGTTTTCTATTTATTATTCATCTGTGTCCTATCACACCTGCTAGATTACAAGCTCCCTCTTAGGGCAGCTCTTTCTGTTTCCCCTAGGGCCTACTAACAACAACTGATTTCTAGACAGTATTTTTAAAATGTTATCTTAACTTTATAATAGCCTTGTGAAGTAGGTACTACAAGAATTATTATTTCTATTTTACAAACCTAGGCTCAGAAAAGTTACTGACTTTCCCATAGTCACAGAGCTAGCAGATATCAGAGAAGTCAGAATTAGAAGCAATGAGTGGGATGCCAGAGGGTCAGTTGAAGTTTGATGTAAGAACAAATTTCCCAACAGCTAGAGCTGTTCAGAAGCGCGGAGGTGGGTCAGTTTCCCCTAATTGGAGGTCTTCAAACCTTGTCAGGTATGCTGTAAAGGGATGTTTTTCCCCAGGTACAGCCTGGACTGGTTGGACTTAGAGATCTCTTCCCACTCTGGGATTCTGTGAATCTTAGATACTTTGTAGGAATCCAGATTTGAAGGAAGAGAGGCCCCATACCAATTACTTTCACATTTCTTTCAAAACAAGACAGAAAAACCCAGAGACTGGCCATAATGTTTTCTCCAGAAAGCAGCTGAGCCGCTGAATTAGCTTCAGTAAAAGTAGAATAGCCTTTGACCTTCTGGATGCCCTAGTCTGACCTTCATCCATCCTACTGTCTCCTTGACAAGGTTCCTTATGGGAACTGAGTCTCTGAGGATGGAATGAATGTGATTCTCCCAAGGCCAAACTGCTGCTAATCTATAGATGGGACTTGATTCCAGATCTCCCAACTCTAGAGCCAAGCCACTGTAACATGCTGCCTCTTCTATGAGTTTACACTTAGACCGAAGTATGCTTTTGAAAAAGATGAAACTACCTTTAAAAGCAGAAGTCACATGGGGGAGAGAAGCACAGATTTTAGAGGAGCCAAGAGAGAAAGGATGAGGTGCTTGGGACTTCCTAAGTTTATCCCTATAAGCCCAGTAGGCGGGTAAAGAAATGATTCATTACCTGATAAAGCGTGATCAGACTGGATTCTCTAATACCCTCAGCAGGTGCAAGATTTATTTAGAAAATACTGATTGTACCACCAAGCAGTGAACAAGTATCAACATGGCAAAAGCCTGGGATTATGGAACGAAGGAGAGGGAAGAACCACTTGTAGGCTTCCAGCCTGGAAAATAATTACAAGAATCATAACAAAAACTGATATTTACATAATACCTTATGATTACAGAGCACTTTATGTCCATTATCTCATGTGATCCCCACAATATTTCCATGAGGTAAACAAGCCAAAAAGGATATTGCCATTTTACAGAGGGGGAAACTGAGGCTCAAGAGTGAAGTGATCTGCCCAGGATTACAAAGCAAGGAGGTAGAATAGCTAGGATTTGAATTCTGGCACAGTGCCCGAGACCTTAATAAATACTTGTTCTTTTCTTTTCTTTTGTGGGGTTAAATGACTTATGCATGTTCACATAGCTAATAAGTGCCTGACGCCAGATTTGAACTCTTCATTCTCCTCACTCCAGGGCCAGCACTCTATCCACTGTGCTGCCAATTTAAGTACTTGTTAAAGTGAACTTATTTCTCCTGATTCTTAGTCCTAGGATCCCTTCCCCTGGCAGACATGGGATAATTCTGAAATGAAACCAATTTTGGAAAAATAAGGGGGTGGGGGTGGGAAAGAGTATCCGATGAGATCTCTGGGCTCAGAAATATGGGATTGGAGCTAAGTTTAGAAGTCCAGACTGAGAATATAAATTGAAACTAATTCACAATAGTCTTACCCACTAAATACTTTGTGCTATCAGGCAAGTCATTAGCTTCCCTCCTTGGGCTCCATTTCCCTCATCTGTTCAGTAAGAATATTGGACCGGATGCTCACTAAAGTTTTTCGCTTTGACAGCCTATGTCCTGATGTTCTTTATTGTAGCATCTTTTGTATCTCTAGCGTTATACATTCCAAGGTCCCTTTCAGCTTGGACATTCAGCATTTCTAGGTCCCTTCCAGCTTGATAGTTTATGTTCTTCCATGGCAAGCACACTGGATTTGGAATCAGAGACCCTTGGGTAAAATCCTGGTTCTGCTAATATCTGTATAACTTGGGCAAGGCACAATTTCCCAGGGCCTCCTTTTCCTGAACATCATTCAGTAGAACTATATGATAGCTAAGGTTCTTTGAAATAGAGGAGTGATGAAATCTCCAAGGTTCCCTTCTAGCTCTATTTTTCTGTGTTTGAAAGCTTCTTCCATCTGTGATATTCTGATTCTAGTCTATTAACTCTGTTGGTAGAGTTGATGACAGAAGCCAATAGTAGTGACTGATACTTGTATAGCCCTTAAAAGTTCACAAAGCATTTAAGGATATATTATCTCATTGGAGCTATACAACACCCCTCTTAGGTAGATATCATTACCCCATCTTAATAGATACAGAAACTGAGGCTCAGGCTGTTCAACCTTCCTAGGAGCATCCAATTAATAGGTGGCAAAGGCAGTATTTGAATCCAGGCCTTCCTGACTGCAAATCCAGCACTCTATCCACAATGCCACATTCTGGTATACAAAGCGAGAGCAGAAGCTAGCAGACAAGACCTTGGGACAAAGTCACAAATAGGGGACAGGAAAAAGATAGAATAGGATAAAAGGGAAATGAGCTTAAAGAAGGAGGAGGAAATCTACAGAAATAAACTGTCCCTAATACTAGACCACCTAATGGGTTCAGACATCTCTAAACAACATAAACAAAATCAGCAGCTATTCTGGTGCATTTCAGAATATCAGGTATTAGAACGGAACTAAACACACATTAAAAAAAAAGCAGAATATAAAAATAACTATTGTTACCAAGGAAGAGAATCCATATGGAACAAAAACTTGAGGCAGGGTTGGGGGAGCTGAGATACAGCAGCCTAGGGGCCTGATGGTTGTACCTCAGAATTTAGAGGCCTTCCAGCAAAGAGTGGCAAGTCCATAAATCCCCCAAATCTCAGAAATGGAAGGCAACCTCAGTGTTTCTTTTATCCTGCTCCTGCCTGAAGTAGATGATCCCTTTGCAATATCTGCCACAAATGTTATTCTGCATCCTTCCAAAACCTATCCTACAATATGGCAGCACCCTAATTTAGGAAAGAAGTGTTCATTGTCAGGGAGGTCTTATATTTACCCCAAATCTGCATCTCTTCAGCTTTTAACTGTTGTTTCTAGTCTGGTCCTCTGGAGCTAAGAGATGGTGTGAACTATTTTCCGTGGGAATGCCTTTTAGATATTTAAACCTAGGTACTCTTACTCAAAAGCTTAGATTTTTCTCCAATACCGAATCAGAAGAATTAGCAGACCTTGAAAGAAAGCAGTGGCAGGAACATCGGCTCTGGATTCAGAACATGGATTCAAGTTCCATCTGTATCATTTCCAGGAAGGTACCAGAGTCAGCTTGTGTTTCTATGTGCCAGGCACTGTGCCAAGTGCTGGTGATACAAAAAGGAGCAAAAGATAGTCCCTACCCTCACAATCTAATGGGGCCAATAGGTATAAACAAGCTATACACAGGATACATAGGAAATAATTAATAGAGAATTAAGAAGAGATGGATTAGTTTGATTAAAACATGGAATATAGGAAGGAGATAAAGCCTTAAAGGTAGAGTGGAGCCAGATAATAGATAGCCTTGAACATTAGGCTCAGGTTTGTTTGCTTTTTACTTTATTTTTAAGGCTAGTTGGTTGGTTATCTTCCTTCGTTCTCAGAGAGGATTAAAATGACATTGCTGTGCTAGAGTCAAGTTTCAATGTGTCAGATTGGCTCATCAGACCAATATGAGTAAGTGAGGACCCACTGAAGGGTTTTGATCAGGGCATTGACGTGCTGAGACTTATGCCTAAGGAAGATTATCTTGGCTGCTGTGTGGAGGCTGAAGTTATATAAGAGAGAAGAGAGCCTGGAGGCAGGGAGGTCAGTTAGGAGGCTATGATTATAATACAAGGGAAAGGTGATGAGGGCCAGAAATAGGATGATGGCAATGGGCTTAGAAAGGAGGGGACAGATTCAGAGACTGCAAGGATAGAATTAGCAGGGCTTGGCACCTGACTGGAGGAGGTTGGGGGCTGAGGAGAGAGGTGAGGGAGCATGGACTCTGGATTCAGAACATGGGTTCCAATTCTATTTCTGTCATGGTGAGTGAGAAGAAGGATATAATCTAAAAGAAGACAGAAGAACCTGGATAAGGAAGAAGTTTGAGAACATGCCTGAAAGGCATGATGGGAGCTTCTTAGCTGAGAATACCAAGAAAACAGCAGTTCAGGTCTAGGATATTTGATGCATTTAGGAGGCTGAAATCATGCTGTCTTGCGTTGTTCTTTTAGAAAAAGCATTTAAACCATGGGACACAACAACATATTTCTACACAATTATTGACTCCTGGAGTTGTGGTGTTTTAAGGCATCAAGTTGGGCAAAGAAGCCCCAGTGACTAACTACTTGAGAAGTACAATAATTGCCTTGAAACAAGCCTCCCAGGGAGCAGTGTTGCCAACCTGGAATGAAATTTGTATCTGGGAAATGAGAAAACTGGGTCAAGCAGTGAAGGTTTCAGGTACTAAAGAGATCAGCCTGATGGTGGTCTCAGAGTCAGCCAGTGTTTGTCCTACCCCACGCCCACTGCCAACAGCTTCCTTCATAAGGCAAGGTTTGGAAGACTTGTGTGCCCCTGTGCCACTCCCACCCCTCAAGTCCCTTCTCCTTCACTCTTAGTGACTGTGGCTTCTTGCTTTGTAAGGAGAAGGGGAATGGGGAGGTGTCAGGAGGGACTAGGGTAGAAACAACAGTTGAATTAAATGCATTTTAGTAAACCTGCTTTCCAGGAACTCAGAACTCTTGTGCAGACCTACAAGGAAGACAGAGGTAGGGATGGTGAAGGGAAAGGAAGTGGGACCTTTTGCTGATCATCTTCTGAAAATATCCATACATTTAGAGCTGGAAAGAACTTTAGAAATCACCTAGTTCAACCCCCCTTACTCTATAAACAGAGAGAATGAGGCCCAGAGACACTAAGTGAATTGTCCAATGTCCCACAAACAGTAGAGAATCAGACCTCAGAATCTGAACCCATGCTTTTCAAAAAATTCTAATTCACTATACTATACTAGCCTGTCTCTCAGACTCCTATCAATGTTCTCAATGTTAAGAAAAAAAGTTTTAATCCTTTGATTGATGTGGAAAATACCCCAGGGATGCTACCTTAGGGAACTTCTGTTAGTTCACAGAAAACTGATTTTAGAAAGTTAAATCTGTAATGGCCTTTGTGTCTCTCTTGACAAGTAAGATGAGTTCACCTTGTTTTTCCATTTATCGGCCCCTCCCTGTCCTGATCCTCAGCTGTCCCTCCCCTCACTTCATCACATGTGCACATTTTATAAAAGTCCCAAGAAATGCCCACTGAGACCCAGGCACTGAAGAGAGAAATAAGTAGGCTTTGACCTGTCCATCCACAACCATGTATTCCAGCTGTTTGGCCACTGAAGGAAAGAAAGAAAAGAAGAGAGGACAGGAGAGAAGAAGAAAAGTGAAGACATTGGAAACAGGGGCAATAGTAATGATAACAAGATTTTTATTTATATAATTTATTTAATAATAATAATTTGTGTAGTACTTTAAAGTTTCCAAAATGCTTTTACACATATTAACTCATTTAGCCTTCACAACAACAGTGGGACGTAGGTGCTACTATCATCCCCATTTTGCAGATGAGGAAACTAAGACATAGAAAGATTATGTCGTTTGTTCAGGGTCACACAACTAGTTGGTGTGTGAGGCAATATTTAAACTTAGGTCTTCCTGACTCACGTCTAGCACTCTATTCACTGCATGTCCTCAATATTGGCTTCTCAGAAGGAAGAATACATTTAGAAAAAAAAAACATAACTAGTTTAGTGTTATCTAATTAGAAAACATTAGGTTCTTATAACAGAATGTCAGAGCTGGGAGAGACTTGAGAACGCATAATGTAAGAACATAGATGATATAGGATGTCAGAGTTTGGAGGATCCGTAGAGCAAAGAACTTAGAACAGTGAACATGGAATGCTTAAGCGATATGGAACCTCAGAGATCATCTAGCCCAGACTCCTCATTTTCCACATGAGGAAGCTCCTGCAGCCCACACAGGCCTTTTTCCTGTCTTTGAAATCCTCCCTTGACACTGACTATCTCCATCTCCCTCTACAACTTACTCAAATAATTTTGTCTTCTCTCCTCAGTTCACGTGTGTAAATCACATCTCCTCATCTAGCCTGAACATCTGTTGGGCAGGAAGGCAGGAATCACACTGAATCTTGTTTTTTTTTCTTATCCTCTCCTGAGCCCAGCACAGTGCTAGGTGTACCATAAAAATCCAGTAAGTACTAATTGAATCAAATTGTTGAGCTAGGACATAGAACAATATCCTTAAATTTAATTAGGTGACATTTAATATAGATCAATCATGCCCTTGGGATCTCCACAAAAAAAAAAAAATCTCTTCACAAAATAAGATGAGGGAGGCATGGCAGTTCATCTGAAAAAAGATCTCAGCAGTTTGATGGACCACAAGCTCTATAGAGGTTAGCAGTATGATATGGCTACCAAAAATATATATTTAAGAAAATAATATGATTTGGGGATAGCTTTAACAGAGGCCTAATATGAGGCTTTAGGGCATAATAGATAGGAGTGGAAACCAGAAAGACTTCAGTCTTGTTCCTGATAAACTGGTATTGTGTAGCAAACACCAGTTTGTTGTCTAAGACTTGAAATCACAGAATTGTAAATCTGTGTCAGTGGAAGGGGTTTCTATGACGTATGTTGCCCCATCAGCCATGAATTCACAGATCTAGAACCCAGACCCTCACTCACAGACCAAGAGGAGGGAGAGGCTGGCTGTCCTCTGCCCTGAGCAGAACACGTCTGGAGTGTTGTGTGCCAACATTTCAGGGGAGGCACTGAGAAGGGGGAGAATATCAAGAGCCTGCTGATGGCCTGGTGAAAGGTGGCAAGTGCATTATGAATGATCACTAATTAACAGAAATGAAGATATTTCACCAGATTAAAAGAAGGAGAGAACAGCAGCACCTACCTCCTGGGATTGCTGTGAGGGTCATGAGATCATACTTGTAAAGTACTCAGCACAGTGCCTGGCACATAGGCACTGTGGGGGCGCTGGGAAGGGGGAAAATAGGGCCATGCTTATTTGAAAGGCCAAAGGTGTTAGTGGGGAAGAGAGATTAGCCACGTGCTTGTACTCAGAGAAGCAAACTAGGAGAGGTGAGGGGGGACAGCAAAGAGGCAAGTGGTGACTTCCTGGCAAGAAAAATCCAGAAAGGTCCAGATATAGAAGAGAAACAAATTATTGTAGCACTGAGACTATGATATGTTCGTAGCGGAAACCTAAAAGGATCTCTCCTGGGCAGAGATTTGAGTTACCAAGAAGACCTGAGTTCAAATCCTGCCTCAGACACTTACTAGCTGTGTGACCCTGGGAAAGTCACTTAACCTTGCCTGCTTCAGTTTCCTCCTTGGTAAAACGAGGATAATCATAGTACCTACCGCCCAGGGTTGTTGTGAGGATCAAATGAGGTAGTAAAGGTCAAAGTGCTTGACGTGGTGCTTGGCAAATAGTAGGTGCTGTATAAATATAGTTGTTCAGTTGTTTTAGTCATACCCAACTCTCAGTGACCTCATTTGGGGTTCTTCGCAAAGATACTGGAGTGGTTTGCCATTTCCTTCTCCAGCTTATTTTATACATGAGAAACTGAGTCAAACAAGGTTAAATGACTTGTCCAGGATCACACAGCAAGTAAGTGTCTGAGGCCAGGTCCGAACTTGGGTCTTCCTGATCCCTGGTCTGCACTCTATCCATGGAGCCACCTAGCTGCCCCATATAAATGTTAAATATTATAATAATAATAATTATTATTGAGTATATTCTTGATTTCAAAGTATGTGATGATTGCATCAGACTGAGCCTCTTGCTCCCTTGTGCTTGTCTCATTACTAATACACGTTGGTCTAATTGAGAGTGTAGAACACAGAGCACAGAACCCACCAATACCGCTGCTGATTCCCTAGAGCAGAGCCCCATGGCCCACATGGTCCTCACTTGTCCAATGCCTCACTTAGCAACTGTGGAAGGACGTTGCCCAGGATCATGCAGCTCAGCCTCAGTTTCATAACAGAACTTATCTCCCCCAGTTGTCCTGAGGATCAGAGGAGCTATTTGTAAAGTGTATAGCACAGTTAAAGGCACATAATAGGTGCTATATAAGTGCTCATTCCCTTCTTCTTTTCTTCCCCAAGAGAATGTGAATTCCTTGAGAACAGGGACCCCAAGGATGCCTTTCTTTGTATCCCTGGTGCTTAACATATAATAAATTCTTGTTGACTGACTTACAACAGAGAAAAAGTAGAAATATCAGTAGCTTTGGGCTCCATGTTATTCCATTTTGAATCAGAAAACCACATTTCAAATCCCAGCTTCGCCATGGGCTGCTGGGTCAAGTCACTTAAACTCCCTGGGCCTCAGTTCCCTCGTCTGCAAAATGAGACAATTGAAATAGATGACCTCTGGGGTCCCTTCTGGTTCCAAATCTGTGATCCCATGCTCTGGCGTGCAGATGGATACTCAGTTGTGCTCTGTGGAAGATGGGTTCTTTGGGTAGATGAATAGACTGGCCTTTTTCCGGTTGGAGTTTTGAGAGACTTGGGCTAGAGAGGGAAGCATTAAAAGCACTTCTAAGTGCTGTGTTTTTGACAAAGTTTTACAGATCATGTTGGTACCAAGAGTTGGTGTTGTTGGATGTGTGTAGGAGTTTTTTGTTTTGTTTTGTTTTTTTGTAGATGGCTGTTTTTTGTTTGGTTTGGTTTTATTTTAAATAGTGGGACCAGGAAAGTCCATTCCCGGGGAAGCCACAAAGAAGGAAAAACGAAGAGACTTCCCAGCTGTATTTGCTGTTTGGTTTCAGCTTGGGAGCTCCTTGTAGAAACACGCTTTTCTGAAAAATATTCCAGCAACAGGAGGTAAAACCAAAGGCACCACCCACAGAATAAAACAGTCCAAATGGTCTTTGTCCAGACTTTGTGAATATTTCTCTCCTTGATTATCATGTGGATTTATTTCTATGGCCCAGATCTTTAGAAGGCTCTAGACATTTCCCAGTGGAGGAGCTGTGAATTCTCAGAACATCCCAACGAAGGGGCAAGGATAAATAGCATCATATCTTCTGTTTAATGCATAAGATAAGTGAGGCCAGAACCAAGAGTGAGGCCAGATAACAGACATTCTTATCTAGGTGGGATTAAGGCCTTTAATGACCAGGTCCCACTCTGCCAGTCCAGCCTGATTCCTTCTACTTGGGAGATATACTAGACATGAGTGTAGTGTAAGTCACAGACATTAGAGCCATGAGATCTGGCACAAGTCTGAGAAATTACCAGATTCAGCATCTTCATTGTACAGGCAAGGAATCGGAGGCTGAGAAAGGGAAAGAGGTCTGTTCAGAGTCACATAAGGAATAAGAAATAGAGATGGAATCTGAACCCAAATACTCTGACTTTGAACCCTGTGTTCTTTCCACTAGAATTCAGTTTCTTAAGTGTTCATTAAGGGTCTGCTGTCTGCTTTGCACTAAGCCCTGAGGAACATACACACTTTAGATAGGGTGAGGCCTCCAGCCCTAATGATGCTCTCAATCTAGTAGATGAACGTGACACGGACATAGCTATCTGGTGACTCAGTGGATAGAGTACTGAACCTGGAGTCAGGAAGACCTGAGTTAAGATCCAGCCTTGGGCACTTACTAGTTGTGTGACCTTGGCTGGGCAAGTCACTTAACTGAAACCTGCCTCAGTTTCCTCATCTGTATATTGATGATAATAATAGCATCCGCCTCCCAGAATTATTGTGAAGACAAAATTAGATATTTGTAAAGCAATCTGCAAACCTTAAAGCTCTATATAAATGCTATTTCCTGTTAAAATTTCTCATTCGAAAATAATATGTAAGTTCATTGAAGAGATGTAGAACAAAGTACTATATGAAGTCTGAAGTCCAACTCATTAACCACACTGGCATTGAGGGGATAAAGGAAAACTTCATGGAGAAGGCAGCATTTAAATTGGACTTTAAAGACTGAGTAAAAAATGAGCCTGCAGGAGAAATTTGAGCTAATGTTATATCCTAGCACGTACCAGTGTTTTGGGGACTTACTGAGTGGTTGGCTGGTGTTTTTATACCAACAATTCAGATGGGGAAGTGTTGCATTAAGCAATAAACCTTTATTATGGTACATTTTCACAAATAGGGGAAGGTCCAAGGCCTTAAATGAAGGGAGCTACAGGGGTGGGGGAGTGGGCCAAGTAAGGGGCAACAAGGGAAGAATAAGACCAGGAAGTTCCGAAGCAATGGTCCTTGTTTCAGTGCTGAGAGAGAAAGGAGGAATCAAGATTATAGATTCAGATCTGCAAGGGACCTCAGGGTCCATTTGGTCCAATTTATAGGGGAGGAAACTGAGGCACAGGGAAAATTAGTCTGAAGTCACACAAGTAATAAGTGGCCACAGAGCTGTAAATTTAATCCAGGTCCTTTGATTTCATTATATTTTCTCTGTACCATGCTGGATGTATGGAAGGGAGTTTATTCTTAAAGCAAAGGCAGCTTGCTACAAGTGAATCTTAGGGGTTTCAGAGAGGCCCTCAAATCAGAAAAGTATGGGGGACTGTTCTATACCAGAAAGAAGGATTTAAGTCTTACCCCCTGTAACTTACTGCTCATGTGACCGTGGGCATGTCACCTTAACCGTCTCTGGGACTCTGTTTCCCGTTCTGTAGAACAATGGGTAAGTAATTTCCCCAGTAATAACCTCACAGGGTTTTTTGGCAGGTTAAGACTTTAAAAACCAGTAGAATGTAAGCCCCCTGAAGGCAAGGACAGCTTTCCATTTTTACCTTTGTAGTCCTGGTGCCCCACAGAGGCTTTGCACATAGATGTTGCTTAATAATCATTTGTTATTATTAAACCAGAGTCACAAAATCTCAGAGCTAAAAGGGATCTCAGAGGCCTGCTGACCCAACTCGCACCTGATGCCCAAGAAATAGTCATCCAGCAAAGACTTCTGGTGAGGGGCAGCCCCCTATTGCCTCAGGCCACTCCCTCCCCCTGGGAATAGGTCTGTGTTGGGAAGATTTTTATGCATGGTAGACCTGAGTTGTGAATCCTATGTAACATACACCTCTACTGTATACAGCTTCCTAATGGAGCCTGGCACAGATGGAGACTGGTCCAGATTCTGTGACTTGGTTCTTATCATCTCTTTCAATGACCACCCTCCCCCACCCCCAAGCTGGAATCATAGAATAAATGAATGAAAAAATGCCTTTTAAATGATTACTCCATGTCAAGTGCATAGTGCTTAGCCCTGGGGGTGTAAGTACACAAGGCACTCACACTTACAGCTGTAGAGTTACCCATGGCCCTGGGAAAGTCACTCAACCTCCACCTGCCTCGGTTGCCTCATCTGTAATGTGGGAATAACAATACCACCTATTCCAGAGGGTTGTATCCAGAGATGTTTGGGAAGCACTTTGCAAACCTTAAAGCACTGTGTAAATGCTAGAGACCATCATCATCGTCATTAACAATAAGTGAAAGGCCATCAGCTCCCTCCAGCTCTCTTATTGTACAGAGGAGCAAACTGAAGAACAGAGAGAGTAAGGGACTTGCCCAGGGTCACACAGCTAATAATCTGAATCAGGATTTGAACCCACGTCTCCCTGACTTCCATTCCCTTTCCACTGCTCTATTCTGCCTCTTGGCTTCTCTAAATACTGCCCATCTTCTATTTCCTTTATAAAGCCTGTGCAGATAATGGCATCTCACAGTGAATTTGTCCCTTCTCTGAACTTCTAGACTACTTGCAGTGATTATCCCAGGTTTAGCCTTTTTTGTTGTTGAGTCATTTTTCAGTCCTGTCTGACTCTCTCAACCCCATTTGGGGTTTTTGCCTTGGCAAAGCTGCTGAAACAATTTACCATTTCCTTCTCTAACTCATTTTACAGTTGAAAAGCTCAGGCAAACAGGGTTAAGTGACTTGGCCAGGATTACACAGTTAGTGTCTGAGGATAGATTTGAACTCAGGAAGATGAATCTTCCAGACTCCAGGTCTGGTCCTCTGTCCATTGTGCTACCTAGCAATCCCATTTGTCATTCAGTCATTTCAGTCAGGTCTGACTCTTTGTGACCACATTTGGGGTTTTTTGGGCAGATACTGGAGTGGTGTAACAATACTGGGATTTGAAGATCTTCCATGCCCCTTGAGCTTGCTGACGTAGCAGGAAGGGGTGGAGCAAGAGAACGCTGGAACC
>CM053588.1:101430583-101464370 GCA_028646515.1 Pseudochirops corinnae
CTTTTTCTTTCTTTCTTCCTTCCTTCCTTTCTTCCTTCCTTCATTTCTTCCTTCCTTTTTATTTCTTTCTTCCTTTCTTCCTTTTCTTTCTTTTTTCTTCTTTCTCTCTGTTTCTTTTTCTTCTCTTCCTTCTTTTTTCTTTCCTTCCTTTCTTTTTCCCTCCTTCCTTCCTTTCTCCCTTCCTTTCTTCCTTCTTTCTTTCCTTCCTTCCTAGTTGCATGAACTTCTAACACAGCAATTGTGCCCTCAAATTATTCATAAGATTTTTAGCCCTAGAAGGAACCTCAGAGATCTTATGGCTATTCAACCTCAGGCAAGTCACTATAATTTTATGGGTCTCACTTCTTTACTCCATAAAATGAGAATTTGAATTTGAGCTTTTCCTGTTCTATCACTTAGTAGCTGTGTGTATTTGCTAAATGGATTCCACTCTCTGAGCCTCAGTTCAATAAGTATTTCTTAAGTTCCCACTATGAGCAGGGTACTTGACCAGGCACTGGAAATAGAAAGACAATAATTGAAACGTCCCTGCCTTCTTAGAGCTTCACATTCTAATGAAGGGACACAGCAGATACCAATAAGAAAATACAAAGTCAAATGGAGATAATGATCTTTGAGCTTCCAATATCACAGGGTTGTTGTGAGGAAAGCATTTTGTATTTTCTGGACAAACCCGTAAGAGCAATTCCACTCTCGGCACCCTTTTTTTTCTCCTGGACACATTATGGGGACTGCTGGAAATTGCCCTAGTTCGTTTATTTTGAGCTTTTCACCATGGACAGGGATAAATGCTAAAAGGAGAATCAGAGGGGAAATGGAGTCATGGCTAATTTAAAAGGAATATATACTATATGAACATTGGTTCAAGGCAGATTTCTTCATCAAGGAGGGCTGTTAGGTCCGTTTTATATCCAAGGAAAGATGTGATGTTTGAAGATCCCCGGCTGACATAGAGGTGAAGATTTTTGCTTTCCTTCCCCCATGTACCACTGAAGCCCACAGGAAGGTAATTAGGCATGGAGTGCTTTAATTAAATTTCTGATTTTTTAATTTTTCCGAACTTCGGGGGTGCTGGCATTTCATGTTGTGAAAGCAATAGTTAATGAGAGCAAGATTTCCCTTGGTATCTTGGAGCTGATAAAATCCTGAGATGAGGAGGCCTGGGGTCCCCATCTACCCTCAGCTCTGACACTATTACCTCCTTGAAAACCATCTCAAACATCAGATGGAGAGATTCCATGTTGATTTCAAAGTCAAAAGAAAGGAAACAGAAAACCTGGCAGAGCCATGAAGTAGTGGAAAGAGCGTTGGCCCAAGGTCACATGGCTGGTAAGAGGCAAAGCTCAGATTCAAAGCCACATACTCTGGCTCTAAGGCAAGGCCCTTTTCTACCTCCTCATCCTGGCTACAGGGGCCAGGGGCTTAACCAACTATCATTATTATTTTCTTTAGTGGTGGTTTCATGGCATAGTAAAAAGAATGCACCTCTTCAACTTACTACCTAAGTGATCCTAGGCAAGTCCCTAAAGTTCCCGGACCTCAGGGTGACCAAATGACTTCTGAATTCCCTTCTAGCTCTGTGATCTTGTAATCCTAGTCCTGGGATCAGGAAACCTGGACTTGATTCTGGGCTCAAGGCATACAACCTGCAGGTCACCTTTCTCAACCTCAGTTTCTTTCTCTTTCTTTCTTTCTTTCTTTTTTTCTTTCTTTCTTTCTTTGCTTTTTGGAGGGGCAGTTGGAGTTAAGTGACTTGCCCAAGGTCACATGGCTAGTATGTGTTAAGTGTCGAAGGCTGGATTTGAACTCAGGTCCTCCTGACTCCAGGGCCGGTGCTCTATTCACTGCGCCACCTAGCCACCCCTGACCTCAGTCTCTTTATCTGTAAAATGAGAATAATAACAAAGACAGCCCTCACCTGGACTATCGTGAAGAAAACACTTTGGTAAACCTTAAGGTACTATATAGAAATATCAGTAAAAAAATGTTACATACCAGTGATGTTTGGTTTCTCCAACTATTCAGAATAAAGTAGAAATGAGAAATAAATAGGTTAGAAAGGCTCCATAGTGTTCAGATGAGATTATGTGTATAGTTTTCCATCTTCCATCCTCACTGGGACATATGAAAAGCTTCCCTGACAGCCCTCTACACTCAGCATAGAACCTCCAACAAGACCCAACTCTTCTCTGGGAGACCCATTCTGTCATGCTGTGTGACCTCGATAACCAGTCCAGTTCATCTCTATATTATTTCTTTGCTTGCTTTCAGTTCTGATGCTCTCTTTTGTGTTCTAACATTTTCAGTATCTATCCAGTGATAACGTTCTGTGTTCTGAAGTCCCTTCCAGCTCCAACATTCTGTATTCTAAAAAATCTACATTCCAAGGTCCTTCTTTAAATTTGAATATCCTGTTATCTATGTTAGAAGATTCTGTGTTCGGAAGCTGTATGTTTTAAAATCCTGTCTTCCCTGGTGCCTTCCTTCTCTAATATTCTCTATTCTAAGATCCCTGGTAGCTCTAACATATATTATAATAATATGGGTTCTGATGTTCCTTCCTTCTTAGAACAGTATATGTTTCCATGACTTTACTTAAAAATAGCCCAATGGCAGTTTATCTCCATGACTGACCTTCTCCTGTTTAGTCTCAACTAAGACAGATTCTGGGTAGGTATTTGAAGGCTGGACCAAAAGAGGACAACAGTGGGAGATTAAGTGAGGACTTCAATCAGTAAACATTTGGTAAATGCCCTCTATGTGCACTATACTAAACACTGGGGATACAAAGACAGGCAAAAGTCCCTGCTCTCCAAAGAGCTCACAAGTCTAATGTAGGGAGATAACATTAAAAAAAACCCACAAAAGTATGCCTAAACAACCTATACACAGGATGAACTGAAGATAATCACCAGAGGGAAGGCGCTAGCATTAAAGGGGATCAGGAAAGGCTTTCTGAAGAAGGCAGGACGTTAAGGAAGCCAGGAAAGCCTGGAGGCAGAGATGAAGGAGAGCATTCGAGGCATGGCAGACCACCAATGAAAATGCTTCATTCCATTGACTGGACTGCTGCCACCTTCATCCTTCCCTTTCTTTTCTCCCCCTTTCTTTATCTTTTCCACCTAAATAAGGCTTTTGATGAGTGGCTCAATGTGGCAGGGAGCTAGTTAAAGGAACTTAACCTTCTGTGTCAGTTCTTTCCACTTAGATCTAAGTATCTGGTCTAGTAAAGCATTCACCTCTGTTCTTTGTACCCCATACATGGTCCTTAGGATGGGCAGGGTGGGAGCAGGGGGACTGGGAAGAAAGTCAATATTAATCACAATGAAGTGAAAGTTTCCTATCTGAACCTCAGGAGATGAGAAGCAATGTGTAATGATTAAATCTTCTACTTAAGGGGGAGGGACAGTTTCTAGGTGGAGAGGCTCAGGCAGGTTAAATGCTTTGAATCCTTTTTTTTTTTTAAAGTTCTTTAAGCATCTCCGAGGAAGGCCCCAACTCCTATGTTGTCTTTTTTCCTTCCTTTTCCTTCCATGAGCTCTACTTTGGGGGACTGGGTGGTCTTATCTAACCCTTCTGCTCCATCAAGATCTCCCATTCAAAAAGGTATAATATATCATCCAGCCGAGATCTTGGAAATATTTATGAGAGAGAGATAACGAAACCTGTGAAGAAATGAGTTGAACGTATGTTGAAAATTCAGCATTCCTCAGAGTAAAGCGTATCTTATAGAAAATCATAGATTTAGAATAGAAAAGAATATCAAAGGCTAGTCTGTTCAATCCCTATCAGTAATTACGATTCCTGTGGACAGTATCCCCAACAACTATTGTTTGATGGTATCTGTTGGTGGAGATCTCACCACCAGCAATGGAGATATTCCTAATTCTAACTGCCCCTTCCCCTTAGGCATCCTTATCTGCTTTGGACAGAACCTTTTCACTTATGTTGAGTCAAATAAAGTAAAAACTTAAGTATTGTATCTCCCTCTCCTTTTATACATAGTAGGCACCTAATGAATGTTTATTGAGTGAAGAATGAATGAATGAGTGAATGAATGAATAAATGAATGAATGAACAAAGGCTTTGAAAAGCTCTGTTATATAATCAAGAATGATCATTGCCTTGATGCTTCTTCCAGGTCCAGCTAAAGGTCTTAGACCTAATTTCTTCTCTGGGTCCCCTCATTTCCCCTGCCCTCCTTCCTTTAATTCACTTCAATGTTATCTTTCACATAGTGTAATACAAAGAGCATTGAAATCAGGAGGTGTGGGTTGGAATCTTGGTTTTGCCACTCACCGGGCAGATTACTTAATCACTCTTAGCCTCAGTTTCCTCAGCTATAAGAATGAGGTGGCTAGGCTAGGGAATCCTCTGATATCCTTTCCAGTTTTATCTCTGTGATATTTTAATCCCTCATGCCAGCTCCAGATGTAATGTTACAAGTTCTAAAACATCTTCCCACTCTGAGAGTCTATAGGAATAATTACCATTAGACCTGGCAGAATTTTCCCTCTCTAAACACCAATGTTTGCAACTCTCCTTTCACTGGCTATACTTGAATCCCTATTTCAGTCAGATCCAGTTACAGAAAGTGATTTTCTCTGTTATTATTAATCCTCCACAAAGGAGGATTTTAAAATAAAAGAGCCTCCTCCCACCCCAGCCCAAAGATGGATCAATAACAGTTCAAATTGTTCCCTTTTCACAGAATAAAGGGGAGAACTTAGATTCATGGTCAGAGCAAACCATACAAGTGCCATTTTTATTCTGCACTTCCCTCTCTCCCTTTTTTTTTCTTTTTTATTTTTCATAAAGATTTGGATCAAAATGATGATAAAATTGCTCCATTTTTCCGAAGATTTCAGCAAGCAGTTGACATGTTGGATTAGCATGAATAAATGATTTCCAAATACTCAATTCAAATAGCCAAGAAAATTATCAGCAAATAACTAATTATGTTAAAAAAAAACTAATAGTCACAGACAAAAATGATAGTAATTCTTCCATCAAGCCTGATCAATAACAGATGTGCTCTGGAGGAAAGGATGGGAAATATAGGAACTCCTGGTGGGGGAAATGTTCAAGGGAAGAATTTTCTCTGTAATGTCAACAAGTAGGAGAGGGAGAGAGGAGAGAGAGAGAGAAACAGAGACAGACAGAGAGACAGAGACAGAAAGACAGAGAGAAAGGGAGGGGGAGAGGGAGGAGGAGAGAGACAGAGACAGAGAGAAAGGGAGAGAGGGATGAGGAGGAGGAGAAGGAGGAGAGAGAGACAGAGAGAGAGAGAGAGAGAGAGCGCGCGCGCACATGAGAGAGAGAGAGAGAGAGAGAGAGAGAGAGAGAGAGAGAGAGAGAGAGAAAGAGAGAGAGAGAGAGAGAACGAGAGAGAAACCAAACAAAAATGAGTCTAGTACACACTGGGTAAATGCCCTCACTCAACCTGACTCATGCAGAGAGGAAACTTTTATTAAGACCACACACTCTATTGAAAGGTTCATCTCTTTTTACCGACTAAGCCTAGTAAAAGTTACGGCAATATCTCTTACATCTCATTAACCCGTTGGAGAGGGAGCAAGATGCAGTAAAGAGAACACTGAAATGGAAGTCCTAGGATCAGGAAATCCTGAGTTTAGAACAGGAAGGTCAGAGGTCACTTGCTTCAAAGGTGTCAAACTCTTAGCCCACAAAACTCTCAAGTTTGGCCAGAACTGGATTAAAACATAATTAGGAAGTGTTTAACAAAATAAATAAAAATATAATACAACATAGACAATTTTAATTTGTGGTTTTCTAAGCTACTATGTGGTCTGCAGGGATCTCTTTCAGTGCTGAATTTCTTTTTTAACCCCTTCATTTTACACATGAGGAAACTGAGACTCCAGAGAAATGAAGTGGTGTAACCCAGGTCACAGAGGGGGCACGTAGCAACTCTCGAATGTGGAGACATAGTACTCTGGGTGTATGTTTAGCATCTTCCACCAACTCCATGGA
The DNA here is from genome assembly GCA_028646515.1 of Pseudochirops corinnae. Taxonomy (NCBI): domain Eukaryota; kingdom Metazoa; phylum Chordata; class Mammalia; order Diprotodontia; family Pseudocheiridae; genus Pseudochirops; species Pseudochirops corinnae. Next base: position 101,436,578 of record CM053588.1, read on the forward strand.
CCTGGACAAGTCAGGTCACCCTCTAGGTCTCAATTTCTGAATATATGGCTAGTAATACTTATCCTTCTCATGTAACAGTTATAAAGGGAGCTTAAGGCTTAAAGCACCACATAAGTATGGCACTGTCTATGTCTGCCAGCCTTCCTCTGTTTGAAGAGGCCAGTCTTGATACAGTTACCAGGGCCACAGGATGGTAAATATTTCAGCCATAGAAACTAAAGAAGATTACCTTATTTGTGTATGTATCTTTCTCCTTGAAAGAATATAAGCTCCTTGAGGGCAGGAACTGTTTTGTTTTTATTTTTGTATTTCTAGTAAATTTCCTAGTACCTGGTACACAGTAGGTGCTTAATAAATGCTTATTGATTGTTGGTCTCAAAGAGTCATTGGAATCCTCATCTATGGGGAAAAGAGGCACGCTAGCCCAAGCAAAAGTCCTTCAACAAGTAGCATTTAACATTTAGATTTTTTTTTTAATTTTCTGGACAAAAGTCATGATTTTGTTGGCACAAGAAAAGTACCAGTAGAGAAAACAACTGCATTTACTCTCCAACCTCTAGCTTCATGGGGCACTGAAAGGTGGAAGGGTTTGCCCAGTGTCACAGAGCCAGCATGTCGCAAAGACAGGACTTGAACCCACCTCTTCCTGACTTGAGGTCAGCTCTCTTTCCACAGGCATACTGCATTATTTTTGCTGTGTTTGTTTTTGTGAGACATAAGCATCTGACCCGTGGTGTCATTGGTGTAGGAAAGTGCCTCTACCGAGTCAAATGGATCAAAAAACATTTTTCAAATGCTTCCTGTGCACCAGGCACCATGCTAAGCACTGAGGATACAAAGAGAGGCAAAAGACTGGCCCTTCCCTCAAGGAGCTCACAGTCTAATGGGGGAGGTAACAAGCCAACAGCTAAGAATGAAGGAGACATAGAGGGGATATACTGGAGATTATCAGCAGAGAGGAGGTATAAATATTAAAAGATATAAGGAAAAGCTTCTTGCGGAAAGTGGGATCTTAGCTGAGATTTGAAAGAGGCCAAGAGGCAAAAGTGAGGACAGAGGTAGTTCCAGGCATAGGGGCATCAAGACAAAATGCTCAGTCAGGAGATGACACATCTTGTGCAAGGGATAGCAGCACCTTCTCAGCTATTTAATTTTAAACATTAGCCTAGAAAGAGAATAGAGAGATTAAGTACTTCAACCAGGGTCAGAGAGCAAGCATGTAGTTAGGTTTTGAACTCAGGTCTTTCTGCCTTCCAGGATGGCTTTCTATCAACTACACCAAGTTCCCTTTTAATTATTCACGTTGGTTGGGTTGATGTTAGTGTTGTTAAAAGGGGAAAATAAACTCACACAACCCACATCACAGGGTTGTTATGAGGGACATAGTTTGGGAACTATAAAGCTATAGCAAATGAGTTAATGATAACTGATTTCTGTAACTTTTCAAGGATTAAAAAGCCCTTTATGTACATCGTACATGATCTTATTGGATCCTCACAGTCTCCCTAGTGAGATGTGTGATATTCTTGATCCCATTTTACAGATTAGATCAAGAGATGTTAAATAACTTGCCCAGGTAGTAGCAGTAGATATGTGAACTCTGATCTCCCTTGACTCCATGACCAGTATCATCACCTCATCACTATAACACCTGCCTTTCTTCTGCTGTTCTTGGTATATCAGGGTACATAGAATATTGGCCTGACATAGTTCCTGGCATACAGTAAGTGTTTAATAAGTGCTTGTTGTCTGGCTGACTGATGATCAGTTGTTTTTTTTTCCTTCCCTTTTTATTGGGGAGAATCAGAATGATAAGCAAACTTCCTAGTCTACTTCCCTCCTCTCTACTTGCCACCCTCCCCCTTCCCACCTGTGCCATCTCTAATTAAGTAAGATGTAGAATAGCATCCAGCAGCTTGTAGAGGAAGGGAGGTAAAGGAGTTGGGAAGAAGAGGGAGAAAGTATGTTCACTTTCAAGTTGACTCTAGTCCTCAAATTAGCAAATCTAGGAAGGAGTTTTCTTTTAAGGCTAGGAGACAGATGATTCATAGGTTAGAGTTAACCCAGCTGTTTCATAAGCCAGCTGTATTGAGTGGCTAGAGGCATTGCCTTAAATATCACCTTCCAAATCAAACAAGTCATGGTGAGCTAGGAAGAACCCTCAGAGACAGTTTATCCCAAACTCCCTCATTTTACAGAGGAATTAACTAAGGCCTTGGAAGGTTCAGTGACTTGGTCAAAGTCATGCATTTGGCAAACTGGTACTTTTGATTCCCATTTCAATGTTCAGAGTTTCATAGAGTACCAGTAAAGCACCCCAGAAGCCAGCCTATCCCTGAACGAGAATCCCTTCTGAAAACTCAAGCAAATCAATCAATAAACCCTTATTAAGAGCTTACTATATGACCAACACAGTACTAAACTCTGGGGAGTCAAGGGAAAAGCAAAAACAGTGCCTGCCCTCAAGGAGTTTATATTCCAACGGGAAAAGACAACATATATAATCAGAATATAAGATATAAACATGTAATAAATGGGAGATATAGGTGATGTGGGAACCAAGAAAGGCCTCTTGGAAATCCCCAACCAATAGTCAGTCAGCCTACATAAGTAAGTGCTTAATAAATGCTTGTCCACAGACTGCTTAAAGGTGATAAGGAACTGTCCAACTGTCCAATACCCATTGGATTTTTAAAGGTCTGGATTGTTAGGAAGTTTTTCAAGTGCCTTTTTTTCTTTGTAACATATATAATTTTATGACAGCAAGCCTGTGGTGAAGTCTTATTCTAATGAGGGCCAGCTTAATGCCTTGGAATTTATGGTAGGAGTGGGCTAACATAGCAGTGTCAGTGGGTGCCTCATAGGTATTGGCAAGGATGATTTCAAAGACTTGCCCAAAGACACATAGCAAGTCAATGGCCAAGAAAGGTGGCAAGAACCCTCCCAGAGCTCATGGTACCATAAATTTTGCACTGGAAGTGACTTTAGAAGTCAATCAACCTAGAGGCAGCTAAGTGGCACAGTACTTAGAGTGTTGGACCTGGAATAAGGAAGACACAAGTTCAGATCCAGTCTCAGACACTTACTCTACCTGACCCCGAATGAGTCACCTAATTTCTCTCTGCCTCAGTTTCCTCATCTGTTAAGATGAGAATGATAATAGCACCTACCTCCCAGGGTTGTTGTGAGGATAAGACAATGATAATATTTATAAAGAGCTTGGAAACCTTCAAGAGCTATATAAACGCTGGCTATTATTATCTAGTCAAACACTTTCATTTTATAAATAAAGAAAATGAGCCCAGGAGGGGTAAAGTAATTTGACCAAGACTAGCCATAAATAGAAGAGCTGTGACGGGAATTCAGATTTTCTGCTTCCACATACACTTTTCCCCCTGCTTTGGTATATAGCAAGTAAAGCCTTAGGCTTTGAAGTTGAGTAGGTCTGGATTTCTCTCCAGCCTTACTAGCTGTGTGTTCATGGGCAAGTCACTTGCCGATTCTTAGCCTGTTGCCTCATCTATAAGATACCTGTTTCACCTGCCACTTAGGGCTGTTCTGAGGTCAAATGGGATCAAACGTGCCAAGCATTTTGCAAACCCTAGAGGGCTAAATACAGTAAATGTCAGTCATTTTCATCATTGCTTAATAATATTTAAGCCATTAGGGAGGAGGAGATTTTCCCCCAAAAATTCCATAGTTGAGAAAGACTGTATCCTTCTGCACTGTCATAACACAATTAGTGCCAACAACTCGGAGGCCAGCTAACTCTATAGGGGCTACAATTAGGCTCAGTAAAGAGGCTTTCGTGGGAGGAGGTGCCAGCATGCTGTATTTTCTATTTCCCCATCAAAGACTACACAAGCAGTGCATCCCAACTGTTTGGTAGGGAACTTGTCAAAACAGATAGGTGCTGAAGTGAGATCTGAAAGCTATTTTGGGCCAGTGTAACGTGTATTGTCCCAGTTGAAAGGCACACCAGAGTGAGTAAACAATTTCCTGTTTCTAACCAGCCTAAATCTTTGTTAATTGCTTATATTTTAAATGGGTAACAATTCTGGTTTTACCAGAGAAATCAAAAGCTTTGTGAGTTATCAGATAAATGCAGAATGAAGGAGATTTTAAGTTGCATCTCCATGAGGGTGCCCTCCTGCCTGATACCTGTATTATTATTTTTCTCTGTCTTAGATAACCCATACTTTTGTGGGATTGGGGCTCTAGGAGCTAGTCAGGTCTGTGATTTTAATACATTTTATAACTCTCCAGTGGCAAAGTCCCCAGGTCTGCACACAGTAGGTGTTTAACAAATCTAAGCTGAATGTCAAATATAATTAAGTTTATTAAGTGCAATTTTAAAAAAATGGAGTGGTTTGCCATTTCCTTCTCTAGCTCATTTTACAGATGAGGAAACTGAGGCAAAGAGAGGTTAAGTGACTTGCTGAAGGTCATATGGCTAATAAATGTCCGAGGCAGGATTTGAACTCAGGTCTTTGTGACTCCAGGCCCAGTATTATCTCTGCTCTGCCATAGTATCTGGCACATACTTAATAAATGTATGTTGATTGATTTATATGTCCAAGTCAGGCTCCAGACTGATTTTGTTCATGCTGTTACATCTCAGACCTTTTCAGTAAGCTCTTGGTGGGCATGGCTTTCAGAATTGGTGGATAAGCCATCTGGGAAAAACTTATCTTATTACCCTATAGCCAAGCCAGGTAAATTTGGACAGCATGTTCAGACTATTTTGGTAGTACAGGCCTCATTATCCCACCAGTGGAGAAAACCAGGGATGATTGGGGATTTGCTCTAATGAGGAGCACCTTCCCAAGTAAAGCTCAGGCCTTCCCAGAAACTGCTTTGTGTTCAGTTCAGTCTAATAGGTGAAGGTTCAATAACTGTGTATTGGAGGTGCCACGTCCTAGCCCCAGAACAGGGGTGGGGAGGGGTTGGTGCTCTGCCCTGGTGGAGGAGATTCTTCTTGCTGGTGCATCTCTCAGAGTGAAGGGGAAGAATCGCTAAAGCTGGTTATGCAAGGTTCCAGAGTAACTGAAGGGAACTTCAGAAGCATCCAGGACCCTGCCCTTCCTCCTGCAGCCAGGACCCCCAAACTATTATATTTTTAACCAGTATTATAGTTACGGTAAGGCAGCTAGGTGGTGGCACAACGAATAAAGTTCTGGGCCTAGAGTTAGCAAGACCTGAGTTCAAATGTGGCCTACGACCCTTACTAGCTATGGACAAGTCACTTGTCCATTAGACTGGACAAGTCACTTAACCTCTGCTTGTCCCAATTTCCTCAACTGTAAAAATGGAAATAATAATACTCCCTACATCGCAGGGTTATTACAGAGAACATATGACATGAAATATTTATAAAAGTGCTTTGCACAGGACTTGGCACTTCCTGCCTGTGTCCTCTTCTTCCAGCTCCATGCACTGGCCATACAAATAGCAAAGACAGTGCCCGTGCTCAAACAACTCACATTCTAATGGGGAAGACAACATATCCAGGTTTTAGCTGCAAGTCAGATGGGAAGATCCCATGGTCCTTATGGCGTAGTGGCAAAGCAGATGGTAATATGTCTTCTTTAATGTCATTTCGACTGATAAAACCATATCCATCTCTGATGTTGAACCATTTGATGATGCCAAGGACTTTGATGGTGAGAACTTTCATTTCCAGGTCTTCAGTAGCTGTGAGTGATGTGGGGATAGGGTGTGCTGCACCAGTAGAAGTGGTGGCCAATTTGCGTTGCTTCCCTGAAATAATGTTTTCAGGGCCTGGACTGGAAACAGGTCTGGTGTTCTACAGTGCCATCCTAAACTTGGCGCTCTTGGGCTCAGGGTCTCTGTCTCCACTAAGGTATGAGGGAGGAAGTTGTTGAGGTGGTGGTAGTAGTGATGGTCTGACTCACCTGGTATCTACCACCTCTTGTCTGTCCCTTAGAGGGCCTGGCTGCTTCAGATTGGCTGGCTTGTCTGCCCTGTGGGTGGGAGAATGTGGTCAGTTTTGAGTTTGGTGTGTTTTGAATTCTCGCAAGGGAAAACTTGAGATTTGAGGAGACTCAGAGATGGGAATACAGTGGGGCAAGGGTGACAGAAGGGCAGCATATTGGGGATTATTAATAGATCTTGAATATAGTGGTTCTGGGGTTCTGGCTGGAGGAGGAAGGGGAGATCCTGGATGTTTGTAGGGAGAAGAGACAACTCCTGGGTGTTACATACCCAGCTTTAGCTATCTGATCATTCCTTCTCTTCACTGTGAGATTTATACCAGAGAGGACATGAATTTCCCCCACCAGGATAGCTCACTAATCCCCCAAACTGGATCCAGGAGTAAGCAGCTCTAATTTTAGTGCAAAAGACCAGGTTATCTATGCTTGAGTACAGATGACAACTTGGAACAGCCCCCAGACTGTCAGGGGCCTTTTTTTCTAGGGAGATTTTCTGGGAAGAGGTGAGGTCTTTCTCTGTTGTAGCCATTCTATTTCTTGTCCACCATAGGGTCAGCTCAATTGTGTCACTATCCCCAAACAAGGCTTATTTTGGTGGTCCAGCTTAGATGGTTCAGAGGGAAAGATGTTGGTGCCCTTTGAGGCAGAATTGAGTTTAGAAACTGAGCATTGAGTTTAGAAAGAAAGATCGTTCCATTTGGACATGAATCATTTGAGATGTCCACAGGACACTGAGGTGGAGCTGTACAGTAAGTCAAGGTCTAGTTCGCCTTTCTTTGTATCCCCAGTTCTTATCATAGTGCTGGAACATATTAAGGGCCTAACAAATGCTTGTTGACTTTCTTAGTGAGATGGTGACGCAAACTGGGGCCCAGAACGGTCTCTGTTCTTAGCTCAGAAGCACTAAACTAGGAGCCCTAGATTGAAGTCGCAGAAAGGGAAATTTGGACTTTTGATCTCAGGCAATGATTTCTAGTTGTTAGAACCATCCCAAAGTACAATAAGCTTCTTCCCTTCATTGGGTATCTTCAAGGAAAGGTTGTATGCCACTTGTCAAGTGCTCTAGGGAGGAAACTCTTATTCAAATCAGGGTTGGCCTAAACGACTTCTGAAATCCCTGCCAACTCTGATATTCTGTGATGTCTTGTCCTCTTCCAGATCAAGCCGGGTAATATATGTTCATTTCAATTCAACGAGTAATTACTACTCTGCCCCAGTATATCCTGGCATACAGTAGGCACTGAATAAATGCATGCTGGTTGATTTATATTTCCAAGTCAGGCTCCAGACTGATTTTGTCCATGCTATTCCCTTTCAGATGCTTTTGGTAAGCTCTCTTTGGGCATGGTGTTCAGAATCAGTGGATAACCCATCCAGGAAAAATCTATCTTATAAGCAAACCAGATAAATTTGGACAACATGCTCAGACCATTTTTAGTGTACAGGCCTCATTATCCCACCAACGGAGGAAGCCAGGGATGATGGGAATTTGCTCTAGAGAGGAGCACCTTCCCAAGCAAAGCTTGGGCCTTCCCAGAAGCTGCTTTGTGTTCAGTTCAATCCAAACCCATGATGCTTAAGGGTGTGGAGAAGGAACCATTGCAGTACATTCTTTCTTGCGGATGCAAGCGTCTTATTTATATGTAAATGGCACCTTTTCCACAATATGCTTTGCAGAATTAGCACTCTGATAGACGGGTATTACTTCCCGCTTGCTTTGCTAACGCCCAGCAGCTGTCTGCACTTCTTATGGTCAGGCATCATAGGCACATGCACAATGGAAAGAATGTTCCCCATTCCCTTAGTCTGCAAGCGTGCCAAGAAGATGAGCAAAACTCAGCCTGCACAATGGCCTCTCTATGTCTTCCAAAGCATCACACTAGGATGGGAGGGCTGAATGTATACCCCTTCTCCCCATACTCACCCTCATCTCACTGGAAAAGAAGTCCAGGTATGGTAAGAAAAAAAATAAAAAGCTCTATGACCTTGGGCAGGTCATTTCAATGCTATAAGCCCAGTTTCCTCTTCTGCAAAGTGGAAAGAATAATTCTCACCCTGCCTATCTCATTAGGTTGTTGGGAGGGCTGAATGGGATAAAGAATATGAAATGTCCTTCTAATCATATAGTGTAAATCTGAATTATGATTGGATACTAATATTAGTTACTATGTATAGTAACTACACACACACATATGTATATAATCGCATTTTTTTGGCTGTAAAGAGAGATGTAGAATCACTAGAAAGTCAGTTTTGGCATTAGGAAGACCTGGCTATCAGTCCTTTCCATAACACATACTGACTATGTGACCATGTGAAAGTCACTTAAGCTCTCAGTGTTCCCCAGGCAACTCTCTTAAGAGTTACAGATGAGTTGTTGATATACATTGATGGAGAAAGTTTCCACACTAGAAATTCCTTATGATGACATCACAAGTTTGGACTTGGAGTGGGAAGGGGAGGAGATAGATAGATGGGTAGATAGATTTCTGTTGTTGTTCAGTTCTGTCTGACTCTTTGTGACCCCATTTTGGGGGGCTTACTTGGCAAAGATACTGGAATGGTTTGCCATTTCTTTCCATAGCTCATTTTACAGATGAGGAAACTGAGGCAAACAGGATTAAGTGTCCTGCCCCATAAGTGTCTGAGGCCAGATTTGAACTCAGGAAGATGAGTCTTCCTGATTCCATACCTGGTACTTTATCCATTATGGCACCTAGCTACCCCATAGAGATATATTTGTAAATGAGTATGTATGTATATGTATATGCATATATATATATATATATATATATATATATATATATATATACACACATATATATGTGTGTGTGTGTATATACACACATACACATACACAGGATGTATAATTTGTATGTGATATAGATGTATATGAATAAATTAATATAACTGGGACTTAGTATATAAAGGGCCTTGCCTATAGGGCACAGTAGAAGGATCACTAAATTCAGGCCCAAGAGTCTTAGGTTTGAATCTGAGCTGTGTCGTTTACTAGATGTGTGAGTCAAGATTAATTCACCTCATTTCCTGAGCTCTTGGCTTTTTCTGTGGTTGCCTCATCTCTGAAACAAAATCAGTAACTTACTTACCTGAACACTAGGAGTAGAACCAGAATATCCCCTAAGGTCCCTTTTAACTTGAAGACCTAAAACTTTGTGAATTTGTGACAAGTTCTTGCTTAATCAACGACTAAGCTTTGTAGTTTTTTGGAAAGTGTTGATTTTTTGAAAGTACAACATTGCTTAATTTTATTCAGAACTGACTTAGATGGAATGGTGTCAAACTACACCTTCTGGCTTCAATTCCATCACTTTCTGGGCTCCCGTTACCATTGGGTACTCTCTTGATTTCTGCAGTTAGGGCCAAGCACACCATTGAGGGGGGTATAATTGAGGCTCTAAGGACCAACTTCCTAGTTTAGAAATGAACTTCCCTCCCCACTAAGGGTTTCTTTCTTTCTTATATCCTGCTCTTCTGTTATTTTGTATTGTGAGACCTGTGTGGTAACGTATCATAGATTAATTACTGGATTGTAAGTATTCTAAGAGAAGGGCCATATCTTATCTGAACTTTGTCTTTCCTAGCCAAACACTTCACTCTATTCACAATAGGACCTTTGTAACTATTCCCAGAGTTGAAATGAGTTTATTGAAGTTAATATGAATTGTGGATGCTCAGATAGCTTTTTGCCTATTCCCTTATTCTGAAGAGACAGTAGATATTTTGAAATTTAGTAGGTTTTTTTTCCTACTGTATATTGTGCTGGCTCGAAACCAGATGATCTTCATACTTGAAAAAGTTGGGAAACCCTGCTAGAGTGGAACAAATCCTGGTCCTACCACTCTTCTTACACTGAAGTGACCCCTTTCTGGGCCTCAGTTTCTTCATCTGCAAAATGTGGGAAATAGTGTTTGTGTTCCATACCTAACAGGGCTGTTGAAACTGCAGAGCATCCTAAAATGGTGAGCTATGATCATCATTTACATCTGCACAAGTCTGGGAGGCAGGGAAGATGAAAGACTTGGACCAGATGAAACCAATAAACTCTCTGATAAGTCTAAATCTGTGATTTTATAATCCCAAGCTTGTGAGTAACTTACTATAAGGATAATCATAGTTTTAGGGCTAGAAGGGATGTCAAAGACCATTTAGTCTACAGTGAATCAGAGTCAAAAGAACACTTACTCCTGAATCAAAAGACCTAGATTCAGATCTTCCTTATGACACTTACTACCTATGTAACCTTTTAACCTTATTGGGCTTCAGTTTCCTCAGCTGTAAAAATGATGACTTTGGACTCTGAGGTCCCTTCCAGCTCTACATCTATTTTCTTAGGATTCTATGAAGTTTGGGCTGAGTTAGCCCCTTGGACTCCTCATGACACGTGCACTGACGTTTCAGGCTCCATATTAAAGGTCATTTGAAAAATATTTATAGTTTAATTTCCTGAAATCATCAACCTAATCTTCAGGAGGAAGAAAAAAACCCCAAGTACATTTGCTAAGTGGGTGAAGAGCTAATAAATAGAATCTTGCTATGGCCTGATTGCTGTGATTACAGCTCCCGTCTTGCAGACTGGAGAAGCACATTAGGAAATCCAAGTGCCCGGAATACAGTGGTATTTCTGCCAATGTGAGAACACAAGTCCCACCAACTCTGAGTAAGGAAGGCCTGGGCTATGGTAATTACAGTGTTAGCATTTCAAAGCAGCAACATTTCCAGCTCTATTTCCAGCTCTCACTTAACCTAATGTATAGTGACACACTTGAGTTGTTGGGGTTTTTTTTTGTTATTCCAGGAACTGAACAGTTCTCCTCTCCTGGAACTTCTTGCTTTAAACAGTGTTTATTTATAAATAAATAAATCCCTCACTTAGACCCATTAGCTTCATCAATGTTAGTAGAAGTAGGTGAGGTTATATATGGTCTGTAGACCCAATGCATCAATTTACAAAAAAAAAAAAAAAAAAAAAGACATTTTTTGCATTTATTTTTGTTAGATTTTTTGGAGGGGGGGGGGTTAGGATTTTGTTGTTCTTTTTAGTACTGTTTTCTCTTTTTTCTAAAAACCAAAAAAAGAGAAAGCTATTTTGGCACAAATAGATATTTCATTTCAAAATAACTTTATCTACCGTCTATCACGGAAACCCTGGGATGCTGTTTTTCAGCCTTGGGTTTTCTTAAAGGTCAGCAATTAAAACTTAAATATTTACAAACTTTTCTCCTTCACAGTTTTAAGAGCTCTGCTGATAACTAGCTGAGTAGCATTGGCAAGTCAGTCCCTTAACCTCTCAAGATCGCAAATGATCATACCAGTCTTTGTCAATCCACAGACACTACAAAAGAATCTACCGTTTAATTTTTCTTTCCATAAACTTAATTTTGCTTCATCCTCCAAGAGATCAGGGGTTAACTAGAGATAGTTATAACTTTAGAGTTAGACAGAGAGCTTCATCTTTGTCTTAAAATATTAGGAATTTTCCTAACTGGGGGCTCAGAGCAATCGAGACCAAACTAATGACTTTTTTGTCTAAAATAAATTCCTTATAGTGAAAGAAGGAACCAACCACATGGACCTTAGTTGCCATTATATTTCTCCCAGGTCTAAAACCAGTCAATCTGTCACAGTTCCTCCCTTCAAGGGGGTGAGGTAGAGGCTATGTCACCTACTCAGATAAATAAAATGAGCTAGAATATGCTGAATGTATAAGAGGATTACAAAGTTGTATGAGATCAGAAGAGAGAGAGATTACTTCCATCTGGGTGGCATTCGAGCTGGGAGGGAGGGGGTTCTCAGCAACTATTTCCCCTCCTGGCTCTCTGGACTTGTACAGCAGTGTGTCTGCTATCAGGCAAAGGAGTTTGGAGTGACCTTTGAGCAGAAATTGCTTATACAGCATCTCAGCTCCACAAGCAATGAGTGATCACATCCTATCCTCAAAATTTAGACGCCCAGATTCAAGGCCTTGTGGGTCTGTCATGGATGGTATGTTATCCATCTATCAGTTTCCAGCTGACTGACTTGTGACTGAAGCATCAGAGCATGGACTAAATGTGGATATATAAATTAAAAGGGTGTCAATGACTTTTTTTCATTTCATAAATTTTTTTCATTTCATAAATTGCCAGTCTGGTAGAGAATAGTTTACATGTCATTCAAAGGGCCCTGCATTCATTCAACAAACATCAGTTTAGCATTTGCTATATTCATGTACATGTGAGGTGTGAGGGGATATAAAGGTAATTGATGATAATATGAATAAGAGTATTGACAGAGCACCTTAAAATTGTCAAAGCATTTTATAAGTATAATCTCATTTTATCCTTACAACAATCCTGGGAGGCAGGTGCTATTATTATTCCCATTTCATAGGCAAGGAAACTGAAGCTTACAGGTGAATGACTTGCCCAAGGTCACATAGCCAGTAAAATAAATGTCTGAGGCAAGATTTGTACTAAGGTCTTCCTGACTCTGGGCCCAGAGCTCTATCCATTGAGCTGTCTTTAGTCTGTCAGTTTAGTAGTAAGGGTGTCCCTAAAGTCTGGACATATAAGAATCTCATTAACTATGCATATTTTTAAGAAATGAAATGAATGACATTTTCAACAACATTTTATTTAATTAGCATAAATTTTAGCCATGACAATTTCATATGGAATAAAAGCTTTTGTTAGCTTTTGGGGACTATTTTTCGTATTAATGAGATTAATTTAATTTAATTAATGAGATTTCCTATGTGTCTCCTATGTCCTTCTATGAAAACTCATTTATGCTAATTAAATAAAATGTTGAAAATGTCATTCATTTTATTTCTTGAAAATGTGCGTAGTTAATGAGATTTCCTATGTGTCCAGACTTTAGGGACACCCTGTGTAGAATGAAAGCCTAAACACAGCAGCAACACATATAGGATGCATTTATGAATTATAATACAATAGATAACATAATTATTGATTACAGTATGGGTAATAATTATTGCCTATAAGTCAAAGAATCCATTGTCATCTGCAGGCTGAATACCCTGGAAGACCTCTCCATCCCTGGGTAATCCTTCTTCTTGGACTCTGCACTAGATTTCCATCATTACAGTGGCAAATACATTTGTTGAACATATATCTCCCTGCATTATGCCTCTCCTGATATTTGTCCTCAGAAAGCAATAGAACAACGTTATTTCTCTGGTTTTTTTCCTGGGATTGTAAATGATATTTATGTATATGTTAGAGATACCTTTTTTGAAAAATGTTGGAAGATCATTATGGCCTACCAATGCAAATTATTTTTCCTAATCATCAAACAGTAAGGATTTCACGCCAACTTCAAGTGAAATATTATATCGTGTGTGCCTTTTAGTCAGTTCTGAAATGGTAAGTTTCTTGTCTAGTGTGCTAATTGTCTCAAGTCCAGGAACATAGCAGAGCATCCTAGAAGAGGAGGATGGCCTGACCATCCACACAGGAAGGACAAGTAGATGAAGAATTTCTAGATTACAACATACATTTGGATGGAAAATTATAGAGCTTGTCCATCAGTATGTATTTCTGGGACAAGTGGTAAAGATGTAGAACAAGATAGGCCTAGAATTGAACAAGAGGAGAAAAGTTAGCTATATTACCTTTGAGGAGTTGCAGAGATCCCTTAACAATGCCAAGCTTCCCATGAAAATAAAGACCTATCTTTTTAATAAATACCAAAATTTTGCCAGTGTTGCCATATGATAGTAAGAAATTCAAGGTGAATATCTTACAGAGGGTGGTAGAGAAATACTTGGTGACTGTGAACAGGATGCAAGGAACTTCAGTGAAGAACCAGCTTGTATTTTTTATTATTTATTTTTAGTTTTCCACACTCACTTCCCTAAGTTTTAAATTTTTTCCCTTTCCCACCCCTCTTCCCCCCAAGAGAATTTGAAATCTGATATGGGCTCTACACATACATTCCTATTAAACACATTCACATTAGTCATGTTGCACAGAAGAATTATAACAAATGGGAAAAAACCGTAAGAAAGAGAAAAAAAAAAGAAAATTGTAGACTTCCTTCTGCATTTCTCCTCCATAGTTCTTTCTCCAGAAGTGTCTGGTCTTTGTTCTGTGTCTTTGTTTTAAGTCTTTGCATTGCTGAGAAGGGCTAAGTCTGTTAAAATCTGTCCTTGAATACTGTGGCTATTACTGTGTACAATGTTCTTCTGGTTCTGCTCCCCTCACTTAGCATCAGTTCATAAAGTTTTTCCATGTTTCTCTGAAGTCTGCCTGTTCATCATTTCTTATAGCACAGTAGTATTCTATTACATTTATATACCACAGCTTGTTAAGCCATTCCCCAATTGATGGGCATCTCCTTGATTTCCAGTTCTTTGCCACTACAAAAAGAGCAGTTATAAATATTTTTGTATATGTGGGTCCTCCTCCAACTTATATGATCTCTTTGGGATACAACCCTAGAAGTTGTATTTCTGGGTCAAATTTCTGGGTGTACATTTTTATAGCCCGTTGGATGTAATTCCAAATTGTTCTCCACAATGGTTAGATCAGTTCACAACTCCACCAACAATAAATTAGTGTTCCACCTTTCCCACATCTTCTCCAAACATTTATCATTTTCCTGTTTTGTCGTGTTAGCCAATCTGACAGGTGTGATGAGGTGCCTCAGAGTTGTTTTGATTTGCATCTCCCTAATCAATGGTGATTTAGAGCATTTTTTCATATGACTATAGATATCATTAATTTCTTCCTTTGAAAACTGCCTAGAACCAGCTTGTTTTTATATAATTGTTTGCATGCTGTCTCCTCCATTAGACTGTGAGCTCTTTGAGGGCAAGGCTTGTCTTTTGTCTTCATATACTCAGTACTTAGCACAGTGCTTGTGCTTGGTAGGTACATAGTTGGTGCTTCATAAATGTTTATTGCCCTTCAGGTTTACAAAAAACTGTCCTCACAACACCTCTTGTGAGGTAGGTATGTAAGTCTCACTGGGGACAGCTAAGTGGCACCATGGATGGAATACTGGGTCTGGAGTTAGAAAGTCTTGAGTTCAAATCCAACTTCAGACACTTACTAGCTGTGTAACCCTGGGCAAGTCATTTAACCTCAGTTTGCCTCAGTTTCCTCATTGATAAAATGAAGATAATAATAACACCTGTCTACTAGGGTTGTTGTGAGGATCAAATGAGAGACTAATTACAAAGCACTTAGTACAGTGCCCAGCAAATTGTAAGTACTGTAGAAGTGTTAACTATTATTATCATTTTTCTCAATTTATGAGTAGGAAACAAGAAGTTAAAAAGTTTAAGTTACCTTTCTTCACATAGTATCAGAGCCAGGATCTGAAAGTAGAGTTTCTAATTCTGGGTTTAGTTCCATTATGCAGCCCTGAATTCATTTAGCAGAGGGAAATATCATTTCTGGCTACAGGCCCCAGAGAAGGCTTCATGGAAGGGGTGACATTTGAGTATGTCCTTACAGCATGGGCAAGAATCTGATAGGTGTGTCTGGAAAGGACCAATCTTCAAAGTAGAGGCAACAATATGAGACAAAGATGTTGAGGTATATTTGAGGAAGAGCAGTCAGTTCAGTTTGGCTGGAGAAAACTTTGTGTGGAGGGAATGGTGACTTTCCTAAGACAGGAAAAAGTAGTTGAACCCACATCATGAAAGGCCTTCCATGACAGGCTAAGAAGTTTGGATTTTATTCAGTCAGCGTTGGGTAATCACCGAAGACCTTGAAGTAAGAGAATAATCTGGTTAAAGCTGTGCTTGTAAAAATTAGTCTGGCAGTATGTCCACGATAAATTGCGGAGGATAATAAAGCAATCTTTACCCCTTTCCACAAGGTAATCTAAACACAGAGAGACAAATTTGACCCCACCAGGATCACTGGGACTTGGTGAGGTGGGACTCTTGATTGAAATATGACTGTAAGATTGTACTAGAATCAAATGGAAGAGAGCAGATATATGTGTATGTGTGGTAGGGAAGGGGCTAGCATATCATTTTCTATTAAGAAGATATGCTAATGTGAGAAAGTGTAGCAACTAGAGAGAGAGAAGAATGCAGCAAATATCTGGGTGAAAAGCAACAGAGAGAGACAGAACAAAGTGGTTTTGTCATGGGATGCGTTTTTCAGATTATCTTGATGGAAAGAGAAAATAGACAAAGAATTTGGAAAATAGACCACAAGCCTGGTCTCAAAGAAAGATGCATATTGGGGGACTTTATCCAGAAAATAGCTGCTGAAGCTCTGGGTCTGCCTGGAGAAAAGCAGATAGTTAATTTTTGACTTACTTGAATGAGAATTTCATCCTTCAGAAGGTAGAGGAAGTGATAGAGAAGCTACTCTTCTTGAAATGGTTCTCACTATAAAGGAGGTGCTGGTTGCAGAAATAGAAGGGATGAGAATTTTGGAGGGAAATTCCTCTAAAAAGATCTAGGAGCTTTGGTGAATTATAAACTCAATAGGAATCAACATTTCATCTTAAAATTCTTGGGAGAGCAGAGGGAAGACAAATATAGTCTAGCATGCATCCAAGATTTGGGGAAAGCTGATTTCAAATGTTTCAAAGAAAATATTGCTAGAATTGCATAGAGTAAAATTCTGTGGGGGAAATCAGCTGAAGAGTTTGAAATGGGGGAAGGTGTGACAAGATAGCAGTTTGTCTTAAAAAAAAGAGCTGAGGTAAAAAAAAAAAAGGAAAAAGGACCTATTTGTACAAGGCTATTTATAGCAGTTATTATTGTGGTGGCTAAGAATTGGAAATTGAGGAATTGGGGAATGGCTAACAAGCTGTGGTATATGATTGTAATGGAATACTATTGTACTAGAAGAAATGATGAGCAGGCTGATTTCAGAAAAACCTGGGAAAACTTACATAAACGGATGCAGAGTGAAGTGAGCAGAACCAGGAACATGTCATACACAGTAACAGCAGTGTTGTAGAATGAACAACTGTGAATGCCTAAGCTATTTTCAGCAATACAGTCATCCAGAATGATCCCAAAGGACTCATAATAAAAAATCTGCCTCCGGAGAAAGAACTGGTAGAGTGTGAATATGGACTAAAACATACTATTTTTCACTCTTTCTTTTTTCCTTTGTTTTCTTCCTTTCTCAATTTTTTCTCTCTTCATTCTTCCTTCCTCTCTTTCTATCTTCCTTCCTTTTTTTCTTTCTTGTTTTCTTCCACAAAATGATTAATATGGAACTACACTTTACATGGTTACACATATATAACCAGTATCAGATTGTTTGTCTTCTTAAGAAGGGAAGAAGAGAATATAGGACTCAGAAATTTTTTTAAATGTTAAAAATTATTTTACATGTAATTGAGAAAAAATAAAATATTGTTTTAAAAAATATCTGAGGGTTTTAGTGTACCACAAGTCAATATGAATTAGTAGTGTGTCATGGGTACTCAAAAAATGTAGTGTGATCCCAGTCAAAAGGAAAAGAAGTGATAATCCTGCTGTACTCTCTACTTGGTGGCCTGTTTCTGATGTAATATGTTCAGTTCTGAGCACCACATTTTAGGAAGATCATTGCCAAGTTGAGAACTGTTCAGCAAAGGTGATGAGGATGTCTGTAAAGTCATTACAAAGGCAAATTGGTGGAAAGAACTGGGGAATTGATTTAGAATTGGGGTGGGGGCAGGCCAACTATCCTGAAGTGCTTGGAGGACTCTCCTCTTGAAGGCTGATGGATTAGACTCCATCGGCTTGCCCCAGGATTCAGAACTAGGAGCAGTGGGTAGCAATACCCTCAGCAGAGGGAGTTCCCCCTCATGCAAGTTCTTCAGGTGAAGACCAAATGAGCTCTTTTTGGGGACCTTGGACAGAAGTTCCCTATACAAGTAAGCCCTGAATTCAGTGAACTTTGAGGTCCCTTGCAAACATGATTGATAAGTGAGATGGTAAGATTATCTTGGCTGGTACAAGTGCAAACAGAAAGAATGTGATTGGTATTGACTAGATTTGGCAGTGAGAAACAGTTAACAAATTCATGAATTATTCTTTGCTTTCATTTCCCTCTGAGTGTTAATTGGCATTGTTTCTTTGTCCAATCCAAATCAGCAAACATTTATTGAGTACCTACTATATGTTAGACATGTTGCTGGATACTAAGGGAGCTGGAAAGGAAGATGAATAAGAGCTAGCATTTATGCACCTCTTTAAAGTTGGCATTTGATCCTGACAACAGTCTTGGGAGCTAAGTGCTATTATTATACCCATTTTACAGATGAGGAAATGAGACAGAAGTTAAATGACTTTACCAAGGGTCAAACAGATAGATTAAGTCTAAGGCAGAATTTGAATTCATGTGTCCCTGAATCCAAGTCCAGGGCCATGTCTGCTGTGGCCATCTCAATGTGTAGGTGGACCACAATGGACCACGAGTGCTGCCCTCAAAAAGTTTAGTCCTATAGAAACATAAACTGGTAGTAAATGGAAGTAATATTTTTTTTTAATTTGTGGGTTTTTTGTCTGTTTTTTCAAGTGCTAGGCTAGCTCACAGAAGGAATAGATTATTACTTTTTAGTGTGTGCCTTAACTACAGGTCTTAAAGACTAGGCAGGTAGATGGCTCAGCGGATAGAGTGCTGAGTCTGCAGTCAGGAAGTTGTTTTTTAGTTGTTTTCAGTCATGTCTGGCTCTTTACAACACCATTTGAGATTTTCTTTACAAAGTACTCAAGTGATTTGCCATTTCCTTCTCCAGCTCATTTTACAAATGAGAAAGCTGAGGCAAACTGAGTTAAGTGACATGCCCAGGGCCACATAGCTAGTAAATGTCATGGAGCTTGATTTGAACTCAGGTCTTCCTGACTCTAGGCCCAGAACTCTATCTACCAAGCTGCCTAGCTGCCAAGAAAAACCTGGATCAAATCTGCTCTCAGACACTTAACAGCTGTGGGACCTTGGGTAAATCACTTAACCTCTGTTTGCATTAATTCATTGGAGAAGGGAATAGCAAATCACTACATCATTTTTCCCAAGAAAACCCCATTGTCAGCATTGATGCGGTGTTTGGGCTTCCCAATTCAAAACCACTTTTCACGTGACTAGAGCATAGCGTCAGTTAGCACTTTTAAATGGAAATGTCTTTTAGTGAGGAGTAAAGCCTGGTTTCATGTCCATAGGACATCCCTGTGCTATACTGATTCTTATGATTGCAGATGAGATGATGGTGGGTTCTCAGCCTCTCCCACCTTCAGTTTAAAGATGAATTTGTTTACTGATCGTGTTAAGTATTCTTCTTTGGTGTGAGGTTGAGCAGATTCTGCACCTGAACAAGTAAGGTAATAAGGGCTCAAATTCCAACTGTTACACTTTTACTAGTTAAGTTACTTAGGTTAGAGCAAGTTCCTTTACCTCTATGGAGGTCAGTTTCACCATTTGTAAAAATCAGGATTTGGGATAATTTTTTTCCATTACTTCTTGTTTTGTCATTCTATGATTTTTAGGATGTAAGGAAATTTCCTACATAAGGAAAAATTCATTGCAGTCATTTAAAGCCAGTAGGACTTTTTCAAACTCTGACTTGAGTCAGTCTCTACCCAAGTGGAAAACAGTTCTTTCAAAGTTAACCAGACTAAGTGCTTTAAGGCCTAAATATCCTACCATTATCTTCTAATGGGGTTCACTGATTTTGTTTATTCCACCTAAGAGGTACATTGACATTTCTATTACTTTCAGACCTTCTTCAAAGTGTTTCTATATATCTAGTATTACAAATGATTTATCAGGTTTCAGAAATTTGGTCTGGTCTCATATTGCTGTTGTTCCATCGTTTCAGTCATATCTGCCTCTTGGTGACCCCATTTGGGGTTTTTTGGCAAAGATAGTGGAGTGGTTTGCCACAACCTTCTGCAGCTCATTTTGCAAATGATTTACTGAGGCAAACAGGGTTAAGTGATTTGCCCAAGGTCATATACATAGGAAGTTTCTAAAGCCAGATTTGAACTCAGGAAAATGAGTCTTCTTGACTTCAGACCCAGCGCTCTATTCACTGCACTACCTAGCTGCCACCTGGTCTCATGCAGATGAGTACAATTAGGGTCCTCCACATAAGCTGTCACTTTACATTTATGGGGATTTAAACAAATAGGTAATAATAAGGTAACACATTAAGTAATTAAGTAATAAAACAGGTAATAAATAATAGATGGGAAAATGAACAGGTAAACAGATAAATGCATACACATCTACATACACATATATATATATATATATAGGAGGTATATAGAAATATGTGTGTAAAGGCATATTTTATATATATATATATGTATGTATACAGAGATACAAAGATTTAGGCACACATAAAACTGGATAATAATAATAATAATAATAATAATAATAAAATGCTTTACGGCCTACAAAGCACTTTATATACATTATTTCATTCAATCCTTACCACAACCCTGTGAGGTTAGGTGCTAGTATTATCCTCATTTTTCAGATCAGTAAACTGAGGCTCAAAGAGAGATTAAGTGGTTGACCTAGGGTCACACAGATAGTAATGAAGCAGGATTTTCCTGACCCCATCTGTGGCCTGCACTGTCACTACCCACAGGTGGTTCTCAAAGGATGTGCCACATCCATGAATTTCTCTGGGTGTGCCATGAAATTGTCTATATTGTGTTATTGCAAATGAGTGAAAAGCCATGCATAATTTTGTCCATTATACATTATAACCAGCCAGCAAACATAGTTTAAGTATAACATTCACAAAATAAACATTACCCATTACATGTACCAATTAACCTCAGAACACATCTGACTTGAAGCCAAAGAGAACTCACAAAAACGTACCTTATTGAAAGGTGATGCAGGTACCCAAGCTTCCTGAGCACCCCCAAGAGTTGTCAGTTTGAACATCAATCGTGCTAGTCTGGGAGCCAAGCAAAGCAAAGATTCCAGACCCTGGGGCCCTGCTGCCTCTGGATCCCAGCATAACTCCATGCTGCCTCCCATGGACCTGCATGTCTTACATTTCAGTAATAAAAGTGCTTCACACTTTTCCCGTGCTATACCCACCTTTTCTCATCTAATTTTCACATCAACTCTGTAAGCAGTACAAGCATTTATATCCCCTTTAAAGATGAGAAACAGAGGAGAAGTTAAGTGCCCACACCCCGCATAGTAAGCTCAAAGCCAGGGCTTAAATCTGAACCACAATAAATCCAATACTTCAGTGGTCTTTCCATTTTCCTGTCCTGCGCTTCTCATCTTCTGGATGGTGTTGACCATCCAAGCCACCACACACAACCTGCCTTCGCTTTTATGATCATCCCAGCTGTTGGTTTCAGTGTTTCATAGCATGTCCTTGTATGGGGGGAAAGTCGTGAAGTCCCCCCAAACTGTCCAGTATTAGGACTGGGAAAGAACCTTAAGATCTTTTCTTCCACTCCCTTCATTTTACAGAGCTAAGAGGCCCAGAGAGGAGACATGATCACATGGCTAGTGAGTGGCGAGGCTGGAACTAGAACCCAGGCCTCCCAACTCCCAGCTTCCTCCCTCCACACCACCCTTATTCCTGTGACTGCTTATGGGATAAGTCTGGCAGTCTTCCAAGGCCTTCACATGTGGTCCTGTTACATCATCTGATGCAGTGGGTTGTAGTAGAGACACAATGTGAGGAATGGAAGGAGCACAAGATTAATTATTGGTCTAATTATTACATTAATAGACTAATAATCAGAGGAGCTGGGTTTTCTCCTTACTCACTTTCTCTTCTTGGTCACATTGCTTTAATATCCCTTATCCCTGTTTCCTCCTCTGAAAAATGGAGAGAGAAATCCTTATACCAGAAACCCCACAGAACTGATGGGAAGGAAAATCCTTTGTAAGCTACAAAGTGTTGTAAAAATGGAAGCCGTTTTTTTATTCATTTGTGTCCATGGGGCCAATGAGGAACTATTGAACTGTGCTCTGTGATTTGTTTATTGCTAACTTGTATTTCTCTCTTCAGGAGATGGAGGAGGAAAAAAGGGGAGGGCTATCTCCAGGGTTCAGCCGGTAGACTTCTGTGAATTATTCACCTTCCATTTTGAATTCCTTCAAATGATCCCTGAGACATCTGGAGACAATTAACTCAAAATTCTCTTCTGAGACCCAAGATCTGGAGAGGTTTCTTCTCAGAGGGAATAGGGGCTGGTGCATCAGATATACCCTCATTAAAGTTGGCAACATTGGCAGGAGCCTGGAGCTGAGCTTAGAGATAGCTGTGAAGCCAGGCTGTCCCTGACCTCATCTCCATTTAAAGAAGTAACCCCCTCAGGGTCTAGAGAAGGAGGAGCTTCTCCTCAAAAGTCTAGGAATGACATCATTCCTATTAAAGAGATCAAGCTAAGACTTGTTTAATTCCTGAGAGGCAACTGGGTGTATGATTACCCCCTCAGACTTTCTAGATGTGTGACTCTGGGTAAGTCTCAATCTTTTTAAGCCTAATCTGTAAAATGGGTGTGGTAATAATAGCACCTACTCCTGAAGGATAAGGGGAAAACTGAAGGAAATCATGTCTGTAAAGAATATTGCAAAGCTTAAGATACCGTAGAAATTCAAGCAATTTTCAGTGTCATATTTTAGTTGACAATGATTATTTTCACCAACATCAGTGATCACAATTGGTCAAGTTCACACAGTGTTTTGTAAGATATGTCATGAAAATGTTATTTAATTGTTTTTGTATGGATGAAGAGCCTGAGACCTATGGGGGTGAAGGAACTTATCTAAGGTCACATGGGTGCAAGTGTCCAAAGAAAGAATTGGCACTCAGGTATTCTGGTGTGGTTTTCAGCGTGTTTATCCCTACCAAGAAGGTAGGGAAGTATCTGTGCAAGCAGATGTTGTCAATTGCCCTGAGGGGGAAAGACCTTGGTCATTGCTACAAGGAGGCAGAATAATTATTGGCAGCGAGACCACACCATGGATACAGTGCTAAACCTGGAGTCAAGAAGACCTAAATTCATATCTGACCTCAGACACTAGCTGGCTGTGTGGCTCTGGCAAGTCACTGAATTTTGTCTACCTAGGTTTCCTCATATGTAAAATGAGCTGGAGAGGGAAAAGGCAAACCACTCCAGTATCTTTGCCAAGAAAATCCCAGATGGGGTCACAAAGCATCAGACATGACTATAATAACTCAACAGCAACATTGAGGAAAGGGTTCATGGAGGAGGTAGCCCCTAATCTGGCACTTTAAGGAGGGAAAGAATGTCTGAAGAACATAGGATTTAGACCTGGAGGGCAACTTAGTCCAGTTGTCTCATTTAACAAGTGGAAAAGTGACTTGTCCAGGACCACAAAACAAGTTAATCAGTACCTGAACTGGAACTCAAACCTAGGTGCCCTGACTACAAATTCAGTGTTCTTACCATAATACGTAGGTGGTAGAGAGGATGTGGCAGAGTCTGTTGCAAGCATTTAATTTTTTCTGAAGTTTCTTTGGATGTAAATGAGTAAATGAGCCATCTTATCCATAGACTGGCAAACGGTGCTGGCTACAAATTGAGAGCAGAGCCTAATGTGATTTCTGGACTCTTTATGAGAATCACTGTACATCTCCTCTATAAATTCCATTATGGATCTATAGTGTAGAAACAAGGCAAGAAAATTAGTCTGTGATGGGAACCTCATGGTACTGAAACTTGACCAGTGGATCACACTCTAGAGCAATGGTTAATCTATTAGATGTGAAACAGATAGGAAACGCATTTCCCTGTGGTTTCATTATTCTACCGGAATAATACAGGCAGGGTCCAGCATTACTGTAAGTGTTTGGTTACAGTCCAGTCAAGACATGAAGTCAGTCTTAGAGGCAGCCTAGCTATACCTAGACTGCTGGTTGTTCAAAGTAAGGATGCCAACTTGTCCGTAGAATTGGTGGTAGCTATTAAAAGTTTCAAAATAAAATTTAGGAAAAAAAACCCCTAAATCCAATATAGGAAGCCACAATGGCATGGCACATCAGAATTCCCAAGGCCAGTGAAACTAAAGATAGATTTACTTGGCCTTAAGCAAATGAAGGAGAAGAGCCCTGGAATTAGAGATGAGAACATTGGGCTTCAAGACCCACCTTTGGCCTTTAATAGGCACAGGACCTCAAGCAAGTCATGTTAAGTATTATGAGCCCCAATTGTCTTATCTTAAAAAAATGGGGCTAATTAGGGATAATATTTATATTGTGCCTTAAGGTTTGAAAAAGTGTCTTACAGACATTAGTGGTCATTGGTCTAAAGACAGAAGGGATCTCAAGAAGGGATCTAGTCCAACATTCTCATTATTTTTCTCTTTGCATCTCATTTTATTAGATCTGTTCCAGTGTTTTAGCTTGTCAAGGTCTTTTTGTATCCTGTCACCCAACATGATAGCTGTTTCTGCTTTCTTTTTTAAAAAATTATTTATTTACTTTTAGTTTATAACATTCAATTCCACAGTCCCTTGAGTTCCAAATTTTCTCCTCCTCCCTCTTCTCTCCACTTTCCCCCACCATTGCAGCATGCAATCTGATATAGTTCTGCAAATACCTTCACATTAAACATTAGTCAGGTTGTAAAGAAGGGTAATAACCAATGGAATGAACAAGAAAGAAGGAACAAAATAAAACAAAACAAGAAAGAGAGAGAGTAAGTAGTTTACTTCAATCTGCATTCAGACTGTGTAGTTCTTTCTCTGGATGTGGATATCCCTTTCCCTCATCAGTCTTTTGGAGTTGTCTTCTAACCTTGCATTGCTCAGAGGAGCCCAGTCTGTCAAAGTCAGTCATCACAGATATGATGTGTCTGTAATTGTGTACAAAGTTCTCCTGGTTCTGCTGTCCTCACTCAGCATCAGTTTGTATAAGTCTTTCCAGGTTTTTATGAAGTCCATCTGCTCCTCATTTCTTATAGTACAATAGTATTCCATTAAATTCATATACCACAACTTGTTTAGCCATTCCCCAATTGATGGGCATACCCTTGATTTTCAGTTCTTTGCCACCACAAAAAGAGCTGCTATAAATATTTTTGTATATATGGGACCTTTTCTCACTTTTATGATCTCTTTGGGATACAGCCCTAGAAGTGGTATTCTGGGTCAAAGGGTATGCACTTTTTTATAGCTTTTTGGGCATAGTTCCAGATTGCTCTCCAGAATGGTTAGATCAGTTCACAACTCCAAATAGAAAGAGAAATTTCATTTAATGTTACTGTAGATAATACAAAATATTTGGGAATCTTCCTGCCAAAACAAACCCAGGAACTATATGAACACAATTACAAAATACTTTTCACACAAATAAATAATTGGAAAAACATCAGTTGCTTGTGTCTGGGTTAAGCTAATATAATGAAAATGACAATTTTACCTAAATTAATTTACCTATTTAGTTCCATACCAATCAATCTACTAAAATTATTTTATAGAGCTAGAAAAATAGTAGCAAAATTCGTCTGGAAGAGCAAAAAGTCCAGAATATCAAGGGAATTAATGAAAAGAAATGCTAGGGAAGGTGGCCTAACCATACCAGATTTTAATCTGTATTATAAAGAAGCAGTCATCAGAACTACTTGCTACTGGCTGAGGAATAGAGTAGTGGACCAGTGGAATAGATTAGGTACATGAGACTCAGCAGCCAATGACTACAGTAATCTACTGTTTGATAAACCCAAAGACTCTAGCTTCTGGGATGAGAACTCACTATTTGACAAAAGCTGCTGAGGAACTGGAAAGTAATATGCCAACATTCTCATTTTCCAGAACAGGGAGCTGAGGCCAAGAGAAGCAGTGATTTATCCAGGATCACAATGGTAGTAAGTGATAAGTAGTATGTCATGTGACCCACACAACAATCTTATGAGAGAGGTCCCAGAGTTCTTTTTCCATGAGGCCATGATACTTGTTCTTGATAAGAAGTTGTGAGAAAATAATTTTACAATACTTAAGGAGTTCTCAGAATGTAAATTATTACTAAAATGTATGATTGCTAAGAACAAAGTCTCTGTTTTTTTATCTTTGTATCTTCCTCAATGTTATATGTAGAGATACATACACAATACATATATATCCATGCACATATATGTATATATGTATATGTGTGTGCTTCTGTATGTATGTATGTATATATATATACATATATATCAGGTAATTCATAAGTATTTGTTGACAATTAACAAGGGAGCACATAATTCTCTTATACTTAGTGCTAAGCAGAGAATTCAGTTTAGAGATCAAAGGTAAAAGTATTTTTCCTCTTAATTCTTAATACTCTGGTCTCTTGACTGTTCCATTAAATGTGCATAACTTTGATTTTTTAAGAGAATATCTTTGGTGAATAAGAAGGACTTCAGTGCTGAGCATGGTCCCTACAGAGTTTTCTAAGACCTTGATTTGGGATGCCAAAGATGTCTCCAGTGACCTTGAATGTTATTGGGGGGTTCAACAGAATGCCAAATCCACAGAAGGTCCCCAATAAATTGTTGTGGAATGAAAGAATCCCAGAGCTGGTAGAGACTGTGGAAACAAAATATTATCACTAGAAGAGATCTTTGAGCATAGAATTTAAGAAAATGGGACATAAGTCAGAATAGACTCTAGAAACAGAATGCCAAAGCTAGAATGAAGTTTATTAAGTGACTTTTAATTTGAATAGTGTGTCAGACCTAGATCACATTTAAAAGATCATCTAGTTAGGGGAAAGTGAGGCTCGGAGGGAAAGAATGACCAGTTAAAGGTTGTACAGTGAGAGCGAGTGGCTGAACTGGGACCAGAACCTGGGGCTTCTCCTACTTTCTGATTGATTGGCCATTCCCAGAGTGGCAATAACTAGAATGAATATCAACTCACTTTAGGTGAAAAGGAAAGATATACCCCAGAACAGTTGTGAGGTTGTATGCATTGCTGGAGAGGGTGGAAGGAAGAAAGGAGTTCCCTTCTTGAGGGCAGGGATATATGTCTTTATTCTTTAAATGCCCTGACCCTGTGTATTGAATTTCTACCATTCCCTAAAGCCCAACCTTCAGGAAAGCCTTCACTGATCTCCTTTTTGAGAAGTGATTTTCCTTCTCTTTAACCTCATAAAACATTTCGTTAGCCCTTCTTGTGCACTTAGTTTGAGTTACACACATATATCAAGAGTTATAGATTTAGAGGTGGATGAACCTCAGAGGTCTTCTAATTTACACCCCCTCATTTTGCAGGTGAGGATACTGAAGCCCAGGGAGGTTAAATCACTTGTCTAAGGTCACACAGATAATAAGCATCAAAGATGGCATCAAAGATGGGGTTTGAACTGAGGTTCTTTGCTTCTGAGGGCAATAGATTTTCCCTTGTACCATGCTACATCCCTAAAATTCTTCACTAAAGAGAAGATAAATGACATAACAGATATAAAGTACTTTGTAAACCTGAAAGCCCTATATAAATGCTAGTTACTGCTGTTATAATTTTAAGAATAATAATAAATTCCTCCTATGAAGCTTCATAATAACATGGGGTTCAGCCTGGGATTCCAAAAACTATTGAAGTGCAGGGCAGGCCTTGGAAGGTCATGTAAGTCTGGAAAGAGTTCTGATACTGCCCCAGAAATGAGCTGTGTGTCTATTCCCTGGGAACCAAGAAGACAAATGTAGAGAAACTCACCACCAGGGAGAAACATTAATACAGATTGTCCCAAAAGTCTTTTTTTTTTTTTATTTACTCATTTACTTTTAATTTACAAGATTCAGTTCCACAATCACTTGAGTTTCAGATTTCTCCCCTCCCTTCCCCCCCGCCCCCATGGTGGTGGGCAATCATGTATAGGATGTGCAAATACTTTCACATTGTACAATAGTTTGGTCATATAGA
>CM053588.1:101464870-101484582 GCA_028646515.1 Pseudochirops corinnae
ACTGGGATGGCTGTTTTGGGGTGGTAGGTAGGGGAAAGATGGGGAGAAAATATGTAACTCAAAATCTTGTGGAAATGAATGATGCAAACTAAAATAAAATTAAAAAAAAAAAGATTTCAGAGAAGGGGGAGATCATTGAAGGTTGGCATATTCAAGAAAAGCTTCCAAAAGAAGATGGAACTTCAGATGAATCTTAAATGTTGGGTAGGTTTTAGACATGCAGTTAGAAGGAAGGAGGGCATTCTGTAGACGCATAAGATGTTACCACTCAAAGGATACTTAGAACATAGAATGTTGGTACAGAAAAATAGAGTGTTAGAGCTAGGAAGGGATCTTAGAATATAGGACGTTAGAATGCAGGACAGAGAATGACACAGCTGAAAGGGTCCTTAGGGCACAGAAAGTCATAACTGGAGAAGAGCTTAGAGGTCATGTAGTCTACTCCCATCATTTTGCAGATAAAGAGACTTGGGGGTGGTAAAAAGGAAAGGGGGCGAGGTCTGGTTTTACCCTTGCCACACAGGGAATTAGTGGCAATGTTGGAACAAGCACCTGGATTTTCAACTTTGAGTCCCAGACTCCATCTACTGCTTTAAAACCAACAAACCATACTGCTATAATCTGGGAGTATCATCTTAGCTTATATTTTTCTTCCCTTAAAAAAAATCAAAATCTTTAACTGCATGGTCATTGGCTGTTCCTTTGCAACATAATGTAGAATTCAGCACAGAAGTCATTTTTAATGTTTCTATTATTTACTGGATTGATCTTAACTGTTTATCATGTCCCATACGGTAAATAGAAACTGTTGAGAAAGCATGATGCATTATAGATGGTAACTGTGAAAGCCTGTCATATTCACTCTGTGCTAGACTTGGGAAGATGGAACCATTTAAACAGTCTAGGCTTTAGAGTGAAGGGCGAAAACTGTATCTTTCCAGATACAGAAGTCAGAAAGCAATCTTGAAACTATGACATGCAGATTCAAGAATGTTTCCCAGACTAAACAATGAGAAGGGGAACTCTTCTGTCTTGCTCATTCCCAGTCAGGAAATTGTCCTTTGCAGGAAGGATGACGTGTCATGAGTGAAACTTGAGGTAGGAGTAGAGAAATACAATTTCAGAATCTTAAAGTGGTAAGGGACCTCAGAGCACAACCCAATTCAGTGCCCACCTGAGGCATGAATCAAGTCTGTAATATCCTGGACAAATAATGGTCTTTGCAAGGTAGTTCATTCCGTTGTGGGACAGCTCCTATTGTATAGCCTATGGAAAGCTGAAATATGATCCCCTGAAAATTCTGCCCATTGTTCTTTAAAAATAAATTATAAGGAAAGCAGCTTCAAAACAAACCAAAATGAAAACAGCCTGGGAAAAGTAATATAGACAGGCCTGTGAAATATCTCTGTATTGGCTGATGCAATTCATTCAGGTTTTGGGGTTTTTTTTGTTTTTTTAACTCGTCATTTCATCAATATAAGGAAATCCTGGTGTGGAAACTCCCTCTCCCTCTACAATGCCAGTATGCATCTTGTCTAAGGTTCAGAGAGTTGTCTGGGGCCTTGAGAGTTTAAGTGACTTGCCCAGGATTAGACAGGCAGTATGTATCAAAGATGGAACATGAACTCAGGCCTTTCTTACTGTGAGGCCATCTCTCTATCCATACCTCCCATGCTATCTCTTAATTCATCTGATTATTATGATTCAGTTGTCTTTCCAGGGTTACGGTAAATACTAAACAGACATAAGACAAGGATCTTAGCCTACAGAAGCTTAATGACATCAAGCTTTAAAGTTAAAAGTGATTCTTGAATATACAGATGTAAAGCTAAAAGGTACCTTGGGAAAGCTAAGGGATCTTTGAGGTCATCTAATTACGTTTGAAAAAATATATATTTTATATATTTGAATATATAATATTTATTATCTTATATATGTACATAATATTTGAAAATTCTGCAGAATCACCAACAAGTAGACATCTAGCCTCTGCCTAAAGACCTCTGATGAAGGAGGATATATACAGTACCTCCTAAAGAATTCCCCCCATTTTTTAGACAAATACTCACTTTTCAGCCTTTAGAACAGAGGATATTGGATGGGACCACTAAATCGCTTATTTTATTTTATTTTATTATTATTATATTATTTTATAGAGAAGGAAATTATAACCCAGAGAACAGTAATTTGGCCAAAGTTACACAGAGATTCAGTAGCAGAAAAAAAAAAAACAAAACCAGAAACAAAAACTGGAAACTTGCATTTCTTAATTCTTGATCCACTATGTTTCTCATGATGTCATACTCCAGATATTTACAGAAAAGGATAGGGCCATGGCCATCTTCTTCTCCACATCTACCCCCATTGAACAACTCTATAAAACTTAACTTTGGATGATGAAAATGGGTGGGGGAAATGCACTACATCATTATTATCATTGTTGCTGTATGCCCCTCTCAGTATAATTCTTGATAACACTGGCGTTCACCTTTAAGAAAATGTGATGTCGTTGGGGTCAGTTCTCTTTTTAGCCACCCAGGTCACAACCACTTGAGAGTTCAAGAGTTATTGGAAATGAAAAAGCTATCGCTCTACAACACACGTGGTGTCAAGGCTCTCTGAACTTAGCTGGGCTGAGATATATATATGTGTGTGTACATGTTCATGTGTATATATATATATATATATATATATATATATATATATATATATATATATATATATGCGTGTGTGTACATGTGCATGTATATATGTGTGTGTACATGTGCGTGTATATGTGTGTGTGCATGTGCATGTATATATACATGTGTGTGCATGTTTATCACAGCACATCACCAGACCTGGTATATAAAGCCAAGGCTTTCTGCCGTATTGTTGTTACTGAGTCATTTTCAATCATGTCTGACTCTTCTTGACCCCATTTGGGGTTTTCTTCTCAAAGATACAAGAATGGTTTGCCATTTCCTTCTCCAGATCATTTTACAGATGAGGAAACACAGGAGAACAGGACTAAGTGACATACCCCATGGTCACACAGCTAATAAGCATCTAAGACTAGATTTGAACTCAGGAAGATGAGTCTTCCTGATTCCAGAGCTGGCATGCTATCCACTGCACCATCTAGCTGCCCTCCTACCATGAAAGTATTATGGTCTATTGACATGGCCTTTGGGAAGGTGGAATCAGCCCCGTACCATAGTGAGGCATAAGAGTAGGACTCCAGTGGAAGTATAACAATAACTAATGTTATTTAAAACAAGAATTGTCAATAAAAATATTAATCAGTGTATATGTGTATATATGTGTGTGTACATATGCACATGTACACATACACACACATGTATACATATATGCATACATATATACATCCATGCATGCATGTGTATATGTGTTCAGTGTAATTACATATCTCTGTAGAGGCCAAGGAGTGTTCTGGATTAAGAGACAGAAAGACTCGGAACCAAATCTTCCTCTGACACCACCTGTTTGATTATCATCCGTTTGTCTGAACCTTGAGAAATTATCTAAAACTCCATTTTAGGCTACCTTCGATCTACTAAGGGTGGAGGGATTTTTCATGCTTCAACAGTATCATCAGTCCTTGACGTAGCAGTTAGCTAGTATTTATTAAAGACCTACTGTGTGCCAGGCTCTGTACTAAGTGCTGGGACGTAGGAAGCCAGAATGAGTCACCCCCTCCACGGGGTGATACAAGCATTCACATCTGTGACAGTTCCTTTTCTTTCAGTCTGCCTAGCCAAGAGAGGCAGTTGCTTCTCAGTTTCTTCCCTCTTGGATTTCCTCTTTTCCCATCTCTGCCTGTTTGTGTTGCTGCTGTTTGTCTGTCTCTATGTTTCCTTGCCCCCTCGTGTGTGTGTATGTGTGTGTGTGTGTGTGTGTGTGTGTGTGTTGAAGGAAAAGGCCAATTTTTCCTGAGCTTCTATTTGTCATTCTTACTCAATCTTTCTAAACCTAGTTTCCCCCTCCTCCTCCCCGCCTCCAAATGACTCCCTTTATAATCTTGTGTGGTGTGTTTGTGCACATCTGTCTGTCAGCAAGTTGCACAAATCAATTAGCCACAGACAGTCACGCTCTGGAGCATACAGTGTTCCCACAGATGTCACTTACTGTTCAGCTAGAGGAAGCCCACGGGGGGGATGGATGGGATTTTGAAATGGGGGTGCCAGTGTATGATTGCCACAAAAATGAAAGTGCTTAGTACCAGGCCTCTTCACCCACTCCCTCCCTTCGCCTCTTATATTTGAAGGAGATCAGAGTTTTGGCCTCCAAATAAAGGGGTGTGTGTGTGTGTGTGTGTGTGTGTGTGTAATCCACCTCCACGCAGCCTTAATGGGACATCATTTGTGTAATAGAAAGAGCTTTTTAATTGGAACTAGGAAGTCCTGTGTTCAAATCCCACTACAGATACTTATTAGCCATATAGCCCTTAGCAAATCACTTCTTTCTGGGCTTCAGTTTTCCCTTCTATAGAATCGGGCTGACAGTCCTCATGACAATCCCCTTTTCCTCACAGGGCTGCTATGAGGAGCAGATAATTTATACAGAGTGTTTTGCAAGCTTTAAAAAGGACTATTTAAGTGCCAGTTAGAATTATGATCAGTTTACCTCTCCTTCCCATGATTGGTTTTTGTTTGAGACATCTGGCTGGAACCTAATGGAGTCTGGTACAGAATCATTTGGCAGCTCCAGGCAAGGAAGGATCCTGGGCCAAAGTCTTGTATCCACCTGGAACTCCCCTGCTACTTCTGGTTACTTTGGAACCTCAGTAAAGTCTCCTGCCATCGCCTTCAGCATTGGGGAAGGGATTCTTTCCACCTCCTCTTTCTCCTGTTGCCACCACCCCATCTCTCTTTTACTTAAATGTTCTCTTCCTTCAATAGACCCAAGCCAGAAGTGGGTTTTTAAATGATCTACTAGCATTTCAGTAAATAAAAATATGTGCATGAGAATATTTCCAGAGAGTTATAGAAATACCAAGTTGCATGGTCTCAATAGTCTCTTCCCTATAATCACCACAGTGTAGCCACAGTGGTGGACTATGATAAAAACGAGTCCTTGGCATTTGAAGTCCAAGGTTCAAATTTCAGCCACAGCATTTTCTAGCTGGGTGACAAAGGGTCCCATCTCCTCTCAGAATCTCATTTTCCTCATCTAGAAAATGGAGAGTTATGTGAAGTCCAATCAGGGACCATTTATTAAGCACCTACTATTTGCCAGGCACTGGGATGAGCACTAGGGATACAAAGACAAGCCCTGCTACAAGGGCTTCCCAGTCTGATGGAGGAGACAGCATGTAAACAAGCTGTGGACAGGATGATAAACAATGGGCAGGTACTGGAATGAGGGGGGACCTGGAAAGACTTCCTGTGGAAGGTGGGGTTTTTAACTGAGACTCGGAGGAAGCCAAGAAGCAATGAGGTGAGACAGTAGGGGAGATGTGGAAGACAGCTGATGAAAATGACTGGAGTCAGGAGACGGACAATCTTTTGTGAGAATCAACAAGGATGCCAGTCAGTGTCACTGGATCCTGGAAAGAGGACTAACCTCTGTGTCAGTAAGATGGGAGTTCCATTTCCAGTTCTGTGGGTGACCTTACAACTGCCCCTAGGCATTCTCTAGCATTATCAGCTGCAGAGCAGTTACAGATCTGCATCAGCAAAGTGACTTGGCTCAGGGAGAATTCTTTATACAAATTCCTATTTCCTTGAGCTGTTAAGAGAAATATACTTTATAAGCCTTATGGAATTATAAAAATAGGAGCTGCAGTTATTTAGAACACCTTGAAGATAGCCAGACAGAGTGAGGTAGTATTCTGGAAGAGGTGTATCTGAATAGGGGCGAAGTGTTCTCCATAGGGGAACAATCTACTTTAGCCAAAGTAAGTTGTATCTATGTAATATATGTATATACATACAAATGTGTTTATGTTGCTGTTGCTTCAGTTGTGTCAAAGTCTTTGTGATCACATTTGTGGTTTCCTTGGCAAAGATACTGGAATCACTTGCCATTTCCTTCTCCAGCTCATTTTACAGGTGAGGAAACTGAGGCAAACAAGGTTAAGTGACTTTCCCAGGGTCACACGGTTAGGAAGTGTCTGAGACTAGATTGGGTATAGATCTTACTGACTCCAGGCTGGTGTTCTGTCTACTGTGCTACCTAGCTGCCCTATATACATATATGTGTATGTGTGTGTATATGTATATGTATATATACATATATTATATGTAAATGTACATGTGTGTAAATATGCATGTGTAAATGTGTATATACCTCCTTCAATTCAATTCTAAAACTTGTATTTCAGGGATTTGGGCAGAGTAGAGACCACCAGATTCATGCTACCCCCTTACCATATTGCATGAGTACCTAAAGGTCCCAGATAACTTTCAAGGCCCTGGCAACTAGCCCAGCGTAATTTCTTTTCCCCAGTTCAATACTCTTTCAGTAACTGTATCATGTGGTTGATGGTGGAACCCTGTGGTACCTACAAGGAGAAACACCTGATTCCTTTCTTGTCTACTCTTGCCTCAAGTGCCCTCCCTCCAAAAAACTTTAACTAATTTGACCTTTAGGCATCTTAGGAAATTTTTATCTTAATATTCTTGTCTGAGATAGAGCTAGGGTTTAAACTTGTTTATCTCAGAAGTTCTAGATCATGGCTCCACAGGGCCTGGTCATTTTGTCACAAGAGGCTACTATCTGTCCTCTAACAAGGACTCACCCATTGACCCTTTTTGTTCCACCAGGTATCCTTGTGCTATAGCTAGATCTGGACACCAGTATTTGGGGGGGAAAACCTTATCACAGCCACAATATCTCCACATTAACTAGGGGAGACTCTGCCACAGGCATATGACTCTACTATAAAAAAAATAGTCTCTGCCTTCAGGGAGCTCATAGTCTAATGGACCAGAAAACCTACAAACAATTATGTACCAACAAGATATATACAATATAGATTGGAGAATATCCCAAAGAGAAGGAATGTATTTTTTGCAAAAGGTAGGACTTTTGCTAGGACTTGAAGGGAGTCAGGGAAGCCAGGGCATTGTGATGAGTAGAGGGGCCATTCCAGACATGGGGGACAAGCAGTGAAAATGCCTGGAGTCAGGAGATGAAGCATCATGTTCGAGGTGCAGCAAGGAGGCTGGTGTCATGTTGCTGGAGTATAAGACATGCACACTTGAATGCACCCTTTATTTAACCATCCAGCAAAAGAAAAACACAGAGATCCCACCACCAGTCATGACCAAAGAGGCCACCTCTGCACATTGGTGACAGAAACAGACATCCCTTAAGATCAGGCAAGCCAGTCATGAATAGCACCGCATGGAAGAAGGATTGCTTTTGTTCTGCTTGCTGCCCCACTCCAAACTCCCCCCAAGAACAGACCTAGCAGCAGGGAGTGGAAATGTCAGGAACAGATTTAGACTTGATAGTTGGGGGGGGGGGGGAGGTTGGGGGAAAGGGAGCTTCCTAACTTCCAGAGTTCTCTTTAAGTAGAATGGGCTGTCAGTCTGTGGGCATCATCATCATCATCTATAGCACATAAAAGTTCACAAAGCACTTTAAAAATATCTCATCTTATCCTCACAACAACCCTGGGAGGTAGAGGATATTATTATCATCCGCTTTTTTACAGATGAGCACCTAACAGAGATTGAGTAACTTGGCCAAGGTCACACAGCTAGTAAGTATCTGAGGTTGGATTTGAACTCAGGACTCCACGAGTCTAGGTCCAGCACTCTATCCACTTTGCCACTGAGCAGTATAGTGGGGTCTCCCTTCCTGGAAGACTTTTAGTGTATTCTAGATGACTACATATTGGGTAGAAGAGATTCTTATTCATGTATGGCTAGCATTAAATGGTCCATGAGATTTCCTCAGACTCTCCAGTGTTTTACTCTATTAACTATATGATGGTGGGTCATTTTACGACTCTGTACCTCAGTATCCTCATCTGCAAAATGGGAATTATTTTACCTTCTCCATCTGCTGCACAGTTTTGGCCAAGTGATGCTAAAAAAAAAAAAACAATGTATACAAAAAACGTTTTGATAATTAAAGAGCATTAACCACATGTGAGATATTACTGTCATCATTGACTGTGATAGATTACACCTCATGCTCTCCTCACTTCAAGGGGCTCTGCTTTCAGATGCTAACTTGGGAAAATACTTTTTTCCCCCTTCCTATTCTAAATTTTTGCCCAGAGGAAAGAATTCAGGCATCCTTATTTAAGAGAATTTCCAGGTGTGGAATGCAATGATAGTTCTTTGTCGTCT
The DNA here is from genome assembly GCA_028646515.1 of Pseudochirops corinnae. Classification (NCBI taxonomy): domain Eukaryota; kingdom Metazoa; phylum Chordata; class Mammalia; order Diprotodontia; family Pseudocheiridae; genus Pseudochirops; species Pseudochirops corinnae. The sequence continues at coordinate 101,473,177 of CM053588.1, forward strand.
CCTAGCAACGTCACACGGGAGCCACTCACCATGTGAAAGAAGTGACAATTTCAAGTGGATGTGTTAAGTGTCAGTAATGGGCACAGACCTGCCAGTGATGATGAAGAGGGAAGAAGTGATTTCCCCAGCGGAAAGCAGTGGAAAGAGCCAGGCGGTGGAAAGAGCCAGGCGGTGGACTCACTGAGGTTCCCAGCCCAGTTCTATCCCTGACTCTGCCACTAATTCGGTATCTGATCTTGGACAAGTCAAGTATTTGTAGGGCTGTCATATGAAAGAGGGATTAGACTTGTTCCTCTGGGCCCCAGAGGGCAGATCCAGGAGCAAAAGGTCTAAGCTGCTGAGAGATAAATTTCTGCTCCATATAAAGGGGGAAAACTCCACAAGAGTTTGAGCGGTCCAAAAAGGCAGAATGGGCTGTGATGAGAGGTAGTGGATTTGATCAATCAATCAGCTTGATCACCACTTCCTGCTGATGTTGGAGAAGGGTGTCTTGATCAGGCTGGAAGCTAGATGGCATGATGGATGGAGGATTGGACCAGGAGTCAGGAAAAAGTGAGTTCAGATTCACCGCCAGACACTTACTTACTATGTGACCCTGGACAAATCACTTAACCTTTGCCTCAGTTTTCTCGTCTGTGAAATAGGAGTAACAATATCACCTACCTTATAGTGCTGTTATTAGGATCAAATGAGATATTTGTAAAGCATTTAGCATAGGGTTGGCACATAGTGGGTCCTTAACAAACGTTTATTCCCTTAGCACCTTCTTTTCCCATCCATCTGTGATTTTATGAATTACCCTCTGTTCTCAGTCTCAGTTTCTTCACCCATAACATAAGGGCATTGTTCAAGTTCTTTTCCTAATATTCCTTCCAGTGCTAATGTGCTGTATTTCAAGGGCCCTCCCAGCTTTGATATTCTGGGTTGAGAAATCCCTTCCAGATTTGGCCTTTTCTACTCAAAGATTCCTTTAGTCCCTGATAGTTGATGCCAGGGCTGGGGAACCTGTGGCCTTTGAAGACCTAGAGGGTCCTAGAGACCCTAGGATCTAGGACCTAGAGGGTCCTAGAGACCCTAGGATCTAGGACCTAGAGACCCTAGAGGTCCTGGTCTCTGCTTTAAGAGCCTTCCTGACTCTGGTATTCTGTACTTTTGTTCTATTATTCTGTGTAATAAGGTTCATTCTAGGTGTGATATTCTGTTGACTCTATGGGACCGAGTGCTTGTCAAGTCAGGTACCAATTGAGGTATCTGAATTGGATGTGCTTGATTGCTGATTGCAAAGCACAATTGTGGTAGCTCAAAAGAAATACAAGATGTTCAAATTTAGAGACATCTCCCTCCCAAATGGTCATATAGATTATTTGTGCCCAACCTGTAGTAGAGCTTCCAAGCTATATAAGTTTGTCTAAGCAAGCACAGCCAGACACGATGTGCATTGACTCCAACATTGTTATTATTGTTGATGTTAGAAACAGGGCTAGAGCACTGGACTTGGAGTCTGGAAGATCTGAGTTCAGATTCTACCTTACACATTTCCTAACTCTCTAACGCTGGGCATGTCATATAACTTCTGTTTTCCTCAGTTCCCTCATCTGTAAAATAAAAATAATAACAGAATCTCCCTCTCATGCTTGTTGTGAGGATCAAATAATTTTACTTATTTATTTTTTTGTCATATTTATTAAGTATTCTGCAGATTTTAAAAATGCCAAGAAAGAGCAATTATTGTTGCTATTATTATTATTAATCAGTTAATCACTGAGAGAGTAGTAATAAAAACCAAAATCCTACTTTGAACATTTACTAGCTCTCTTCCTCTGGTCAAGTCATCAACCTCTCTGATCCTCAATTTTCTCATCTGTAAAATAAATTGGTTGCATCCAATGACCTCAGAGCTTCTAGCTGCCTCAAACCTATAATCCTGTGTTAAAGAAAAAGAAATGATACTAGATGTTTGAAGAGTCAGATGGTTCGATAATGGCTATTACTTGAAAGTTTTGTCTCTTTGGTCTAGGGAAAAAAGAGAATGGATTTTGTTTAGCAGACAGAGGGGAAGATTGAGTATGATTACATCATGGGAGCATTTCTCTGATTCTTACTCACCTGGATAAACAAATGGCATTCTGTTTCATCATATTTCATGACCATTGCTGGTTGAATGGATCAAGACCTCTTGGGGATGCCAGAAGTTCACTATGAACCACCAATGTGATGGGGTATGAGAGAAATGTTTATTTCTCTCTCTTATTAATAGCCAATTATTAAAAGTGGGGAGACCTAAACTTTTTTTGCCTTGTTCTATTTCCTTGTTGAGTCTCTCAAGGACAGGACTGATAGAAGATAGGATTAACATTCTCCTCTTTCTGGGGTATTGCTACTCCACCCAACTAGCTCAGGCTTGAGTTAGGGGATATAGATTCTTTTTCTAGATTTCCCAAGGCTTGGGGTGGTCTGGGTATAGGAATAGTTTCTCTGTCCAAGAATGACATGATGTCACTCTCTGCCCCTCATTGCAATACTCATTCTTTCGTCAACTGTTAACCAATCAGAGTTGATTGCCACCCTCCGGGAACACCCTTCTTCCACTGGTCATATTGAGCCTTGAGTTCATTATGGTCTTTGGTCTAAGACAGAGCCAGCCAAATAACCATCCTTTTATTACTAAACATGCTGGCATTATTAACAAAATGATTAAATTATACAGGAATTATGTCTCTGGAAACTTTTTAGATGTCACAGGTGCATTAGGAGAGCTGGAGGATCACAAAGGAAGAAGATAATTGTCACACTGTCCACCTGTAGTCACATCACATCTGGAGCACAGTGCTCAATTCTGCAGGTCACATTTTGAAAAGATCATTGATAAGTTCATGAGTGTCTGGAGGGCTTCCATTAGAGTGAATGGCCTTGGGGTCATAACCTATGATGATGAGCTGGAGGAAGTAGGAAGGTGTAGCCAGAGGAAAGGGAGATGGAAGTAAACATGAAAGCTGACTTCCCGTGGTTGAAGACTGTCATGTGGAAGAAAGTTTACAATTGTTCTGCATGGCCCCAGAGAATACAACTAGGAACAGTGGGGAAGGTTGCAGAGGGGTAAATTTTGGCTCAATATAAAGAAAATTTTCCTAACAATTAGAGCTTTCCAAATATGGGTAGATTGCCTGGGAAGTAGTGAGGTTACCTCATCGCTTGAAAGCACTTTGTGATTTCAAGCTGGGTAATGATTTGTCACAAATGTTGTAAAAGAGAATCATTCATAGGTGTATATAGGACCAGATGTGGTGCCTGAGGTCTCTTCCAAATCTGAGATTCTGGGATTCTAGAACTCTGAGACTCTAAATGGTAATGGAAATAAGTCCAAGTGGGTTTTTGGATTTCTTAATCACTGCCTTTCTCCATCTATATTCCTTTAAAAAAAAACAGAAATAGGATAATTATAGGATAATTAGGAAATTAGGATATATAATATCCTAATAATAATATTATAATATAATTATTATAATTATAATATAATAATAATATTAATAATAAATTAGGATATATAATAATTTAGGAAAAAACAGAAATAGGATAATTAATAGGATAATAATAAAATACTTTTAATTTTCCTCTCTCAATATACAATATTATATATCTATATGTGTATACACACACACACACACACACACGTGCACACTGAACTGCTGAGATTTCTGCAATATGGTACAAAAGAAGATAGTTCAAATTCCATCTTTTGTAAGAGGACTTTCCTGGTCCCCCAAATGTTAACAAATATTTTCTCCTTTCAAATTACCTTCAGGTTACCTTCATCTCTATACCTTCATCTCTCTCTCTCTTTCTCTCTCTCTCCATATATATGTGTTTGTGTTTGTATATGTGTGTGTGTGTGTGTATATACATATATACATACACATATATATACTCACATATACATACTCATATATGTATATAGACATGCACACAATGAATATGAAATTCACAATAATATGAAATATATGCCTAGATAGTTACATGTCCCACTCCCCCCACTCCCAGTTAGTATGTATGTTCCCTTTGGGTAAAAAAGAAACAGTAATTTAAAAAATTATACTGATAAAGCACCATAAAATGTCTAAAACTATGTATATATGTATACCTATATAAATAGTTGCATATATTTATATAGAGAAGTATATATAATTTTACTTTATAATCTCATCAACCAATTGTGTCCATTTTATACATGTTGAAACTAAAGTATGAATAGATGAAGTTATTTGCACAGTGTCATATAGCTACTAAGTAGCAGGATTATCACTAATAATATAATTTCCCTTTTTTATACAACCTAAGCCATTTTAAATGATCTTCCTCTCAATAGTCCTGAAAGGTGGGCACTATGTGCATGATTGTACCTCTCCCACATTTTAGGAATATACAGAATTTTAGGCTAAAGATGTTCTCTGACTTGCCTGGAGGCACTGAGTGCACTTCTGAGGCCCAGTGAGAACCCAGGCCTTCTAGCTGCAAGTCCACTGTTGTTCCCACTGTCCTACATCGTCTCTCCCCAGGATAAACTCAAGACAGTGTCAAGGGGTAGGTCATTGTCCAAAGAGTTGGGACGATGAATAAACATGACCAACATCTGCTTGGTCTCCTGTTCACATTAACCTGATACATTGCCCAGGAGCTGAAGTTATAAAGGTAATTACAGTAAACAGAGCCCATTTGGAATCCTCCAGCAAACATGATCAGGAAAGAAAGATGGGCTGAGAAAAAGCCATTACCCCTTGGAAGTTATGGAAGCTCCAGTAGCTGGAGATTGTCTGCTGTGAATTTCATCAGCCTAAGAAATAGCAGCCTGAATGAATCTATCCGTGCTCACAAGTGTGTTTAGATGGTAAATAAAATGAATTACCAAAGTATTCCAGCCAAGTACAGTTTCCTGAAATATTTGTCTTGGTAATTTAGGTAGAATTGGTTGGGTTGCCTGCTGCCCGCCCCCCTCTGGGTGTTTGTTCTGTTTAGACAATGCAATCTTACAGTTCTGGAAGGGAAAACAGTCAGCTTCTAAGCCCATCAAGGTACTGGAGGAACAAGCCAGGCTGAGGAAAGCAAGCTAAATTGGGAGTCAGGAGACCTGGGTTCTGGTTGGTGCTCTGCCACTAATTTGATGCATGACCTTATACAAGTCATTTTCTGTCTCTAGGTCTCAATTTCATCTGATAATGAGACTGTTGAATAGAGGCTCCTGGTAGCCTGTACAGTCTTCCTTTCCTGTTCTGTTTTGTATATGGAATTGCTCATTTTATTGAGTGCTTGTTAAGTTCAGATTAAAAATAAATAAAAATTTAGCATAAAATCAAATCAGTAAAATGAAGGTATTGGATTCTCTTCCAGGTCTGACATTTTATGCTCTGTGTTGTTCTAACTTCCTAGATCCAAAGACTCCTTCAAGCTCTAACATTTTAAGTTATAAGCTTCTTTCCACTTCTGACATTTGGTATTTATTAATTCATTCATTCACTGAACAAGCATTTATTAGGGCAGTTCCAGACACTGGGCTATGCATTAGGGATACAAGGACAAAAAAAAGTCCCTACTCTCAAGAAGCTTACATTCTTTAGGAGGACCCAGACAAGTAAATACAAAATATATACAGAGTGTATAAGAATGAGTATTTAAAAACTGGGGAGGGGATGAGGATCAGGAAAGCCCTGGTGTAAGGGGTGGCACTTGAGATGCTACTTGGAGGAAGGTAAGGAGATGGACATGAAGAATGGGCTCATCCTAGGCATTGTAGCCAAGCTGTGCAAGGGAGCCAGATTGGAAGATGGAAAGTCTTGTTTGGAGAGCAGCAAGTGGGCTCGTCCAACTGGAATGAAGACTCCATGAGGAGATGTGATGTGAAATCAGTCTGGGGAGAAAGATTTGACTTTAAACAACACGTAGAAGTGTTGGGGAACCCTTGAAGCTTCCTGAGCAGGGGAGTGCCATGTTCAGACCTGTGTCTTGGGAGCATCTGTTTGGAGGATGTGCTGCAGAGGGGAGAGGCATGAAGGCCAAGAGGATGCAGTTGCAGTAGTTCAGTGAAAGGGATTGAGGACCTCAATTAGGAAAGTGTCCATGTTCTGTGAATGTTTTGTTGTTGTTGTTGTTGTTGTTGTTGTTATTGTTGTTGTTGTTTTGTTTTTTTACAAAGAACTGAAAGAAATCTCAGGTCCTATCGTGTCAAGGTCATTCACTCAGGAGACTGAGGATCCATAATAGGCTGGCCTGTTTCATAAGTGACCCCTCCCCAAATTCTTGGGAGCAATGAGAGCTTGATAATGCAATCTAGTAATTCCATTGCATTCACTTCCCCTTCTGGCTGCTTACAGTAACACTGTAGGCTATCTGGTGCAGTGAAATGAGCCCTAGACTAGGACTCTGGAGGCCTGGACACTGAGCCAAGATTATGCTCTCATACGTATGTATTCATGTGCATGGAAATGTATGCATATGTGCATCAGTAAATGGATAGATAGATAGATGGATAGATAGATAGATAGATAGATAGATAGATAGATAGATAGATAGATAGATGAATGAAGCCAATATAGCCAAAGCTTCTCATTTTTTCCAGTGGGGAAAACTGTGACCCAGAGAAGACCTCACTTCCTCAGCATGTGTCACTGCAGCTAGGAAAGGAATCTTTATCCAGAATTATGGAACTAGAGAACTCCTTTCAGGTTATTTTAATATGCAAAGCAATGGCTTGGGACCAGGAGGCACAGTTTCTCATTCAGGTTCTTCTAGTGACTTGATGAGTAACTGGTAAAAATCTCCATGATGGTCAACTTATTGTTAGTGGAAAACAGTTCTATCTTTTCTCATGACCCTTGTTTAGTGGATTAGTCTTATCCTATTCTTTATGACCCCATTTGGAGTTTCCTTGGCAAAGACACTGGAGTGGTTTGCCATTTCCTTCTCCAGATCATTTTATAGATGAGGAAACTGAGGATTAAGTGACTTGTCTAGGGTCACACAACTAGTAAGTGTGTAAGACTGGATTTGAACTCAGGTTCTCTTGACTCCAGGGCTGGCATTCTATCCACTGTGCCATCTAGCTGCTCCTCATGGCCTATACTGGAGGAATAGTTGAGATAAGATGCCTTCTCTCTCTGTCTCTGTCTCCCCCGATCTATCTTGTTGATTAGATGCCTGGATACAGGATAATTGCCATTGATAATGATCTCATTAGTCTTTGAAAGTTCAGCCTCAGTGAGTGGAGCAAGAAGAGACGTGAACTAGAATCAGTGCTTAGACTGGCTTTTTATTCATGCTTCACTAAGTCAACCTTTCACCTCTTCAGTCAAATTAATATTGGTCATAGATATCCCATCCATAATGGTAGTGGATTGAGTCTAAATTATTCTCTGTAGTAAGCTGAACCTCCCTTTTGAAGCCAAGAGGACTTGGGGGTTTGAAGGAAAGCACGTTGACCATAAGATATCCAATTTCAAGTGGAAACCACAAACAGGAATGTGATTAAGAGGGTAAGGCCAGGTTCCAGAATTTGGGATGTGATGGATCCGTTGCCCTCCACCCTGACCATACTCATGGAGGAGTCTTACTGTCAGGTCTGGGTACCATATTTTTGGAAGGACATAGACAAGTGGTGGAAAAGTATGATACAAAGCATTGAGCAGTAGAACTTCATCTGTTGAGCCTCAGTTTCCCCATTAGCAAAATGACGATGTTAATGTAATTGTGGAAACTGAGACTCAGAAAGGTGAAGTGACTTACTCATGATGATTTATTTGCTTTCCATACTTTTCTACCTCTCTTTGCCTCAGTTTCTTGATCTGCAAAATGAGTCAGTTGAACTAAATAGCCTCTGAGGTCCCTTGTAGCTTTTAGATGTGTGGTCCTGAGTTTGAAGATAGGATTATCCATTCTCTCTGCCTCCTCCTGTAGGTAAGTGACACATATTTGGCAAAACTTTACCTCTCTATTTATATTGTTTGGCTCCATATGTTTGTTATAAGGATTTTCTTTTTTATTTTCTTTATTATTTTTCTACAGTGGGAGAAGGCAAGTAGTGGGAAGAAAAATGTTTGAAAAAATTTAACCAAAATTCACGTACCATTATGGTGACAGAAGAGGCAATAAGTATATATTCTTGATGGACTGGTGCCTGGCAAGAGCTGCCATTTCATTCTCATCTGATCTCTGGATCTTACTTAGGTGCTAAAGAATTTTTGAATTTCTGACCTAGAAGGGATCTTAGAAAACAAAGTGCTGTAACCAAATGACGTTCTGGAACACCGAATGTAGAACCTAGCAATAGCAAGAATTACAATAATAATGATAATAATTGCTAGCATTTGTATTATCGTGTGATGAGCAATGTGCTTTTACCTCGTCTGGTCATATGTTTGCTATGGATTGTTTGGAAGTGGCTAGAAGTCAGGTTCCAGACAGGATAAGTCAAAAAGCTTATTTATCAAAGCCCAGGGACAGAATCCAGGTGGTCTCAGTGGGAGCATGTTGAAAATACTGGCTGGAATGGAAGGAGAAGAAATCCCCAGGGTCTGAGTGTGACCTGCATCCCACAGAGTCAATGGCAAAGACTGGCCTTGAACCCAGGCCTTCTGGTTTCACTTCTAATGACTCCATTAGACCATTTTCATCAGACTCAGGCATCAGCTTTCTTGGCCCTAGACCTATCTCCCGTTTAAAAGCTTCTAGAATTTCATTGGTATGAGTACTACTTCAAATGATACTGGTTGCCAGTCCTCTAAACCACTGTAAATGAGTTCTGTGACTGAGAAAATTTCTGTACTTAACTATATTGATCCTTGGGTGATAGACATTCTCTCTGTTACTGGTCCATACTCCTAGGCCGTTTCACATTTGATGGCTGGCTTCCTTATGGGCAACATGGATAGATATGGGCTAGATAATACAACAATTAGATGCTTTCAGGATTGGTTGAATGAATGACTGTATTCAAAGAGCTGTCATTACTGGATCAGTGTCAACCTGGGAGAGGGTACCCTAGGGACCTGGATCTATTCTTGATACTATGCTATTAAACATTTTTAACAATGACTTGGATGAAGATACATATGGAGCGCTTACTGAATATCCAGATGGCACAAAGCTAGAAGGAATAACTAACACTCTAGATGACAAAGTTAGGATTCATAAAGATCTTAGCAGGCTAGAACAGTGGGCTGAATTGAATAATATGAAATATGATAAGGATAAGTATAATTGAGGTTCAAAATTACCTCGCAAGTACAAGATGTGGGAAGCATAGCCAGACAACAAAACAAGCTCGAGGAGTCTTAGAGGACGGCAAAGCTGGTGTGACAAGCAACCACAAAACTATTAGCCTTAGCCTATATCAAGAGAGGTACGGCGTCTATAACTAGGGAGGTTTTTCTCAATGTCCTCTGAAGTGGTCAGGCCACGCAGGGAAGATTGTATTCACTTCTAGACAGCACATAATAGGTAAGTCATTGAGAGACTAGAAAACAGCGATGGGAAGCCAACCAGCATAGTGAGAATGTTGGGGAATGTGCCATACCCCCCTCCCCCGTAAAACTCTTGTAAGGAAATTGGTACCAGCATTATTATTCCTATTTAACAGATGTGCAAAATAAAGCTTAGCCAGATTAAATGACTGGCACAAAGTTACAAGTCACAACCAAGTAGCAGAAGAATCTTTGGATTCTGTATTCCATTTCTACCACACCATGCTGAGGGAAAGGAGGAAGAGGGGGAAGCTAGACTAAAGAGGAGGGGAGAGAATTTGTCTAGACAAAAGAGGAGAGAATTTGTCATCAATCTAGGACTGGAAGGGACTTCAGAGACCATCTAGTCCAATCCCCTCACTTAACAGATGAGAAACCTGAAACAGAGGACCATTAAGTGACCTGCCTAAGGTCACACAGGTAGTTAAGTGCAAAGGCGGAATTGGAACGCTATCATTCAATCATCCTGACTAGAACTAAGGCTCTTTTCACGGGAAAACAGATAAGAACAGAAAGGAGAAAGGGGAAAAAATGAAAACAACAGAGGTAATAATGAGAAATAGGGAAACAGCAGGGAATGAGGAGCTGGGAATATTGAACACACAATTATAGTTGACATTTATTTTATGACTTAACAAGTAGAGTTTTACATACTTTATTTCATCTGACCCTCACTATAACCCTGTGAACCAGTATAATGTATGTATTATTATCCCCATTTTACAGATGAGACTGAGACAGGGGAAGGAATAGGGGATGATGTGAGAGAGAGAATGAAAGAAATCTGAGAGAGAATGTAGATGAGACAGAGAAGGAGAGAAAGGGTCAGGGAATGAGAGGGGTGAAGAGTGATTGAGGAAGAAGCAGAGAGAATAAAAGAAAAAGACTAAAGGGGGAGAGAATCAATTGTCATTAGGAGATCCAAATTAGAACAGCCTGAGAATATACAAACCTCTCCCTAGAAGGATGTTGGAGCTTGTCATTGAGGTGGAGGTGGGGTGAGGAGGGGGTGGAGAGCAGACGCTGGTGCCGGCATTAGGAAGTGACATGTCAGCAAAGCCCTTTCCCTGAGCTACATAAGACCTTTGCCAGGGTGGCCTTATAGACACCGGAAAAAAAATTAAATGAGACTTACTTGGGTCTTAGAAATTGCTGAAATCTGGAGCCCGCAATGGAAGATAAAGTGTTCTACAAAGGTAGCTCAAAGTGGAATCAATTTCTCTGCGCAGACTTTTATGTCCTATTATAAGAAATTGAAAAATTATTTCTGTGGGGATGTCGTTTCACTGGCCCACCTCTCCTGGAGATACTGAAAAGGAAAATGACTCCCAATAAGGGGCCACCAGCTTCTACCTCTCTTTTTTAATCATCTCATCTGAAACTTGGGGACTGGAGGAGCTGGGTTCCCTCCTCCCCAGGCCATTTGTCCCTCCATCCTTCTGGTCCCTTGATGGAAAGAAGGAAATTAAGTAGAACTGTGTAGAACTAGGATCAAGGCAGGGACATAAGATCTTCCTCTTGCCGTTCCAAGAGTCAGCTGCATAACTATAAACTGGGGAGGAGGGGAGGACTGAGGTTATGGCTAAAGAACTTTTTGAGAAAGATCTGAGGGTTTTAGTAGACTGCAAGCTTAAAATGAATCCACACTGTAATATGCACAGATACACAGAGATACATAAATAATACATACATATATATATAAAGATATATATACATCACATATATAGTATATACTTATATGCATACTTGTATATATGCATGTACATATATTTACATTTGTACATATATACATATGCATATGTACACAAATCATTTTCCTCATCTGTAAAATGGGGATATTAACTGCATCTGCCCTGCAGGATTGTTGTGAGAATCAAATGAGATAATACTTGTGAAGTGC